>CM018031.1:35296172-35896172 GCA_008638375.1 Nyssa sinensis
TACAGGTGTGAAAGGAATAGTGGGATTGGGCAAAAATGGTTTCAAAAGTGCTGGAAGAGGTAGTAGTGTTTCCTTGGGCGCTGGTCATCACCAATTTATACGACACCATCAGAAGAAAGAACAAAATAGAAAGAAAAAAAAAAAAAGCACGAGGCTCTAATACCATGAAGGTTTTTTTAGAGAATAAAAATAATCATTCTTATTGAATTTTAAAAGAAACAATTGCAAGATAAATAAGGAGGAAGACCACCAAACTAGCAAATCAAATCAAATCCAATCAAATCAAATCAGATCAGCAGATCTCTAGGGTAAAAAAATAGAAACTACTAAAATTTGAAATAGTAATTTCAGATTTTATTTACAAAAAAATAGAATTTCCTAATTTATTCCCTAGAAATTTAACAAAATTTGTTTCTCGCCCAGGGTTCGTTCGAATGAACCATCATTCATTCGAACGAGCATTAGTTCATACGAATGAACAAGGAGCAAATATCAAACGATCACAACTCTGAGGTTGCAGCTCTTCATTTGATATAGAACCTTCGAACAAATGAGAACGAATTTCTCTGTTGTTCGTTCAAACGAGGCAAGGCTTCGTTCGAACGAGTAACAGAAAATTGCTCATTCTTTCTTGTCTTGTGAACTGAGTTTTTCCCAAGAGTATTTTAAAGATGCGTTTTTTAGAAAATTGGTTCACAACCACAAGTCAATCACATACAAGATGTTATGATAAAAACCTATATGCAATGCAAGCATTATGTGAGTGTGTGAGATCTAAATCAAATACAAAAGTCCAACATACCCTTTAAAAACCAAGTCGACCGATAGTGATATACGGTAATGTCTCTTGGAAGAACTAGGGGAAGAACTAGGGGAAGAACTAGGGGAAGAACGGGCATTGAGGTACTCACTCATAGGATTTATGTAAGGATTACACACAAAGCACATTTTGTCAAACCAGATTAGTTAAACATAATATCGGACCTATGATCCTAACAACTCGTATCCTAGAGTCTCCCTTGAATTACTATCACATCTTACTCTTTTATTCTTGAAAATCATTTTTGAGTAAGTTGAGTTCTTTTCCATAGTCTAGGTGAGCCTTATGTTAGTCATCTATTCTAGGTCTACGGATATTTTATTTTTTTGTTTTTCTTTTTCGTGGATTCTTTATCTTTCAAAGTTAGGTGCATTTCATATCTTTATGAAGTCAATAATCCAAAAATATTTTTCTTTCACTTTCATTGCTAATGGTAATCCCATTTTTTTGAAAAAGAAAAACTAATAGAGATGCATTGTTAGTGTTTAAGACTATGACATGTGTACTTTAGTTTATCACTATCTTCACTTAGTCTTATTCACTTAAATGCAATTAGTCTTTCAATCTACTTGTGATCTCATGGTGCTTGTCTTGTTTATCTTCATACATGAGATTGCCTTGTAGAGAGTTTGGACTTAGTAGTTTTATGTTTATGCATCAATATGTCCATGGCTAGAAAGATTTACTTAGGTTGAAAAAATCAAATGACCAAAATGAAAAAGCCTTAAAACATAATGGCAATCACACAAAATGAAAAATCAAGAGTGGAAAGAAAGAGCTACCTTTGGGATAGTGTGTATGCTATCAATGGAAATCCTTTAAAAATAGCAGCCTACTCATCTGTGTGAAAGTCATCTTGTAAAAGGTGAGAAAATTGCAATACAAGTTACAAAATTTGGCTTTGAAAATGGGTGTGAGTTTTGAATAGAAATGGTCAAAAATCTCTAAGTTGATTGACTATGGTTGTTTGATAATATTGTTGTGTAAATCATTCAACACCATAAATTCAATCCTGATGTAAAAACATCACATGATTGAAGCTTAATACAAATGTTTACACATCATGGTTGAATGTGTAGGGAGTTAGGTTGCATGAACTTAAGTGTTCTAGGGCTATTTGAATGTCTTAATTCATTTTAAAAAACATATGTCATACTCTTTAAGTCACTCAAAAATGTTCTTATAATTCAAATTTCAACTCAAAAACATTGGGATTTGTTTTAGCATTATTGATAAAAAAAAATTATTCTCAAAATTGTTTCATGCTAAAAATTGAAATTTTAATAGAAAATCACTATTTTCCTCTTTTTCTGGACTGTTGAAATGGGCAGAGGAGTCAAGCAGTGTAGAACACTTTGTTTTTTTGTGAGAAAAGTGAGGTTTTCGGTCCTCGTTCGAACGAGCTCACTTAAACTCATTCAAACGAAAGTCCGATCAGTTTCAAAAAATGCACGATAAAGGCAAAAATGTTTCATTCCCTCTGGTTTCTCTTCATTTTCTCTTAAACTCCTCATAGTTCATCTTGAGATATTGATCCCGACATTCATCATTTTTATATTTTGCTCCAGTTAGGTCGATTTTCACATCGAGGACTTTGTTTTAATCGTACAATTTCACATTCCCATTATTTCTTTGATAGGTAAGTCCTCGTGTCCTTTTCACTCTCCTTTAATCTATTTGATTACTTTCATCTAGATCTTAAGGTCAATGTGGACAGTTAGATCGATACACTTGACTTAGTGACATATTAGGATCTTCTTTCTTGTGTTTCACTCCAGTCTATATGATCATGTCTTACAAAACAATGCCCATAGCACGAGAGCATTTTTCCTATGTTATCTGGTTGGGTGCAGTACCTAGGGTAGCTGTTCAGTTTTCTACATCGATTGCTCACATTTGGGCTGGTACTGTACTGTACTGTCACGACCTGTACTTCTTGAGAGATTCACCACAATAGATGATATACGTGAGACACTCGCGTATAGACTCTTCAAGTCCCGTGGTTGGCTACCTCTTCTAACTGTCACAGGTCCCATCGATGAGATCGTGTTTTGAGAGTTTTACTCGAACGTTAGTTCTCGTGATGCACAAGGAGGACACCCTAACCCCTGTTCACGATGTTGAGTTTACCCTTACCACAGACTTGAATGCTCAAACTCTTGGCCTTCCTCAAGTTAAGTAGTCAGGCTTCTTATTCCCTCAGGGTGCTATACTTCCTTCTGCTAACCTTATCGCATCTACCCTTCGATTTGACAACTCGATAGTCTTCACCACGAGGGCTGCCACTCTAGAGCATGGTTACCTATATGAGGGTTATCGTATCCTCGATCTCATACTCTATAGTATTCTTCACCCAGTCAGTCATACGAACACATTGACTCTCTCTCACGCTATATTCTTGTACGCCATCGGTGTTTCCATACCGATCAATGCTTTTTCCTACATCTTAAGAGTCATCAGGCTCAACGACTGTAGGTTTCAGACGCACTACCATTCTTCTAGTTGACAGTCTAATCACCAAGATTTGCGTTGCACAAGAGGTTCATTTCTATACTACTGACATGCTCGTCCTCCTACCTGGACCATTTACACGTTGAACATTCGCTAGGTCTCGAAGGACATGTCATCGCTCCTCCCGAGAAGAACGATGTTGATGATGAGCATCAAGAGGCCAACAATTTATTGTAGCTCAGCCACAGTAACAACAATAGCCACCAGCACCAGTTCCACAACAACAGCCTCATTCGTCGTCGTCATAGCAGTAGTCTAGAAATTAAATTTATGTTTATGACTTTCTTGTTAACCAAACTTTACTACAGTTTCGTACCTTATTGGGTGTAGACTTTCGAACGTCAGCAGGAGCATCTTCATCAGCACTCAATCACAATAGATGATTTAGAGGATCGTCTGCATCACGATCAGATCACTGCTCACATTAATCAGAGGTTGGAGGAGCACTATCTTCGGATATGGTCATACTTCCTTGTGTCGATGATGCAAGAGACGGTCTATCTTCAAGGAGCCATGCAAGGTTTGATAGAGGCTCTCACACGTGATTTTCCTCCTCTACCACCACTTAGAGATGATCAGTGATTCGGTTTAGTTTAGATTACATGAGTGATGAGTGTTTTTATAGTGAGGTTTCGCTGTATATCTTTCTGATCATCAACTACATGTATATATTTTTAACAGTTTTGCCCATATCACATCATGTTTCATCTTTTAGGGAGTGATGAGAGACTCATTATTTTGACATTATGTCATTGATATTTTTTGTGTCTGTTATCATTACTATCAGTTTTATGTTATCTCACTATGCATGTCTACCTTGTTATATTTGCTACTTCCTTATAATCTTCCTTATTTGATACCTTCCTTTGTCATCGTGAAAAAGGAGGAAATGGTATAACAAATGGGGAGTTGGTTCAAATGGGGAGATTAGGAGATGTTTATTGACCATATATTGAGGGGGAGTAGTATACATTTTTTGGCATATATATGAGATGGCATATAGGCACTTTTTCTTGCTCAGGATTTGATTTGATTGCATATGGTTACCATGCTTACTGTACCTTATCTTATATCAATATTCATCTATTTGTGTGATCTCATTGGATTTATTTGATATATTTATATTGTTGTGATCTCACGTGGTATAGTTGAGTTTGTTATACAAGAAACAGATTGACTACTTGTTGAGCATTGCTAAGTGATATCTCTAGTATAGGATACTAAGTCAAATGTATAATTTCCTTTTATCTAGCTCTTTGGGGGTCATAGATTTTGTTGTATTATATTCTTATACTATTTTACGCAATTTTGTCACAGATTGCCAAATAGGGAGTTTGTTAGGACCAAGGGATCTGATATTGTAAATGGCTCCGATTTCACAAAATGTGCTTTGTGTGTAATCATTACATAAGTACTAGGAGTGAGTACCTTGATGCCCGTTCAACTCCAAGATGGTCCAAGCTACATTATCGTGCATATCTACCAGTCGACTTGGTTCACGAAGGGTATATTAGACTTTTGCTTTTTATTTGGATCTCACATAGTCACATAATGCATGCGTTACATATAGTTTTCGTCATAACATCATGTGTGTATTAGACTTCTCATTGTGAAAAATCATGAAACTTCAGTTGAGAGCAATGAAAAATAGAGTAAGAAAGATTTCAATTGTGAGAGCTATATTCTTAAGAGATCAAAAATATTTCATGAGAGATCAATTATAATTTTCAATCATGCATTTATTTACTGTTATTCATTGATTGATTTAGATCATTCACTAGATCAAAATCAGATCTAAAAGCCTCTTGTTTATGTCATTTCACCATTGATGAAGAATTGAGATCAACATTATGGATGCACTATTGATTGGATCGGTGGATACCGAGATTGTGAGGATTTGCAATTGTGGAACGGCTAGATTGAAGGATTTCGAGTCTGTCGAGGATTTCAGCTGTATCAAGATTCTAACTATTAGGAGCTTGTGGATTTAAGAAGAAATTGAAGACGTGATCAGGTAGAACGGAGCTTGAGGTGTAGAGTTCAGTTCATAGATACATTGTAATTCAATTTCTATCATAGTGGAAGTCTTCCTTGAGCACTGGCCCTGACTCCAAAGTTTCACTCCAATGATTATTGTCCTTGGTGGTTTCTCCATCATCAATCAATTTGCAAATCTCTCAATCATTTCATCTCTTACAATTTACAAATTGCTTTGCTTGAATGTTTCCACTTGATATTGATATTAATTTTTCGTGAATCTTATAATTGAGCACAAATGTGATTAATTAAAAACTTAATTGAGCAATTGAAATTGTAAATTGAATTGAATTAACATTTGATCATTTAGTTGAATTTTGCATTGAATTGATTAAATTGATTATCAAAGTGAACTAATTAATTAATTAGGTTTTTGTTGATAGGTTTGTATCTTTGAACAATTCTTGACTATACATTGCTAGAAGGGCTTATATGTTAGATTAATCATGTTGAGTGATTTTGTTCTTGTGGCATCATTGTTGTAGACAAGACTTGTAATTAATTGAAAAATTTTTAATTCTAGAACCAACCTATTCAACCCCCCCTCTTTAGGTTTAATTCACACTTTAAGTCCTTAAGTCCTAGTAGTATCGATCTATAACACCAGGAAATTTCTAGAAACTTAATAGTGTCCTACATGAGGGTAAGTCATTCAAACTTTGTTACCTTATATTTTTCTTGTTACATCTGTGCTTCCAATTGATTACTAGTTTGTTCCTCTATAGGCGGCCCTCGCGATGGTTACCACCATGGACTGTCTGAAAGACTTTGGGCAGGTCAATAAACTCCAGGTTGAATTAAATGAGATTCGACACCAATTGGGAACCGCTCAATCGGCTGCCTCTGCCTCAGAAGGGGAAATTGAAAGAGGCTGCCAATGCCTTCTCCATTCTAGAGTCAAAAAAGAATGCTCTAGCTTCTGAACTAGAAGGTTTGAAGAAGAAGCTGGCAAATTCTGAGGTCGCTACCGCCTAGGGGCTCTCTAAGAGTGTTGAGGTAGTGAAGAAAGAGACCGAAGAGGCCTTAAAGGATGAAATCCATAGGTTGGGAGAAGAATTTTCTAACCATAGGTATCAAATGTACAAGAAGAACCTTCTGAAGCTCCACCCCAGTCTCAACTACTGGTCTGGATGAGATCCCTATCTCTGATGCCGAAATACTTGAGGAAGACAAAGAGGGAACTGAAGCAACAGAACCGATTACAGATCTCCCCCCAAACTCAACAATTGAAGAATCTAGCTTAAGAGAGAGAGACTGCCCCTACCGACCAATAAGGCTTTAGATTGTCTTTTTGTACCCATTTTTATCACTTTTGTAACCCCTCGGGGCTTTAATTAATGAAGCTATCTTCTTTTGATTTTATACTCTTTGTGTCATGCGCACTAAATTTATATCTCTACTTGTGTTGATCACTTCTATGCTTAAATAGCTCAACTAATCACCCAAATAGTAAACTTTAAATCTATAAAAGGACTTTGACTAACAAAGAGATTTAGACCAATAACACATATAGAAAAATATAAGGTTTTAGGGGGGTTTGTATAGGTGGGAATGCCGCATAGTAAATGGTCCAGACCTATAACACTTATAATAAGATATAAGGTTTTTAGGGTCTAAATTGGTGGCAATGTCGCATAGTAGATGGTTCAGACCTATAACACTTATAATAAGATATAAGGTTGTTAGGAGCCTAAATAGGTGGCAATACCACATAGTAAACGGTTCAGACTTACAACACTTACAATAAATGTAAGATTTTTAGGGGTCTAAATAGATGGCAATGACACAGAGTAAATGGTTAATGGTTCAGATCTGTAACACTTATAATAAGATATAAATTTTTTAGGGCTCTGAATAGGTGGCAATGCCTTATAGTAAATAGTTCAGACCTGTAATACTTATAATAAGATATAATGTTTTTAGGGGTCTGAATAGGTGGCAATGCCACATAGTAAATAGTTCAGACCTATAACACTTATAATAAGATATAAGATTTTTATGGATTTGTATGTCAATAAAACACTGTAGTGGATGAAAATCTAAAACCTTATTGATAATACATGCGTAAATGCTCAATGTTCCATGGCCTAGGTACAAGTTTCCTAACCAGATCTTCAAGCCAGTAAGTAGTGAGTCCTACAATTTTTGTTACTATGTAGGGTCCCTCCCAATTGGGGGAAGCTTCCCCATAGTGGGATCCTTAGTATTTTGGAATACCCTCCGTAGGATGAGATCACCAAGTTGGAAATTAACAGGCCTTAACCCTTTGTTGAAACACTTAGCCATTCTTTACTAGTAGGCCTTCTGTTCTGATCTATGCATATTCACACATCTCTTCAAAAAGTTCAAGGTTTTCTATGAGCTATTGTCATTGTTTTCTTAGTCAAAGAAATCCGTTCTAAGGATTGGCATACCAATCTTGACTGAGATAATTTCTTCAGTTCCATAGGTGAGTAAGAATGGAGTTTCAGATGTGGGGACTCTTTTCGTTGTTCAGTATGCCTAGAGGATTCTATGGAGCTCTTTAACCTATCTTCCCTTAGCCTATTCCAACATTTTCTTTATAGCTTCCAAGATGGTTTTATTATTGACTTTAGCCTACCCATTAGCTTGTGAGTGTCCTGGAAATGAGAAGTGGTGGCTAATGTGCAGATCTTCATAGAACTTAGAGAAGATTTCCTAGTGAATTGTGTTCTATTGTTAGTAATCAAGACTCTGTGGATCTTAAACCTGCACATTATGTTCTTCCAAGTGAAATTCTTGACCTCCACCTCTGTGATGTTGGTCAAAGGTTCAGCCTCTGACCACTTAGAAAACAAATCTATGGAAACTAGTAAAAATTTCTATTCTAGAGGGCTTTTGTTAGTGGTCCCACAATGTCCATTCCTCACTGGGAAAAGGGTCAAGGACTGGTAATAGATATGAGCTCCTGTTGAGGTTAATGTGAATAAGAAGCAAAAATGTTAGCATTTATCACACTTCTGAACATAGTATTTGGCTTGTTTTAACATGCTAAGCCAGTAGTATCCTTGAGATAGAGCTCAGTGGGTAATAGCTTTTCCTCCGTTGTGATTACCATAAATCCCCTTACATATCTCTGCCAAGACGTACTGCGCCTCCTCGGGAGTTAAGCATAAGAGAAGAGGCTGGAAGTAAAACCTTTGGTATAACTTGTTTTGAAGGATAAGGTATCAGGATGCTCTAATTCAGATCTTCCTAGCCTAGTTCTTGTCTTCGGGAAGCAATCCTTCTGTTAGAAATCTGACTATAGGGGTCATCTAATTAGGAGATTGGTCTGAAACTTGCAGAATTTGTGGTGCTTCAATATTGGGCTTTGACTGGTAAGAAATCTTAACAATAGAGTCCTTTTCTAACTTCAAGTGGGAAGCCATATTAGCCAGTGTGTCTACTTTGGAATTTTAATTCCTATCAACTTTCTGAATTGAGAATCCTTTGAAGGGCCTCTTTAGTAAGTCCATAAGTTCTGGATATTTTATCATTCTGTCGTCTTTAGCTGTATATTAGCCCAAAACTTGGCTAACGACGAGTTAGGAGTCAAAGAATACTCTAAGGTTTGAGGCCCCACACTCTAGGGCCAATTTTAATCTAAGGATCATTGCTTTATATTATGCTGAATGTTAGAGGCTCTGAAACCCAATCTAATAGCTTTTTCCATGGTGACTCCATCAGAGGATTGGACTATTAATCCTACTCCAAAACCCTTTATTTATGGAAGACCTATCAGTGTGAAAGTATCCATAACGAGGCATTAGTACAAGCTTGGGAATCTAGTTGTTGAACTCCAATAAACTCAGTTATGAAATCTACCAGTGCCTGAGCCATGATCATAGTTCGAGGATTGTAGGATATGTTAAACTCCGCCAACTCTACAGACCACTTGACCCGTCGCTCGAATACTTCTGATTTGTGAATGATTGACGTTAGATGATAAAATGTTCGGATTACAATAGGATGGGCTTAGAAGTAGGGCCTAAGCTTCCGAGCTGATACCACCAGGGCTAAAGCCAGCTTTTCAAGTTTGGAATACCTAGTTTCGGTATCAAAAAGTGCTTTGCTAACATAAAAAAATAGGCTTATGAACCCATTTTTCTTCTTTGATTAAGGTTGAACTAACTGCACTTATCATACCTGCATCAAGTAACCTCTGAACTTCCTCATTGATGATTTTATGGTGTTTTAAGGTAAACTTCCTGCTTTTTTTGACGTATTGGAGGGTGGTCAGGATCGATCATCAGTTTATAAAAGATGAAATTTGGATCTATCCCCTCCATATCTTTAGTCTCCCAAGCAAATACTGAGAGATTTTCCTTTAGGAACTTGACAAGATCTTCTTGATCTGAAGGGGATAAAGTTGCACCTATTTGTAGGTATTTTCCTTCTTCTTCTGAACTGATGAGTACCTTTATAACTTCTTCCATTTTGGGCTTTAACATGCTATCCCTTCCTCTGAGACTTAATAGTTCCTTAATCTCGGAGGTGCATTCTTCTACACTACCAAGGTCTGAACTGAAGAAGTCCTCCCCTTTGAGGTCTTGTTGTAATTGCTATTTGGAGGGCCTTTCCCTGAGTGTAATAGCATGGCACTCCCAAGCAGTAGGTTGGCAACCTTTAATAGTCACCACTTTGTTTTGGTGAACAAATTTAAAGCATTGGTGAAGGGTTGATGTGATTTCCCCCATCTGATGGATCCATGGTCTGCCAATTATAACATTGTAAGGGGATTTGGCATCCAAAATCATATATTCTAATATCATGGTCTTTTGTTCATCCCCCTCTCCTATTATGGTCGGCAGGTCGATCTTGCCCAGAAAGAAGCTGAGGTGTCCATTGAATCCCATCATCACTACAATGGTTGTCCTGATATCTTTTCATTCCAGCTTCATTTGTTTGAATGATTAATAAAATAACACATTGATGGAGCTCCTTGTGTCCACAAGCACCCATCTGATCTCGGAATTAGTAATTTTTAGAGATATAACAAAGGCATCATTGTGAGGGCAATGTATCCTAACAAGATCCAGCTCAGAGAATTGTATCTAAGGTGTTGTTTTAGTTCTTTTCCCAATAGATGAAATCTAGATAATATTAAGTTCTATCCTGGCCTCCCGAGCATACATTTGTTTGGCCCTATTCGACATTCTAGTCATTGTGTTGTCGGCGTGGAGCATGAATATCATGTGTTGATTGTTCGGAGGTTGCTGATCATTCCAAGCATCCTATTTCTCAGGCCTCTGATCTTGCCTCCTCTTAGGGGGGTGTCACAACCCAAAACCCACCTATGCTAATTAGAGGTAGTGACTAACACTGTCACTCGGACAGGCCATACAAAATGAAATGAGTTGCATATGTGTAGCTTCTGCATTTAAATAAAAAAAATTATTATCACGTTACCCACAAGCACACCACTACCTCCAAGTCATAATTTGAATGTATATATCCTGTAAGGTTAATGTTAACATCAGTTATTGTGACATAGTGACACTAGAAATGATATTAGACTTGAATGGTGAATTGTGATGATGAAAATTATACTTGGAGATAATCTTATTAATGATTTTTAGAGTTCGATTTGTTATCAGATGAGTTGCATATGTGTAGCTTCCGCATTTAAATAAAAAAAAAATTTATTATCACTCTTGTGCAACTCATTTGATTTTATACGACCTGTCCTAGTGACAGTGTCGGTCACTGTCCCTAATCCGCATAGGGTGGGTTTCGGGTCATGACAGGGGGCTTTCATCTTGTTGGTGTCACACCCCGATCCAGTTATCGAGAATTTAGTCGCTAATTAAATATTAGAGACTCTAAGAAGCAAAAAATGCTTATGGAGAGTTAAATCGAGACAATAAAGACTACAAAAATTGATAAGATCTCAATTAAAGAAATCAACACATGAAAAAAATAAATAAATAATACAAGTACATGAGGAAGAAATAAAATTAATGCAATAATAAAAAAAGGGATTAAGTGCAAAATGTCAAACAAGGCATAAAAAGAGAAAAAGAGATAAAAAAAAAAAAAAAAAGGCCAATAGTGTTGGCCCAATGTCTTGAACCCAAGACCAAAAAGGGGGAGGAAACTTATACTCAAAAAGAATAACCAACTTGGCTACAGCACTTTTGTGCTATATATCCCACAAGAAATGTATATAACCTATATTAAACTCCATGTATTGTAATATCCTGACCCGGGATACCGGGTCATATGACACGTATTCCAAGATTAAAGAAAATTAGTGTAAAAACATTTACATTCAAAGAAAATAATTAATTAAATAAATAAATAATTATTTATTTATATGAAATAATTAGTTTTAATTATAATTGAATAATTTAAAAACACATTAGACTACATGGAAGGTGTAATATGTATATGTATATGTAACCAAGTATGCATGCATGTATATATGCATAAATGAAATAAAAATATTTATATGTATAAATGGACATAAAGTAAGGAGAACACAAAATATCTAAAAGTGGGTGTGTGTGTGTGTGTGTGTGTTTCGGTTGAGGTGTGTGTGTGTGTCTCCATGTGTATTGGTGTGTGAATATATATATATATATATATATATATATATATAATATATAATATACAAAATATCAAGCAAACAATAAATGTAAAGCAACAAGAGGAAAAGAGAAATTTATGAGATGGGATGGTAGCCAAAATGGGGGACAGAAATTGGGGTGAGTCATGTAGAGAGAGAGAGGTCGGCTACTTTTTCTTTAAAACCAAAACATGCAAGCATGTTTGTTCTCTTACAAAAGAAACCAAAAGAGGGAGAAACCGAGGAGAATATAAGAGATTCAGAAGTAGAAGAAGGAGAATAACAATGAAAAAGGTAAGAGATATTCAAAAATTTCCATGTTTCTCTCTCTAAAAAATTTGAAGTATTAGGAACTATTTTTGAGTTGTATACGGTTATAGGATGCTAGATATATGTTAACAAGATTGTTAAGTATGATTTTAAGTCTTGTAATGACCAAAAAAATATGAAACCCACGAAAAACCTCCATTGAAGACCTTGCCCATGGCAGGTCTGAATCGATTTCAACCAAACTGAGTTTGGTGTAATGAGACTACAAGAAAACCCTAAGGGTGTTCTAAAAACATAGAGCCACGATCAAAAAACTCAAGAAAAGCCCTCCAAATATCAAGTTACAGTTTCAGGTTTCCAAAACAAATCTCACAAACTTGCTTCTAAACCTACCTTTATGAACAAAAACTAAATCTCCATGAATAGGGGATCAAAACAAGCTAAACCCCATGAAAAATGATCGAGAAATGAGCATGAGTCGTGGGTTTACAGGTTGGATTATCACATCCTAAACCGAACACATGAACGAGTTTTGAACTCCCAAATGAATACCAAGTTGGTTGTTTGTACCTTAGGATGTTTTCGAATCAAAACAGTGAGAAATAGCTGAGTAGGAAGGCACGAAAATAGAAGAAATGAAATTTGAAAACTAGGGCAACAGTAGGGTCGAAGTGGGGAAGAAGACAGTGAGTCAACTCGGCTTTAAAAACCAGGTTGAGTCGACTCGGACACGTGGCAGCCTCTGGGCTTGCCACCAAATTAAATGGGACGACGATGTTTTATATATGTGTTATAAAATCTTAAAACGCTAGGGCTGACGTCATCGTGACGTCAGCCACACGCATGAAATCCACTAGACAGGTTGGTTTACAACCAGACCGGACCGGTTCACTTTCAATTGGACTGAACCCTTTGGTTTTCTAATTTTATTTAAACTAAATAAATCCAAACTTTCCTTATTTATGGATTGACCCCTGAACTTTAGGAAAATTGTACTGTGGCCCAACTGATGAGAATTTTATTCAATTAAGCCCCTGGAAAAATAATTAAATATTAAATTAATTATTTAATAAATAAAGTAGAATTACTATTTTGCCCCTGAGTCATATATGAAGCAAATGAAGTCCAAATTAAACATATGAATAGTGTATCCTTACTATTTTGGATATTTTGAGACTAATGGTAGGGTCCGTTTTACGAGACGGAGTCCGAAAATGAAAGACACGTAAAGGGGTAAATGACCAAAATACCCCTTATCCAAAATTAACAAGTTATTAGTGTATTCTTACTATCTCGGACCTTCTGAGTCCAATGGTGAGGTCCATGACACGAGATGAGGTCCCGAACATAAAGACATGTAAGGGAGTAAAATGACCAAATTACCCCTAATACCTTAAAAGCCAAATTAAAACCAGGGAAGGTCTAAATTGACTTTCTTTGACATCCCGGACTCAATAATGGAGTCCAAATTACGAAACGAAGTACAGAGAAATGAGACACGTAAAATGATAAATGACCATTTTGTCCTTTTACATATAAAAGTCCGAATTAAATGTTAGGAAAGCCTAAACCGACTTTCTTCGATGCTATGGACTCAATGGTAGAGTCTATTCGACCAAAAGAAATGTCTAAAATAAAAAGACATAAAATTTGTTGAATAGCATCTATCAGATGACTATAAATTAAAGTAATGTCAAAGTATTAATCTAAGGCGTATACGAGAAAATGAATTACGAAAAGACACAACACGTAAATATGTGAAGTAAATAAATTTAAATTAAAGTTTATGGAGCTACTAGAAGAGTATAAATTGAAATAAATTCAATTCCTAACACATTAATTGTGTCATAGGTTAAAAGTACGAGTTAAGTTAAGTACATATGAAATTATAAAATCGTTTTAGACTCTAATACGATTTAAGCATAAGTTAAGGAATATCGAGATGATATTACATTGAATGTGAAGTTGATGAGATGTTTATGAATTGTTCTTAGGAACTACAAAGAAAGTGGGAAAGCGCATTATTAGCACTAACCCTAAAGCACCAAGGTGAATAACCCTACATTCAAAGTGGATATTTAACTTCACGAATTTCAAAGAAGTTTTGAGTTCAAGTCATGAAAAGTATTTGAATATCGAATCCAGTTTTCATATGCCTTCTGTTTTAAATTACTCTACTCAGATAACAGATTTATTTACAGTTTCCTTTAAATATTGCCTTAGCATGTTTGAGTTTTTAAATTGTAAAATTTCTGAGATATATTTTGAATTCGTATATTCTGAGTATTGAAAGTTCTATTATGAAGTTATATATATTGTGTTTGAATACTCTTGAAAAGTATTTATTTAAAGAATGTCACGGGAGAAAGTATTTAAATGAAATGTATTTAAATACAAGATGTGCATAAGCACCGTGAGTTTTTGGTTGGGTTGCATAAAACTCAGCCGCCTTTTTAAAAGAACATGGGGTTTGGGGTTCGCAAGGGACTCCATTATCCTATAGAGCCGACAAGCTTTTGGGTTCTACGGAATATTGTCAAATGCCTGGTAGCAGGATCTAATCCCACAGGCAAAGAGATATCTCGACGGGAGTAAAATGGGAGTCTGGTTCGAAACAGATTCCAAGAGCTAAAGTGAGAAAAAGTTAAGTTTGAAAATGGAAGCAGGTTTTACCCTTATTTTCATATTTACATGTTTGAGTTTATATACTCTATTTTAAGAAATACACATTTTTAGCTTGAATACTTTACATATTTCAGAGCTATGAGTTTTATGGAATGCATATATTTAGTATTCAGAGTTACAAGTTTTATATGAAAAAGCATATGTTAGCTTGAATATTTCAAATGTTTCAAAGCTATGAGTTTTATGAATGCATATATTCTGTGTTCAAAAGATATGAGCAATTGACAATGATTGATTTATAAACCTTTATGAGCTAAAACCACTGTTGATTGAAACCCCATGACGAATGTTGGAATTGCTCACAAGCTTAGATTAGCTTACCCGGACTTTGTTCGGATCCCCCTTTCAGGTGACTGACAGCAATCGAGTTTTGAAGATGGTGAACCTGCCGGCTTATGGAGATATGATTAGATGGTTCCTTTTTGGAGTTATGTAGAGTTTATTAGCACTTATGTTTAAGATACAATACGACAATATGTATAAACCCTACGGGGTAATTAATGTTGATGGTTGTATGATTTAAGTCTGTAATATTTTAGTTATGCTTTGATTGTCTAACCATGTGTATGCATATGAGTAGAGTGGTAGTATCGGGCGGTGTGCTTAAACTTTAAATAAGAAAAGAGAAATTTTTCACGCTTCTGCAAAACACAGGTTGCACCGCCGTCTGATACCACTGCTTACAGGACCGTTCCGCCCAATGGCCCCCGGGCCTGAGGGTGGCGGGTCACGATTCAGGGATCCGCACAGGGTGGATTTCGGGTCGTGACATGTATGCATACTCAAAAGCTGAGGTGTCAACACCTTGTTGGACCCTTGCCTCCTCTAATTAGATTTCATGCAACAAATCAAATATATATATATATATGTTATATGTGTATATTACATAGGAGAGAGAGAAGCTAGAATTATGTATGTGCATGTGTGTGCGGCTAGAGATAGAAAGTGAAAGAATGAAAGAAGAAGAAGAAGGAGAATGAGGGAAGCTAGTCATGCATGGCTATCTGAAATCAAGACTCGAGGAGCTTGAAGACTTAGAATTGAATGCAAAGAAAGAAGAAACACCATTGTAGAAGGTAAAAATCTCGAAACGTAATTTTCTCTATCTATAAAAAGGTTGATGTAACTTACTGTTTAATAGTATTGGATTGCTTGCATGGTCTTAATTCTGATGTCCTAGGGTTTGGAATCAACAGTGGCTGTCGTGTTAGGGAAAACAACACTATTCGGGTCGGTCGGGTCGGGTCTGGATCCAGGTCAGGTTAGAACCAACCTAGGCGCAGAGATGGATAAGTTGAATGGTGTCATTTGGGAATTTGGTTTAATTTAAACGAAGATTTTAGTCTGTTTGGCTACACGGTTAGGGCTTTGATTTGATAACCCAAACAGAAACGGGATATCCTATCCTAGTTTTCCTGCCCTATACACTGTTTGGCACATTAAAAATTAAAAAACAATGAGGGGAGCCACAGCTCCCCAGGTTCGAACACTCAACCTCACACACGTGAGAGACTTAAAGCCCATGCGTGTGCCACTATGCCACCGTGGCACTTATGTTATAATATTAACAGAATATATAAATAATATTAAATAAATTAATTTAATTTTGGTAAAATGTTCTATTACCCAAATAAAATAAAAGGGTAGTGTATCTGAAATTTTTTCGATGTTCTGGACCCAATGACGAGGTCTATTTTACGAGATGAAATTTCAAAAATTAAGACACGTAAAAATATAAAAATTACCATTTTACCCTTAATGATGCCCGAAGCCAATTAAATATAAAAAGTAGTCTATCTTGACTATTTTGGACATTCCAAACTCAATGGTGAGGTCCGTTTAGCCCAAATAAATTCTAAAAAATATGAAACAATCATGAGATAATATCCATTACGTCCCAAGTATTAATTTAGCTATAAAATGAATTCAGAAAAAAGGAAAGGGACCTAACTTAAAGTTTTAAGGCTAATAGACCAACAAATAGAATTCGTTAAGGATAATTTAGTTACAAAAATTAATAAATAGTCGATAGTAATGCCTCAGTTATGTTCTAATATGAAGTTATGTGCATTTGACTTATGGATCTAGGAACTAAAGACAAGAGAAAGGAGACTAAGGAAACCGACTGAAAATTTGAAGTCAGTAATTCTGTACCCTGGATCAGTGTTGTTTATCTCTTATTTAAAAAATACATAATCTGTTTTGTGAGTAATTTGACACCCTAGATTAGTGATGTTTTACCTCTTGTTGAAAGATGCTTAAGTGTTTTATCTCCTATTGAAAAAATGCATAACTTATTTTGTGAGTAATCCCGTATCCCGAAGCAGTGATGTTTTTATCTCGTATTTGAAAAATGCTAAGTGTTTTATCTCCTATTTGAAAAATGCATAATCTATTTTGTGAGTATTCTTGTGCCCTGAAGTAGTGGTATTTTACCTTCTATCTAAACAATACTTGATATATTTTGTGAGTAATCTGACACCCTGGATCAGTGATGTTTTACCTCCTGTTGAAAGATGCTTAAGTATTTTATCTCCTATTTGAAAAATACATAACCTGTTTTGTGAGTAAGCTTGAATCCTAAATCAGTGATATTTTATTTGTTTCATTTTGTTCCGTCATGTTCAGTTCCGATATAACTTGTTCTGATTGATGTATTGTTTCATTTTGTTCCGTCATGTTCAGTTCCGATATGACTCGTCCTGATTGATATTGTACCGTTTTGATCCGCCATGTTCAGTTTCGATATGTCTTGTTCTGATAGATGTATTGTTCCGTTTTGTTCCGACATGTTCAGTTCCGATATGTCTTGATCTGATTGATATATTGTTTCATTTTGTTCCGTCATGTTCAGTTCCGATATGACTCGTCCTGATTGATATTGTTTCATTTTGTTCCGTCATGTTCAGTTCCGATATGACTTGTCCTGATTGATATTGTTTCGTTTTGTTCCGTCATGTTCAGTTCCGATATGACTTGTCCTGATTGATATTGTTTCGATTTGTTCCGTCATGTTCAGTTCCGATATGACTTGTCATGATTGATATTGTACCGTTTTGATCCGTTATGTTCAGTTTCGATATGTCTTGTTTTGATTGATGTATTGCTCTGCTTTGTTCCGTTATGATCCGTCCTGTTATGCCTCTGTCCTTGATTATGCCTGTGACTTGAACCAGTGTTTTGTTCCGTTTGATCCCGTTATATACCGTCCGTTAATAATCTGTCTGTCTTGATTGATATATGGTCCAGTTCCGTTATGATCTGTCCGAATTCTTGACTTGGTATATAAGTTACTGCATAGATACTGTATTTTGATGCACTGTACGGTTTTAAAAGTTATACTGTCGGAATGCATGTTTTTAAATGCAAACTTTATACTGTATTGTACGCGGCATGATTTTGTCCCGTCCTACTATTATTTTGTTCGGTCTGTCTTGTTCTGTTTTATGGTCTATCTGATTTTGTTCTGCTATGATGTGTCTGACTCTGGGTACCATTCTGATTATGAGCGGTTGGGCATAAGTAGGTTTGATTACGCACCTAACTGATATATTATTGTTATGCCCTGTTATGTTCCGCCCAGTACTGATCTATTCTGATATTTGAATTAATTGCCTATACTCTCATTGATATTGGCATCATGCACTGTTCCGTCTGTTCTGATTTGTTGTTCCGTTTAGTTCAGCCCTATTTTATTCTACTGAAACTGCATTTAAAGTAGATTTATAAAACTGCTATTTCAGAAACAACTGAACTACCCTTGTGCTTTGTAAACAAGAAATGGTTTTGAAACCCTTGACAGGGAACCTGTGTTACTCATTGGGCTTTTCGAAGCTCACCCCATTCCCTAACATTTTTCAGGAATGATATCTGTTGGATCTGATGGCACTGATCAGTGGAGACTGGATTACTGAGGATTGAATCTGTTTAATCAGGTGAGTGATGTAATACGACTGACTTGACTGGTATGTACTAGATATAGACCTGGCTCATGGATTTAAACGGTACTCTAAAGATTATAGTTCTGCTCTGTTATTATATGTCGGATTATAGATATGCTCTGAGGTTAGAATTGTTAGCTGTTGGATTTTAGACTGGCTCTGTGGTACATAGCCTTATAGTGAATACATGAGTTGCATTCCCTTGATAAAAAAAAAAGGGTTTTAAATTCCGCTGCATCTGACCCTACAGTCGGAGTGCAATTCACTGGAAAGTTCAGAAATTGCCTTCGGTTGGTCGCGTGGCGGCTGACTGGCATCACGTCCTCGACATCCGCGTAGGGTGGGGTTCTGGATGTGACACTAGGGGTGTACTGCCTATACATTAGGTGGTTCTCTGTCATAAGGGCCACCTCTTGTTGTTATATTGGTAGAATGTTAGGCTTCTCTATGAATGGTGTTCACTGGTGGAGGAGAAAGATGAGGTGCATTATGTTGGCTCTATACAAACGAGGCCAATGTTTGAGACATGGCCATAATTTGCTATTGCATCTGATCAGACTGTCATTACATCTAGTTATGCTACTATTGCAAACGGGTTGGTGTACGTCCTCTTCCTCTCTCAGTAAGAGGTTGATCCTAAGGATTTGGAAGGTTTCTTCTAGGATGAAGGTTTGGGGCCATTGTTGGTAAATAGTTTGAAAGATTGGCCTAAGCTTGATATGGTATGTGTATGAGAATTTTAATCGTTCCCACAAACGGCGCCAAACTGATATTGCTCTTTTCTGGTATGAAGGCTGCTTCACTCTAATTGCTCTCAAGGACACAAGATCAAAGGGCTACCAAGAAGGCTCTGGTAGTAGTCGTTCTGATGATAAAGTTAGTGAAAAATAATGACAGTAATTGAAAGAAAAGAATTGAACATTAATTGAAAGCGTACCTTGTGGCTTTATTTATATGTTGTAGATGTTCCAAGTTGAGTAGGATTAGGAGCCATAGAAGTAGGGATTTGAAGATGTCCATAGATAGTAGCTACTATATTGAACTATGTTTCTTTATTCTAAGTTCGGTACCTCATGAAAAGCGGTGACAAGATATGTCATAAGTGTTCTATAACCCGTCCCATCTTTTGTTTTCACATTTATTAATGTTTCCCATTTGATATATGGGTTGGTTTTTGGGTCTCCAGTCAAAGGTATATTGATTTTGTTTTTTTTTTTTTCTCTGTTTTCCTTGGAATGGTATTCGATACTTTTATGTTATAATAATTTAAGTTGATGCTAAAAGTGTACATGTGATGCTGTAACTTGATTTGGGTTACAAGCAAAAAGCCTGCTGATTGATAAATAAGAAGGGAGATTTGAATGGTGCTCTTTGTAGTAGACTGACCACAACCAAAAGCATCTCTTGAAAAATGAAGGCTTTTCTATCTAGTGCTTTTTTATGTGGCAATTTTGTCAAGGCTTTCACTTTAATTTTCTAATCTCCATTAGGATACAATTGGGGTATGAATCAGGGATCTCTAGGTGAGAATTGAATTGTTGTTTGTCATCAAAAACATCAAGTAAAAAGGGGAGGGTAAAGATTAGATACTATTACTCTCTCATCTTGCTGAGTATGGTGTGTTACTACATATCAAACAAACAATTGTGTCTAGGAACATATGAGAGAGAGACAGAGACAGAGACAGAGAGAGTTTTTAACTATGAAAAATCTAAAAAGAAAAAAGGAATAAAATGCGAGATTGCTGTATTTGTATTGCCAGTTTATTAGCAAGGCTGTTGGATTATTTTGTTGTGCCACAACTATGCAGTAACGAGGATGTTAGTGATGCTTGTGCCATGAGAATGTAAGCTTAAGGCAAAAAATTAAGAAGGAATGGCTTTCGGCTTTTTGGATTTTAGTGAGACAAGGTAAATTAGCTTTCGGCTCTGTAAACTCCTGGTTATTAATGCTGTATTAGCTTAAGACTGGTAGTTTAAAGCCTAAATGGTTCACTAGATATACTAGTTACTATGAATTATATGGTCTGTTGGGTATTTTAATCATTAGAGTGAGACATATGGGATTCTGTTTTCTTGGGCTTTATTAGTTTCTCTGATCCAATTATTTATTTATTTTGGTTGTATTACTATTCATGACCTTGCTATTTGCCATATCTGGTTTTGCAGGCCTCTTTGCTCTGATTACGTACATTGCTTCCGTGGGTTAAGTTTGTCTACTCTGATTTTGAAACACGGGTTCATTCAATGTTTGGAAGAAAATGCAAACATGACTTTTTAAAAAAAAAAATTATTAAATTTGCATGTTGGTTTCGGTTTTGTCAAGTGGCTTTATTTCTTTATGTTTTATTGGAATTTGATACTCAAAAAGGGTTGGTGTGTCTCACTTCTTCCTTTTGAAGTGAAAGCCAGATGAGGGGCAGAAGAAAAAAAAAAAAAAAAACAAAGGTGGTGGTTTATTTATCACTTCTTCCTTGAAGCCAAAGTTTTTTACATACATGGATAAAAAGTCACTAATTTTTTTTCATTCATTATTATATTTTTTTAACAAAACCACAACGAGAGCGGCAGCAGGGGAAGGAAAAAATAAATACCTGAATCTGCCAGGTTCTGGGTGTAAGCTTAACGGGTCTGGGTCCTACTAGGTCTGCCAAGACCCAGCCGATTGACTGGCCTACTCAGTGCAATGGTACAAATATTTGAACTCTCAAAATTCAATTTCCAGGCCTACTTCTCCCGGGACCGACACACACTGGGACTGGGTAATGGTTGTTTATGAACTTTTTAATTCTCAATAAATATGAAGCGTGTCATGAACTCATTGGCCATTCACAAAATTTTCATTCGCTGCCATAAAAGAATCACAATTTTCACTAGCTCACTCTCACAAACATCCATTGGTAACCATCAAAATATTTACCCTTTCTATTATACAAGTACATGTTTAAGGTCTCTTCTAATAGTAACAAACAGCAAACCACTTTTAATTTCATCACAAAATATTAATATTGGGTTGGTGGACGATACTACTATGAGCTCACACACCAGGCAGACTGCAGACATATTTGTTGAGAATGAAAGAGGGCTTCCTAATCATAATGAAGATTCAAACTGGGAAATAACAGACAAAATTGGTATTAATCTCTCTCTCTCTCTCTCTCTCTCTCTCTCTCTCAAGCAATGACAATACAATGGCCTAAGCATCAAAAACAACTAAAGAGATTCAAGGGAAGCACAACGGAAAGTCATTGAGATTGGATTTTCTCTTTCCTTGCCAAAGACTCCCCCTTGCACTCGCTGCCAGCAGTAACCACGTAACTAGCTCCAACCTGACATGAAACCCAAAACCACGCATGAGAAACCACAAAAGCGCTGTGTGCATACACACACACACACAGTACCTGACAGTCCCTCAGTACAACACGCTCTTGGAGTTGTACATTACTGCAAATCACAGAACCTTGGATTGAACAACCATCTCCAATGGTAACATGGTTCATAACAACTGAATTAACAACCTGCAGATACAAGTTATTAAAAGAGTAAACAATTATCCCATCTGAAAAATATTCAGATCAAACATTATGACTGAATCTAATTAAAATCCAGTTTGTAGCTTTTGTAATCAAATAAAAAATATATATATAGATCATGATTTGTTTTTTTTCCCTTTTTTTTCGGTGGGGGGATGGTGATGCCTTTATCATAATATTTTTTCTCATAGAAATATCATCATACCTTCACATTGGAACCTATCCGGCAATGACGACCAATAACAGATCGTTTTACACTACATTTGTCACCCATTTGTGAACATTCCCCCAACATACATTGTGGTCCTACCTGAAGCAATAAAACAACTTGATGAGCATGCCAATAAATGACCTTGGAATTCGCCTAACCATATATAAATTGATCAAACCAGCTACAAACATTCATTTAAACTATTCCCAGGGAACTTTTATTAAATTAGTAAAGCAGTACTCATTATACAAATTTGTTACTTTGTATGAACTATGAAGAGAGCACACTCACTGTAGTTTTAGATCCAAGCACGGCCGAAGGATCGATAATATTGTTTTGAGCAGAGAAGGAATACCCTGACAAGTGACTTGCCTCTCCTGTAACCTAACAAACTTAAGAAAGATGGTCAACTCTACTGAAGCAAACCAATGCAGGAAGAAATAAAGATAAAACGAACTTGTAAGCATTCAATGAAAGCTTCAACTCAAAAAAAACTCACATCTCGATTTATGTCACTAAAAGCTTGAATGGAATTCAAGCGTGCACAGTACTTGCTCTTGCTGGCAATATAAGCACAGCATTTATGGGTTTTTCTTGGAACAGGAGCAGAACCATCAGCACCCGAGGCAAAAAGTTCATGAAAACTTGGGGTAGATGCATTAGCCAGCAGTTGAGATGGCATTACTTTATTGTTCTGCAAAGCAACCTTATCATTCCCATTTTCTTCTGTTTGTGCTCCATTCAACAATAATTCAGATCTCTGATGTTTGATGAAAGAAATATCAACCAGTTGAGGGACACCATAAAAGGAAAAGAAACCCAAGTCAACATATCATGCAGTGATAATGCACGTGTCCTATTAAACTAACCAGCTGGCTTCTGACAAGATAAGGCAGTACATCCTGTTTTAAGCTTTGAAAAGTTTCCTTTTGATCAAGAACTGCTTGCAGAGCAGACCTATAAGATATTCAAGAGGTAGTGAGAAACAGAGAGCAAATACAATTTAAAATGACTGAAAGTAAAATCACTTGGAAGCAAAGGACAAAACCTCAAACCTCTTGAATGCATATAAATGAGCATCCATCAGATCAGCATGAATTTCCATCTACACAAGGGATAAAGAGAGACCAATTAAGGACAGGTAAGAAGTTTGTAAATTTGTGGGACTTTCAATTGGATGCTCGTCTTTCTTTTGAGATGAGGAAAAAAGGAAAACAGTAAAGCTGAAAAGTATGCGGACAAGGTGAGAAAATAAGTATAAAGGGTTTATACATTATCAAATAAATGGCTAAAGCTTTTAGTCAGCACAGGCAAGAAAGGTAAGAATAACTTTCTTAACCAAAGCATGGCTAACAAATGAGATATCCAGAATTGGATCAGACTCCTCTCCATTTAGAGAGGTAAATGGAGGATCTTTCATTTACTTTCAACGAATTAAATAGTCCATGCATGTAAGAACCCACCATGTGAATTCTTGTAATGAGAACTATTTAAAAACATTTGATTCTTATAAAAGGACCCACTTAAAAACATGTTGTGTAGGTTCAAACACAAGTGAGATTTATTCAGAACATGGAAGATCCTAAGGTTCATGGACACTTGTGATCAGCTCAAAAGTAAAGGGAGAGAAGCCAAATCTATGAAAACTTGGGGATGAAAGAAGAACAGAATACATATGTCATGAATCAAGTTGTTTCCCTGCTGCTGTTGTTTTTTTCTTCTTTTTTCAGTTTTTTTTCCCCTGGAAGCTAGAAGAAAACTGGAAAAATAAAAAAATATGAAGAGGTCCCCCACCCTGGAGGGTTTCTCCACCAAAATAAATAAATAAATAAATATATAACATATCATAAGGAGATTGGGGATTGGGGAAAAAACCAGCAAATGATCTCAACTGTCATTAATCAGTTGTCACAACAGGAGGGTGCTTTCAAAAGTAGTGTGGGAGACTGAAAGACTGCAATTTATTTACCTGGCCTACAGCACGGAGAATGCTCTTTTGAACTCTAATATCTTTCTCAACTTCAGCTGCTGTCAAGAGTCACGCATGATGCCAAATAAGGGTACATTCAAGCTACATAATCTTATACAGATAAAAAAATGTACAAAGACCTAACCAGTTGCTATATACAATAGAAACTGTTTTGCTGGGTCCAGCCCTATAATATTGCACCGTCTCGGTTTCTTGGCTTTGTCCTTTCCACCAGAGGAACTCGAATCTGACAGCCCACTGACAGGAGCAGAACAAAGCATTGCAGTCACTACTGCATCATGTCGCCTATGGGTAGCCGCCACTGCCCCAGGAGGAACATCACAAACGAGATCACCACTCACTACCTACAGAAGCATAAAGAATCAATAGTTGCAATAGAATAATAGTCCTGAACTCAAACATTATATAGGATGAGTTACTCCAACCAAGATGTCATTTGCAGTCAGATGGCGTGCAATAGCCCGAAGAGCACCAGCAGTCCCAACATCCTCAGGGACAGCAGCTACCTGCAAATGTGAAAACTTCACTCAACCTCATTTTTTAACAACTTGTGAATATCATAATGATAGTGCACTCTTAAAAATGAATAAATGCATAAGACAAGATGAATGAGTCACATATTTTCAACTCTAGGAAAGGGCTACCCAGAAAGAGAGAGAGAGAGAGAGAGAGAGAGAGAGTTGCCTTAATTTTGACAAACCAAAGAATCTGCATAAAAAAAAAACTAGAAGAATGACATTCAGTATGTGAGTGCACGTGTGAGAAAGAGAAAGGAGAAAATGTAGAGATGGAAGAGTTAAATAATATAAATACAATACATATTTAGTTAATGTTCACTTCCCTCTTCTGGTTGTCAAGTGGCAAGTACGCAAAAAAATAAAAAATCTTGTCAGACCATACTGCTCCCATAGCAAAATACTGGAGACTACTCCTGGTGTTCGCCTAATAGGATAGAATCATAGAATAGATAACTTTCTTGTGCTCCTCACAATAAAGCGGTGCAAGTTCTCTCCAACAGTTCCACTTCTTAAATCTACTTCTCCAAAGAGAAAAACGCATCCCTAGGATAACAAATTTGATTCCATTAACAAACTGACAGCCACATCAAATGTTTCCATATAAGCCATAAAAACAAAGCTGCTACCAATACTCCCCTAATACTAAGATATCTAACATCCAAGACAATGACTATTCTTTTTTTTTTATAAGTAAGACGATGACTATTCTTTATATGATTATATCACAATTTACAAGTTCAGTAACTTAACAAGTGCCAAACTTAGACGAACTTACATCACATTTTCTCACAGTTAAGGGAGGTTATTAGCAGATCTATGATAAGAAACCTGCCATCCTATCGTGAAGGAAAACAATCCTCTCTGTTCCTAACCCAAAACTATCAGCAAATCATAGATTAAAGGCCCATAAAGTACTCATGCTAATACTCTCAGTGATCCAGTCACACTTCCGACCATATACGCATCTACATTAAAATTGTAGAGACCCTTTTCCCCACTCATTGAACAAAACTAGGTAGACAAGGAACAAATTGATTTTTCAATAGTTAATAAGAGTTTTCTGACAGGTGCTGATCAATTTATTACTTAAAAGCTCAAACAACTCAAGCATAGGAGCTGCATTATTCTTGAGACTTAGGTCATAGAGAATGGCAACACCCTTTAAAAGTGTATAAAAGGCATGGACTGGATGGTTCTAAGGCCCAAGCCTTAAATTGGCATATAATGGATGAAGTAGGGCCCACTTGGGATGTTGACTAAACATGCGCTGGACCATGACTTTGTAGGCCTACTAGTTAATGAAACAGCACTTAGTTACATTTAACCACATATATTTATTCATTGTAGATTTGTACACAACTGTGTTCAAGTTTGTGTTCTCACATGACAAGTTCATTCCATCTAAACCTCTAGGAAATAGTAACAGACCTTTGCAATAAACACACATTTGAGAAGCATAAAAATTGATATAATTTCAAGATTTTGAACCATGAATGAGAATGGAAATTTTTCAGCTTTCAAGCTCTCAAGGTTTGTGTGATGCAACCTATTTCTTTGGTGTAAAGCCAAAGGGGCTCTAGGTGTGGGGCCTAGTCATCTCTCTTTATACTTCTTCTTCTTCTTCTATATATCGTTTGTTTGTAGTTTTATTCTAAATCACCAAACAGCACTCAAGTTACTATTCACGAACACTATTCACAGCCCAAAACAACCTTAGTTTCATTGAATTTCCATCATCCTTAACACAGTCCAACTGCTGTCCTGCATCAGTGTAGTATTAAAGCAAGGGGTAGAACTATGTCTACACAATCAGGTAGGACTTTTAGAGGGACAGAGACTGATAATCAATGAGATAAAATGTTATTCCGAATTTTGGAGCAACTAAATGGGATTAGTATTCAAGTAAATGACTTGGAGACTAGAAGTCCTCAGCACATTAATAATGCAATGGCCATTGGGCAAGTAGATGCTAATATAGAGAAACCTGACGAAGAACGACAGTAGGTGCAACCCCCAAATCCTCCTTCAGGGCGTGAATTTCAAGCTGAAATACCACAACCTCTCATACTTGAATGGGCTAGGCAGTTGATGGAAAGAGATTGATATGAAACACGTGATACGATATAACTAAGAAAGTAAGAATGGAGATTCCGGATTTCAAAGGTACTCTTTTCTTTTTTGGGTAAATGAAGATATATTAAGGGGAAAAGAATATACAAGGAGAGAGGGGGAAACCCCTAAGAAGAGCCAAGAGGGCCATAGAACAAAAGAAACCAAAAGAAACAGACCCCAGGAACCAAAAGGCAACAAAACAGGATCACTAACCAACCTAAACTAAATCAGAATGTCATTGGTTACAAAAAATGGAGTCATGGAGGTCCCATGCAGCTTGAAGGCGGTGGAAAGCAGGGGGGATTTTAATGCCATGGAGGGTCAGAAGCTTGCCTCTAACTTGATGCTTCAAAGGTAAACTCATTCCTACGGTGTGTTCTAATTGGCTGGCTTTCATTAAGGAATACTTTGTCGAAGAGTGAGATTTGCTAAGATGAAGCTTGTGGGATTAGCAAAAGTTTGGTGGACAGGTGTTGAAGGTGATATTAGGAGATTGGGGCAGCCACAGATCAGAACATGGCAAGAGATGAAGGCTAAGCTTCGGGAGAGTTATGTGTGACCAACTTATTGCATTAAAACAGAAAAGTATGTCTACGGCAGAGTATATGCAGAAATTTGATGAATTAAAGACAACGAGTCAAGTGGTGGAACCAACAAGCTCTAACTTGGTTGGTACCTCCTCCACCTCCCATACGGGAGGTTAAGGGTTCAAGTCCCCTTAAGGGGAAAAGTGCGTGTGATTTTACCTATCCAAAAAGAAGTCAAGTGATGAAAGGTACAAGTCAAACTCTTGCTCGATTCAAGGTTGGTTTGAGGCCAGAAATAAGGAGAGAGTTGCTTCATCAACCCTTGTAAAGCCTTGAACATGCTTTCCAGGTTGCTTTGAATATAGACGAATACTGGAGTTATCCAATTCCTAAAAAGTTTGGGTCTCAAGCTGGGGAGACAGCACCAAAGAAGTTCAATTATGCAGATTGTTTTCAGCCTAGTGGTTCTAAGCAATCTTCTTCGAATATGGTTGGCCCAAAGGCAAAGCTTCTATGGCCAACGAGTGGGGAGGAAAGGAAAACAAGTGCTTTAAGTATGGGTATATTGGTCACATGGCATATCAATGTCCAAAGAGGTACTGACATGTTGGAGTGGAGCATGATGAGGAATCTAACCAACAAAAACATACGGATGAAGAGGATTCTTTTGATTTTGGAGCCTTTAATACCGATGATTTTGAAGAGGAAGAGATGGACACTTCATTGATTTTCGTAGTTGGACGTATCATTGCAACCCCTAAAGTTGAAAAGGAAGATTGGAGGCACACTTCTATTTTATAGTTGTTGGTTCGTTGTGGAAACCAAGCTTGCAAGCAGGGCCATCTCTACCATTAAGCGAGAAAAGCAATCGCTTTAGGCCCCACTTGTGAAGAATGCCCCAAATTATGTATAACTCTGTTGTCCAACTACAAGTTTTCTATATAACTCTATAGTCCAACTAGAAGTTAGCACATAAAAGTCTAAGATAGAAAGCCTCATAAAAATTTAAGTTCAAGAAAAATAAAATTTTAAATCTAACCAATTATATCTTATAGTATATATCTTATTTTCAATTAGAATCAGAATACAATTCTACCTTCTTAACTATTGGTCTCGAACCTGCTTATTTATGTGTGTGTGTGTGTTTTATCTATATATCTATACACACACGTAAAGATAGAAGCACATAAAAGTCTAAGATAGAAAGCCTCATAAACATTTAAGTTCAAGAAAAATAAAATTTTAAATCTAACCAATTATATCTTATAGGATATATCTTATTTTCAATTAGAATCAGAATACAATTCTACCTTCTTAACTATTGGTCTCGAACCTACTTATTTATGTGTGTGTGTGTGTTTTATCTATATATCTATACACACACGTAAAGATGGAAGCACATAAAAGTCTAAGATAGAAAGCCTAATAAACATTTAAGTTCAAGAAAAATAAAATTTTAAATCTAACCAATTATATCTTATAGCATATATCTTGTTTTCAATTAGAATCAGAATACAATTCTACCTTCTTAACTATTAGTCTCGAACCTGCTTATTGATTATGTGTTTTATCTATATATCTATACACACACGAAAGATGGAAGTATTCTAGCTAAAACAACAATTGTTTTTTTTCTTTTTATTGCTATATCTCTTAAATTATATATATATATATATATACATATATTTCTCTATATATACAAAATAATACAGAAGAGTGGATACATTTCTTCATATGTATAGCACAATCACATTTTTTTTTGGTAGCCATTTTTTATTTTTAATTCATCGTCTTTTTAAAGAAAAAATATCATTGTTTTTTTTATACAAATAACATTGTTTTTTATTAATGGAGTTTGAATGCACTACTATGTGTTTTGTTTATATCAAACAACATGAAAGAAAAAAAGTATTAGTAGTAAAAAATAAAAAGGCCTCATTTAAAGTTGTCGCTTTAGGCCTCAAACGTTATTGAGTCGGCCTGCCTGAAAGCTTATTATTGATGGTGGAAGTTGCATGAATGTTGTATCATCAACCATGGTTGAGCGCCTTAAACATCTTGTTCAATCACATCTTCAACCGTATAAGGTAACTTGGACAGATAGCACTTTTATTCCGATAACCCAACAATGCCTTATTTCTCTTTTTTATTGTTCTTATAATGATTTTATTTGGTGTGATATAATTCCCATGAAAGTTACTCGTATGCTTCTTGGGAGACCTTGGCTTTATGATAGAGATGAGTATCATTGTGGAAAAGAAAATACTCATACTTTCTCATTCAACAACAAAAAGATTGTTTTGAAGCCAATGACTACAGTTGATATGCAGAAATACAAAGAGAAGAAGTCAAAGGATGTAAAATAAATCAGTCCCTCCACATTCTCACCAAGGAGTGTTTTCAAGTAGAGAGCAAGGAAGCAGGGGTTATATAAGTAAAAGAAATAGCTGATGCACAAGCCTCTACAATGCTGACTGAGATGTTGTCCAACTTCTTTGACATTGCACCTGAAGAGCTACCTAACGAACTTCCACCAATGCACAATGTCCAACATGCAATAGACCTAGTTCCTGGGTCCCAATTGACTAATCTTCTAGCCTATTGCATAAACAAGTGAGCACACGGAGCTTTAAGGCATGAATTGTTGTCCCAGGGATTTAATCGTGGAAGTTTAAGCCCTTGTGCGGTCCCCGCTTTACTCACGCCAAAGAAAGATGGTAGATGACGTATGTATGTTGACAGCCACGCTATTAATAAGATAACAATCAAATACCGATTTCGTATTCCGAGGCTTGATGATATGTTGGACATGTTGGCCGGTTCTTGTATATTTTCGAAGATAGATTTGAAAAGTGACTACCATCAAATAGGCATAAGACCAGTAAATGAGTAGAAGATTGCCTTCAAGACAAAAGATGGCCTTTACAAGTGGCTGGTCATGCCATTTGGTCTTTCAAATGCCCCTAGTACCTTCACGTGCTTTATGACACAAGTATTGCAGGCTTTTATTGGTCAATTTCTGGTCGTTTATTTTGATGATATATTAATATACAGCAAGCCCAAGGAAGAACATTCTTCTTCTTCAACAAATTAAAAGGATTCATCGCCAAGAAAAGCTCTACATAAACTTAAAGAAATGTTCTTTCATGAGTCCAAGTGTTGTATTTTTGGGCTTTGTGGTTTCATCTAAAGGAGTGAGGTTGACCCAAGCTAAGTAAAAGTTATTCTAGAATGGCCGATTCCTAGTTCCTTGCATGAAGTACAGATTTTCCATGGACTAACAGCATTTAAACATTCCTTTTTCAAGAATTTCAACATGGTGATGGCACCCATCACCAATTGTATGAAAGGAGGATAGTTTGCTTGACAAACCGGCAACTAAAGCTTTTGAAGAAATAAAGAAAATGATGACTAAAGTTCCTGTTCTACGCCTTCCTGACTTCTCAAAAGTGTTTGAGGTGGCTTGCGATGCATCTCATGTTGTTATTGGAGGTGCGCTTAGTCAAGTAGGGCACTCAGTTGCTTATTTTAGTGAGAAGCTTAAGGAAGCCGAGAAAAAGTACACCACTTATGATGAATAATTTTATGCAGTGGTTCAAACACTTCGCTATTGGCGTCACTGTCTTCTCTTTAAGGAGTTTGTATTGTATTTCGACCATAAAGCACTCAAATACATCAACTCCCAAAAGAAGTTGAATCGTCAACATGGTAAGTGGGTTTGGTTTCTACAGGAATATTCTTTTGTTATCAAACATAAGGCCTGTTTTAAGAATAAGGCAGCCAATGCACTTAGCAGGGGTGATGTATGTTCTTTCCTTTATGGCTATACAAGTTGTGGGTTTCAATTTGCTCAAAAGAGGCCATCCCTCATGCAAGGATTTCGGTGTCATACATGCTTATTTGTTGGCTGGACAGCAGGAAGAATATGTTGATTTTTCCTTACATGATGGTTACCTCTTCAAGGGAACCCAACTTTGCTTACCCCAAACACCTCTCTGCAAACAAGTGATATAGGAGTTGCATTTTGGAGGAGCAGCAAATCATTTAGAAGAGATGAGACAATTGCTATAGCCAAAGATCGCTTTTATTGGCCAAAACTGAAACGAGATGTAGCCAAGGGTGTTTCTCAATGTCGAACTTGCCAACTTTCAAAACGAAGAAAGATACTTGGCTATACACCCCGCTACCAGTGCCCCATGAGCCATGGCAGGATCTAAGTATGGATTTTTTCCTTGGATTGCCAAAAAACCTTCGAGGACATAACTCTAGTTTTGTCGTTGTGGACCATTTTTCAAAAATGGCACACTTTATTCCTTGTTCAAAAACTTCGGATGCGGTCCATGTTGCTAATTTTTTCTTTAGAAAAGTTGTTAGACTTCATGGGTTGCCTAAAACGATTGTTTCCGGCCGTGATGTGAAGTTTGTGAGTCATTTTTGGCATGATGCAATCCATTTCTTTGGTCCGATGCCACAGAGACTCTAGGTGTGAGGCCCAGTCATCTCTCCTTATACTACTTCTTCTTCTATATATCTTTTGTTTGTAGTTTTATTCTAAATCACCAAACAACACTCGAGTATTGTTCACGAACACCATTCACAGCCCAAAACAACCTGAGCTTTTTTTAATTTCCATCATTCTTAACATATTTCTACTACTGTCCTACATCATAAGGAGCTTCCATGACAGCATGTAGAATTCCATTCACTTAGTAATATAACCATGTCTAAATTTTATATTGAAAATATGGTTTGATATAGCATGATACATAAAGGCCATTATTTAGTTTCCCATTAATGTAAGGTGGTGGGGGGCAAACCCGCATGTTCAGCTTGTACCATGGATATAGAGACAACATTTGACATTATTTGCACAAAGTGGCTACTCTTGGAAACAAACCCGCATGTTCAGCTTGTGCCATGGATTATTATTCTTTGCCCTTCACAATTTTGTATTTTCTACATGGAAATCTTTGCCCCAAAACAAAATAATACCAAGCATTAATTCAAGTAATTTTTCTCTCTCTAAGAAATGGAGTTATTCTAGCCCACATATTTTTGTATTTCCTATGTAGAAATGCTTTACCCCAAACCCAAATAACAAGCAATTACTCAAGTAATTTGATTATTTTTTAGAAATAAAAAAAAAAACTTAAAGAGTATTTTTTCATATCAATACAAAATGGAGTAGAAACTAAATTGCCATTAATTTCTAGCATCTTATGTCCATGTAATTTTTTTCATATCATTATAAAATTCAACAAAACCTCATTTCAACTATTTAGTTTTTACTATACAAATCCAAAATTTACTTTAATCTCAACCAAAATAATCTGTTGAATACAAGTCATGTCATTTGTCATTACCACAATTGTGGTCCTACCTTATCATTGCAACCTTTTATTTATTTTTCTGATTAGTACTTGTCTTCAAAAAGAGCTACAAGGGGACTCAAACATGTACATGAAGCATATACATCAAATGACCCTTACAAGTGTTGAGTGGCCTGTGCATGCCAGACCCATCAAAAAAAAAAAAAAAAGGAATATACATCAAAACATTCAATCCCTTGTACGCACATTTCCCAAAGACTATTTAAAAAAAAAAATCTATTGTATTTGTATACAATCTAGAATACCAAAGGAATAAGGTACTAAGCATAAGCTGCTTCCACAAAAAGGCCACAGAATGCTCCATGCCTTCGAAAATTCTCTTGTTTCTTTCCCTCCATAAACACCAAAAAAGACAGTGAGTTGGTCGTCTTCCATATTTCCCTATTCTTGCCCCCCTTTGTTCCAACCATACTTATTAGAACTGGACCGGACAATGAACCGTTGAAGGAGCCGGTTCACGGTTCACGGTTCACTGTTCACTGGTTTAAGTGGTAGTTCAACCGGTTTTATTATTAATATAGTAAAAATATACATAAATATTTTAAAAATTAAGAAAATAACAAGAAAAATCTATATTTTTTATTATCTAGTAATAAATAACAAAATATAAGCATAATCATTGAAATTATCTTAATGTATAAGTTTTAAATATTTATATATAGAACAAAAATAAGTGCAACAATATCTTATTTTTATACCAAATTTCATCATTTAATCATCAAATAAAAAAAGTTTTGTGAGAAAAAAAGTTGTAAGTAATAAAAAGACAAAAGGTGATTCAACCGGTTTTTTAAAAAAATTAAACGAACCGAACCGGTTTAATGCCTGGTTCCCGGTTCAATTGGCCGATTCGGTCCGGTTTTAATAACTATGGTTCCAACTATGAAAAAACATCTAGTATTGACTTCGGCCCTACCCAAACGAAAATCCCTGAGCACCCAACAGAAGGCGAAGTGTTTTGGTGATTCCTCTTCTCGCTTGTACGAGCTACATTTATTAACCAAGCTAAACCCTTTCCTTTTCAAATTGTCAATAGCGAGGATAGCCTCCCACCCACATGTCCATGAAAAAAAAAATGGGTCACCTTCAGCAGCACCCTAGATCTCCATATACTCTTCAAAGGAAAAGACTCGCCATGCTAGCTAGTCAAAAAAGCATAAAAAAATTTCGCCAAGAAAATCTTAAGTTGGAAAATTTCCATTTGATGGAATATTCTATCCTACCCACTCTAGTCATCCTATGATGAACTGCCAGAAACTCAGCGACTTCCCCCATTTCCCAATCTTAAAAAGCCCACCGAAATATAGGGCTCCCTACAACCCCATTCTCAAAAATGGATAGAATATCAGCAATTGCAGCATCTGCACCATCTGTTAGTGGAAATTGGAAATAAGTTCTAAAACCTTTTCCTTCAAAGGACTTTCATTGCACCACACATCATGCGACAACAAAACATATGCGAGTGGTGACCTCCTCCCACTCAATCATAATGCCTTTCCAAATCTGTACTCCACGAGGAGTCTCAACATTCCTTGTGGCCCATCCACCCCATGAACTTCCATATTTGCATGCAATGATCAAGCGCTAAAAAGCATCCATTTCCACTACAAATCGCCAAAAAGCCATTTTGTCAACAAAGCTTGATAGAATGCCTTGAAACTCTTAATACCTAGACCCCCTACTTTTAGCGATAAGCACACTTTTTTCCACTTCACTAAATGATTTTTCATTTCTCCTCCACGTCACCCCCACAAGAATTCTCTTTGCAACTTGGTCAACCTTCTTTCCACAGACATTGGAATCCTAAGCAATGACATACAACGTGTTGGTAGGCTAGAAAGAGTGCTCTTTATCAAAGTAACAACCCCACCATCTCAAAAGTTTGGTCCAACAACCAATCTCAAAAAATAAAATAATAATAAACATAAAAATCCCCCCCCCCCCCAAAAAAAAAATCAATGCTAACCACAGAAGTCGGTTGCTCTCATCAAATTGTTAAACTCAAATATTAAAGCAAAAATGCCACACCCCCTAAAAAATAACCAAAACAAAAAGAAATACAAACCACCACTATTTTCCAATTTATTCTTCTGCAGCTATATCTGACAATATAATGAAAAAGACATTGCTTAGAATGCTATAAATTATAGATTGATATTATTAATTTAGATTAATGATATTATTAATTGTAGAAGCTCCAAAACATTTAGATCAATCACCACCTCACAAAAGAGGAGAAATCTTTGGGTGAACCCGGTTCACCACGTCAGCACCTTTCATTTTGTCAACCACTCCAATCAGTTGTATCCACGTGGGTTTTGGTAGCTTTTATACATTCGCCGTTTAACAAAGGGATGGTTAATGGGACGATCGAGATGCATTGTTCAAAGTCCCGACATCATAGGTTTTTAGGCGTACTTTGCAAGCCAGACACACCAACTAGTTTTTTATTATATTTGTACAACAGATGTCATTTTTCATATATTGTTCTGACGAAAGGCCATTAAATGTTCTAACCAAAGACCATCAAATGTCTTTTTTTAAAAAACCCTTTTTTTGGCTCAGTAAAGACGTACCTATTATAAATAATGTGCCCAAGGGGGGCAATCCATATACAAAGGGACTAGTCTACATAATGTCTCCCAAAAATTCTACAAAAGTATTTACATCAAGGACGAAGCCAATGAAGGCCCAAGGGGGTCGATTGCCCCCCCCCCCCCCCTCAACTTTTTTTATTTAAAAATTTTCTTGTATTTTTTGCAAAAATTTCAAACATATATCTCTTTAATTTTTATTTTTGCCCCTCCTTAGATCAAACTTTTCATAATTACCCTTTATAAAGTTTCAATATTACTCCTTTTTGTTTATTATTTTCAAAAAGGATTGTCATGTGCAATTAAGGATTGTCCCACCTGTAACTATTTAAGCTAAACACGGAACCTTAAAAGGTTAATACACCATTCATCTTATTCCAATAGAAGAAAAAAAAACCGTTTGTGTCACGATTCCCATCCATAATTGACAGCTCAACCACAAATATAAAAGCTTTCTTGAACACATATAGCAAGTCTAATGGGAGATTAATGGATAAATGATAAATTTAGTTGTATATATTGAAAGATACAATTTTAATATCATCGATTTTTAATGTTTCCAAAATAAAAATAAAAAAAAAAACTTATCAAGGCCAATTGGGAATGTGTTATAGAGGATACTTCTAACACACTGAAAACTGTAGGTATGTTTTTTAGGTTTTTTTTTTTTTCTAGGTTAGTTTTTTTTTTTTTTTTTTTTTTTTTAACCTTTAGTGGAGGTAGAATGTCATACACAACTTTTTTTTTTTGGAATTTTTTTGTATAGCCTACAACTATCTATGGAGGTCTTGTTTTTTGGTCAGACTCTTGTCTAATTTCTAACCTTCTATATATCATTGAAAATAGTTACTCAGGAAAAATATCATCAAGCAATATTATATTTTTGCCCCCCCTCCCCCCTAAAAGTAAATTCCTGGCTTCCTCCCTGATTTACATAAGAAGTATGTCTCTCCTTAACCCAAAACAAATGGCAGCTTCAAACAATTGTCTTTGAATCTCGGCATTAATTGCTCCACCCCCTCAAATGTCCTTTTGTTTCGTTCCCTCCATAGGCACCACATTAAGCATAGAGGGGCCATTTTCCATGCCAATCGCACCTCTTTCCTCATTTTGCTACACCTCCAAATTAGAAGCATCTCCTTCACTATACAAGGAACCACCCAACTACACCTAAAAAGCGAAAAAATCATATCCCACACATCTTTAGCCCACCCAAAATGCAGTAAAAGGCGATCAAATGATTCGGCGGGTTGCCTCTTTACACAAGCAACATCTATTCACAAGCTGAAACCTCTCCTACATAAATTATCAATCGTCGATTGAGCTCCCCAAGAAGATGTCCGTGTAAAAAAAGGCCATGTTACTTGTGTAATATCAACCCGAGAACTCCAAATAAGCTTCCAAGGGAACATCTCCTTGTTACTCTCCTCCAACTCCTTATAATACGAGCGAATCATGATATTAAGCTGGGCAAGACAGATATTGTAAAGCTAAGAAAAATTTACATAGAAAAGAGTGGACTGGAACCTGAGACCCATCTCAAACCAAACTCTATACACACACATCTCTCGGGGTCCAAGGTTATAAGGGAGCTCAAAAGGAGCAAGTAACCTCATGATGACGTTTTCTAGGATGTCGAACGTAGCTCGTAAATGAACGAGGTCGGATTCAGAAAGATGGGTGGCCTCATAATTGGATAGGGAGGTCTCAGGCTCATTTTGTTCTATTCTCACATCTATGTCCCTAACCTCATCCTCAAACCTATCTACAATGAGGGGTCTCAAAGAGCCCAGCATGAGGGGTCTCAAACAACTCAACTCTAAGGTCAGTGTTCTCCCCCAAAATTTGCCATTTCTTAATAAGGAAAAGAGAAGGAAAGAAAAAAGAAATGGTAAAAACTGAAATTGAAAAAAGGGAAAAGAATCTGACCTAGAAGCTTCGATCGCCAAGTGGAAAAGGGGACGTTCGCCAAAGAGTGCTAAGGAGAACATAAAGAGTATGGAAGAAAAACCCTTTTCAATTTATAGGCAAAAATATTGAGGGTATTAAATGATGATGGTTCGAAAAACAAAACTGTCTCATCATTACTAACATTCAATTACATTAGGTGTACCCAAAAAACGGCAGCAGGCCAAAAGTCATGATTGATTAGACATGACCCTTCGAAAACCATGAACGTGTGCATTTATGGCGAACGGAGATCATAACCTCTAGTCTCCTGAGCTTGAGGTCCTTGGGGGGTGTAGCTAATATGCCCTAAAAAGACCATGACCATGCAAGGAGGTACGTAAGTGGAAGTGTGAATCTCGAGGTCAGCCCTAAAGAGCAACACTGATCCTGAAAGACGTCATGATACGTTCTAAGCTGAACTTGGGCCTAGTTCAGAATGAATAAGGTCTAAAGGGATGAGGATAACTCTAGAAGCCCTATCCCAATTTTGAATAAGAACAAAATCCTAAGAATATCTCCATCCCGAAGAATCAAGGATTCTAGAAATAATTCGCTCAAATCCTACCAGAATGGGAAGCTCACCTCTATAAAAAGGGAAGGCAAAGGTACTATCAACAATTTCCTCTTTTGAGTCAATTCTCATTATTTGTAGAATATCAATTGACTGGATCGTCGAAGAATCAATCATCGTATTTCCATCGGTGATCCCTGACCTTTGTTTTGCAGGTGCCTAGAGCACGTACTCAGCCCAGAAACTATTAACGACAACAATATTCTTGAATTGACATATTCCCTTGGGAATATTTAGATGTGTCCAATTCAAGTTGAAATCGCCTCGCAGAGTTTCTTGGTTGTAAATCTTTTTTAGGTAATCCCACGTACCTTTAGCATTGGAGTAAGACCGTAAATTGAGTACAATATGAGAATCTACTAAGCTTAAAATCCAACTAATTATCTTGGCATCATTAGATTCCCATGAAGCTATTTTAGCATTTTCACCAACTTAAGGTTTTGGGATTGATTCATCCATGTGTTCCCATAATATTTTCCCTATTACAAACATACGGAGAGTTGAAACTCCCAAGAGAAATAATTTTTCCCATTCAATTTAATGGCCAATATTTCTAACTTTACCGATATTTTTAACAACTTCAAAAGAAATTCAAACACGAGAAAATATGAGTGAATACCTAAGATGATATTATACTACAACTCCGAGATTATGTCATCAAGATGCTAAAACTCCTTGGAAACAAGACACCATAGTTTTCTTGCTATGATGTATTTTATCAAAGGAAGTGTCGAACCTTCGATGAATCAAACAAAACTCTTATGCCATAACAATACAAATAGAACAAAGAGATTTTTGGGGAAAAAGAAGCCTAAGACCTTCCATGAATCAAACCAAGCTCTGATACCGTGCTAAGACAGGGAGAACAAAGATATTTTTTAGGTAGAAACCTTCTGGTCAATCTCTGAGGGAGACTTCTTCTAATAATATTCACTATTTGTACAAGGAACATTTACATCAATCATATCCCAATAATTTGGGTATTTACAGCTAATTTATCTACTTATAAGCAATCAACAAATCATGCAATGGTAATGGTGAATCGTTGTTGCATGTGCAAGAGAGAGGAGGAATTTGTTGCTCAACTTTTGTTGCATTCTTAGGTTGTGAGGGAGTTGTAGTCTTTTTTCTTCTTCCTTTTGGTATTCAGTGGGTGATGCCTCATTAAGTTTAGGAGATTCTATTTAGTTGGAGGGGTAGAGAGGTAGAAGGAAAGTGGCTCCACTCTACTTATGGTGGCATATTTGAATGGAGAGAAACAAAAGATCTTTTGAAGAATAGAATCTTCTCTTTGGACCCACTTTGGTGCTTTTTAGTAAATCCTTAGTCATCCAAAAATCACTTGAAAGCTATATACTTTACATGCACAAAAAGTTGCCTTCGTCTATCTTCTCTAATAGACATCCTATTACCAATCCAAAGTAGATATTATAAATGTCATTGCACAGTTGATAGTTGAATAATGTTAGGGGATGCTATGTCGATCTTAATTGGTCAGGTCATGGTATATCCAAATCTATTATATTAATGAGCATTAGGAACTCTAAAAGGTAACTAGTTATTACATATTTTTGTCTTTTGAACTAAATAATAATAGCGAAGGGAATTTTGTTTAAGCATGGTCTTTTTGAAAGGAAATAGATTGACAAACTCCGCGAACTTAAATTTGTTGCCTTTTTTTTTTTTTTGGGGGGGGGGGGGGGAGGGGGGAGTAAGTAACGTGAACCTGCTGCTTTCGATGATTTACTTTATAGATTTGAAAATTTTGAAAAATATTCTACTTACTTTTCTCAAAACTAATAAATCATCAAGAAGATATAGAGGAGTTGTACAACTCGCTACCAAAAACAAAAATCAAAATTCATTTACTCGTGAAAAAGGAGTGGTGTCAGCAACAACCAAATGGAATTATGCCACACAAGCAAGAACCTAATAGAGAGATGCATGATCTAAATTTCAACTAAATGACATCAATTTAGATCCCATTTATTGAGGAATAAGACAGGTCATTCTTCTAGCTTAAAGGAATTTAATTTGACTATTGCATAGGGAAGACATAGGTTATTATTAATTGCACAGCTAATGCAAACACAAATATCTCGGTTTCACAAGACATGTAAAGTCATCATCTATCTCAATGCCTTTTGACCAACTACAATGGGATTCATTAGCATGAAACCTCTTCCACCAAATAGGAGATACATAAAGTTACTTAATACTTACTATCTAGACCAATTCATCAATGATCATCATCATGATATACATTCAGAATGCTTCAAACAAAATTCAGTATTCTAAGGGGTCCTATGTGCTAATATTTTTAGAATCTACTAATTTTTGGGTTGAATAAACCAGGTAATCATATAGGTGACATGACCATTGACATTCTTATATTTCCCTGAGAATATGAAGTGCATTAGGCTAACTATCATGCTCAAACTTAGAAATCATGTGGACGGGGCATCCCATGATAGCTTGTACATAATAACCACAATAGTTAGAGTATCTAAGGTAGACACTCTGACCAATGACTTCAAAATTGACTAATAGGAATCTAACTAATACATTGAAAGCCCCAAGACTAATTTAAAAAATCAACAATGTCCCTTAAACCACATTGAGAGAGAAAAAGACACCATGTTCCATAGCCAAAATCCATGGCCTCTCTATGAACCATTTCAATCCAGTGGTAGCCATACTTCAATACAAGTTGGTCCCTCCACTGGTCACCCTTCCAAATCAAACTCAAGAAATAAGAGCTGTTTGGCAAACAAAACAAAAAAAAAAAAAAAAAAAAACACTCCCTGCAATGAGAAGCTGGCCAAGCGAGAGTCATTGTCCCTTTTGTAAACTCATCTCATGTGTAAGGAAGTCCAGGTTTATTCCAAATAAATATCTCAATAAAATATTGAAGGTGGACCTACCCCAATCTAATTGTGCAATTACCAAACAACGCAATAGTGATTGCTTGAGAAACAAATTATAAAAAAAGAAAGAGCAGACAGTTTTTTTGTTTGATAATTGCTAATGATGGTTGTTTGAACTTGCAAGCAATTGTACTAATGGTGCTGTTGGTAGCAAAGCATTTTCTCTTGATAATTGCTGATGGCGGCTGTTTCTGTGGTCAGGGTATTGCTGTATCAATGTTCACTGTTCTATGTTTCTTTATGGTTAGGTCCTCATCTTATTGGGGTTTTACCTGTTTGTTCCTTCAAATGGGTATGCTCGCTATTCTGTAATTATGTTCATTTTTTTACTAAAATTGCTTCTTTACAGAGAGAGAGAGAGAGAGAGAGAGAGAGAGAGATTAAAAAAAAAATCTATGCAACAAACCACAAACCTCAAGACTGAAGTGATGTAACATTTAAACTACAAAGGTCATAACATAGACTTGATTTATTCCTATAGTTTTTTATCCATTTGCATGTGAGTTATTCCACTGAGTTCTCCACCAATCATACTTTACAAACTACTCATAGCATCATCACACTATGCATAACCACAAAGCTTACAACAAGAAGAGCTAAATGCCAAAAGATCATCATGTTATCCCCCGCCCCATCCAAATTAATACTTTAGTAAAGGCTTCTATTACGTTTCTACTAAACCCGAGTCTTCATAAATTCAAACTAAATCACTTTTTTTGGACAAGTGTACTAAAATAGACTTAGTTTCATAAAATAAAGCACCAAAAGTGCCACCAACACAGCATTCAGGAACAACTACTTTAGTTTACTTCTATACGCCTCTGCTTTTCACAATAGTTTTGCTTTCTAAAATGACTTTGTGTCTGCATGAAATATATTCTACTGCTTTATAATGGAACAAATAACTTAGATAGTAAAATAGTTACCTCCACATGTAGACGATCAACATAAGCCCCCGATATCCAACCACCAACACGAAGAGCTGCATCTTCCCCCTCAACCACCTAGAAACATCACCAAACCAAGCAAACTTAAAACCCCCAATTTACACACGAACCATATCGTCTTATAACACATCAAAAGATTCAGTATCAAGATTCCTTTTGTTTCAACGGAGATAAATCACTACATCGCTGTAAATTCAAAAATAGAAGTAAAAAATAAAAACAAAATAGTTCCCGAGAAAAAGAAAAAGAATTTGAAGTGTGACGAGTCATGATAAATTCAACTGGGGGGATTTTTTCATGGAAACAAACAGGGAACACAGGAAAGGGGAATTAGGGCACAGGTGAGAGAGAGAGAGAGAGGGAGAGACGTACAACAATGAGATCCTTAAGATTACTCTGCTCCAGAAGCTCCAGAACATAGGACAGAACCGGCCGGTTTGCCACAGGTAGTAGTGCTTTTGGAACCTCCTGTGTATTTTTCAAACAATACGACAAATATAAGAATGAATGTGATCATGGTGGTGATAAAAAGCACAGAGAAGTTGGACGAAACCTTGGAAACTAGAGGGACGAGTTTCTTGGAAGTGCCGCCGGCCAGTACTACCACCTGAAAATCCATCTCTAGAGATAGAAAGAGAGGGTTTCACGGTCTGTGTTGGAGCAAGTTTACCGTAAAAGAATAAGCACGGGCATGGATGATGGAACCGTGACTAGGAAATACTGGTGTATTTTTCAAGTGTTACTATTACCCTCAGGCGTGTATTCTGCATGCGAGAGGTAGACGGTTCGATCCCCTTCATCTCCAACATTACAAGAAAAGGCATACATACATATACCTATACATATACATATATATATATATATATATACACACACAGCATTGTCTAAGCCTGTTAATGGATCAGACTTAAATTTGGATCACCCCTAAATTTAGATGAGGGTGATCCGAATCCTATTTATTAAAAAAATTATCGGATCGGATCAAATTTTTCGACGAATCTGTAAATTCTTAATCCATATCTGCATTTATTAACTATTGGATCAGATTTGATCCAATACAATTATATAATAATACTAATATATCTTATGTATATAAAATATTATGTTATAATATATAAATTTAAGTTAATTTAACTTAATAAATTCTTATATAATTTATTATTTAACATATTATAAAAAATATAAAACTATATATCTTAATTAATAATATATAAAATTAATATATATGTTATGTTTAATCAAATCAGATCGTTAACGGATCAAATTTGTTTAATCCATATCTGATTTATTTAACTAAAGAAATTATCAAACTCGAATCAGATCATCGAATCAAATTTTTCGTATCATATCCGAATAAATGAATCGGATTCGAATCAAAATCCAATATGTTGACAGCCCTACGTTGGCCTGCACTACGCGGGTGTCATTAATAAAATTAACAAATGAACTGAAATATAAAAAAAAAAAAAAACATACTTTTATATCTACTTTAATTATTATAAAACTATGTAATTATTACGAGATTGTTGTAAAGTTGATAGATAATACCAATCACACAAGTGCACATGAATATTTATGTGGTTCGGCTTTAGACAAATGTTTACGGATAAGGGAGAAAAGATTTGACTATTTATGTAAATAAGTACAATAAAATATCTCACTAGGCTCACAACAAGTTATTATTTTCTATCTCAGTCGAACTGTATATTTAATCTACCTATTATGCTCCTTATATAGGTTGTTTAGCCGCCTTACTACAATTGATAAAGATCAATTGCTTTGCTGCCTTTCCATTACTTGATCTTTATCCATGTATCAAATTGAAGAAGTCGAGTTGATTTCTTCTTCTTGTGGTGGGCATCGACTTGTTATATCATAACACTCCCCCTTGGATGCATATCACTTGCTCATACTCGGATTGTTATAAATTAATATCTTCTCATGTTCCTCATCATCATGATATGGGCATGGTTTCTTTATTTGTTCAAATCTTTGAATTGCCGCATTCCACATTTATATATCAGCCTTTTGAAGGTTGTTGTTGGTAATACTTTAGTGAACAAATTTGTCAAATTTTCAATAGAACATATCTGTTGTATATTAATATCACCTCTCTTCTAGAGTTCATGAGTGTAAAAGAACTTTGACGAGATGTGTTTGGTTCTATCTCCTTTAATAGATCATTCTTTAATTTGTGTAATGCAGGCTGCATTATCTTCATATATTTCTATAGGACTATCTTTAATGGAAGATAACCTACATGATTCCCAAATATGTTTGACCATAGATCTTAACCATATGTATTCTCGACTTGTCTTATGAAATGCAAGAATTTCAGAGTAATTTGATGAAGTAGCAGTTATTGTTTATTTTGTAGATCTCCATGATATAGCAGTGTCATCACAAGTAAACACATACCCTGTAATACCCCGACCTAATCAAATAATCATCCAATCACTAAGTATTAATTAGTGACCAAAGGCCTTGTATAACAAAAACAGTTTTGAATCCCAATACATGAATTTCCAATAGGAAGTTCAAGATAACTGTCAATCTTTAATTAAGATCATGAAATTTGGGCATGAACATTCGTAAATAAATGAAGCAAAAATTTAATAGTAGTATACAATAATATAAAATATAAAATCACATGTGTATATGAACTAATGTAATTATAATTTAAGATACAAAATTTTATATAAACATATGTGTACGGCTGCCTAATACATATATATATATATATGTGTGTGTATACATATATTGGTATAAAGAAAATACAAGAAATAGAAATCAAAAGAAGAAAATTGTAAACTAAATGAGGGATTAAGGGAGAGAATCTGTGGGCTGTTTTCAACTGAATCCAAAAAACTGGTGGCAGCCATGTGGTTTCAAGAACCGTGAGGTGTTCTTCATGCAAACAATAGCCATATAATAAAGACAAGTGGTCTCATGGAATCAACAAGTGGCAAAGCCACTAACTGCATGAGTGTTGATAGGAAATAAAAGAGGATAACAGTCTGGAATGAGGAGATAGACGTGAGATAGTGGGAAAACAGTAGCAAGAAACTGATAGAAACTGGAGTAACAAAACAGGAACGGAAGAAAGGAGAATTTTGGAGAGAAACCCACTGAACAGGTATCAATTTCATTTAAATTTCGTTGGATTATGTTTAGAATTAAAAGCATGCAATTGTAGGATTTTGTTGTGCAGAATTTAAGCTTTGAATTGCAACAGAAATGTATGAAAACCACCCGAAATTGAGTGAGAAAATCTGAGCTACAATTGGAATAAAATTTTGAAACGTGGGTGCAGGTCTGATTTAGTTTGAACCAAACTTGGATTAGTGTCTTGGGGCTTAAACTAGACCTCATTAGGGTTCTTAAACCACTAACCCACGACCTCGAAACCTAAGGAATGACCCCTAAGAACTTAGTTGCAGGTTTTATCGTTTAAACCCAGTTTCAGTTTTAAAGTCCTAAACTCGGTTTTTAGGATAGAAATCAAACCCCCATACTGTAAGAAAGACGTAGCACCAAACCATGTTAAAAATGGTTGAGAAATGAGGACTTATTACCAAAATTATCAGATTCGGCTATCATAACTTAAACCGAGTAATTAGGTTAGTTTAATGCTTGAAATGAATGCCAAGATGAACCTTGAGATGTCAGGAACAATCTCAGTAGAAAACAGTAGCAAATAATCGAACCAAAATCCACGAAATTAAAGAAAAACGAAATCCAGAATTAGGGCAACAGTGTTAAATTTGGTGAAGGAGACGACCGAGTTGACTCGCTGATGAATCGAGTCACCCGAGCTAACTCGGACACGTGTCAGAACGAGACCAAGTCCACCGAATTATTAGAACGGCAACGTTTTGGTTGGTTTTAAATTTAAAAAAAATTAGGGCTGACGTCAGCATGACGTCAGCTTTATGTGTTTAACCAAATTGAACCGGTTGGTTCAGTCAAAACCGGACCGGTTCAGTTCGAACGCAACTGAACCCACTGGTTCAGTCCGGAAGTTAGGGAAATTGTAATTTGACCCCAAAAATTTTATGAAATTCCACTGTGGCCCATTTTAAAATAAATTAATATTAAATTAATAATATTTAAATAATAACAATTACGAAATTACCCCTAGGTCATAAATAAGTCAAACGGAGTCCGAATAAAGTAAACGAATAGTGGATTTTGACTATTTTGGACGTTTCGGACTCAATGGTGTGGTCCGTTTTACGAGACGAGACTCCAAAAAATTAGGACACGTTAAGTACAAATTACCAAATTGCCCCTAATGTAGCCAATGTCCAAATAAGACAAGTTATTAGTGTATTCTTATTATCTTGGGCCTTCTGAGATCAACAGTGGGGTCCGATTCATGAGACGGGACTCTGAAAAATGTGACACGGGAAATGACCAAAATACCCCCAAGGTACCCGAAGCCAAATAAAAAGCTAAGAGGGTCTAAATTGACTTTCTTCGACGTTCCGAATCCAACGGTGAGGTCCGTATTACGAGATAAAGTATGAAAAATATGACGCGTCAATAAAATAAGACTCACGATAAGACATTAGGACATACTACGATTTAAGCATAATTAGAAACATCAATAGGAGATATTTGAAGTACATTGAAGTTAATAGATTATTGTGAATTGTTTCTAGGAACTACAAAAGGAAGGGAACAACCAACTAATAGTGCAAACCCAGGAAATCAAGGTGAGTAATCTTGCATTTGAAGTGGAGATTTTAACTCCACGATTTAAATGATGTTTTAAACTTCAAAATATCTAAAGCATGAGATGTTAAATTCTATATTTCATGACTCCTGTTTTGAAATATTCTGCTTTTATAATTCTCTTATGACATATTCAGTAAATGATCTTTGTTACAGTTCTTTTTGAAAGTGTTTAACATGTCATTTGTTCTAAAATGTTATTTCAACTATGTGAAGATCCTATCATGAACATCATCATCTTTTAAATGCTCACAAAAGCATTTCTTGAAGAAGTCATGTTTAAATGCTCATAAAAGCATTTCTTGAAGAAGCTAACGTTTTGCAAGATAATAAAGATGCATAAGCATCTTCAGTTATTAAGCACCCTTCGGGTTGTCAATTCAGAATAATGCCCGGCAGCAGGATCTAATCCCCCAGGCAACGAGATCTCTCAGAAGTAAGACTAGGGTCTGGTTCGAAACGGATCCTTCAGTTAAAAAGTGAAAAGATGACAAATGATTTTTGGAAATGGAAGCAGGTTTTCACCCCCATTTTCACTGTGCATGTTTAATTGTTTTGAAATGCATATGCTCTATTTGAAGGAATGTTTAACTAGCTTGAATACTTTAAATGTTCAAAGCTATCTGTTATGAAAAGTGCATGTACTCTGTGTTTAAAATGTACGAACAATTGGTAGTGTGCATTTTATAAACTCTCATGTACGAAACCACTGCCAATTGAAAACCCATGACAGATGCAGGAATTACTCATGGGGCTTTTCGAAGCTCACCCCATTCCCTAAAATTTTTTTCAGGTAACGATGATGAATGGGAGCCTTGCTCCATTTGGGGATGACGACTAGTGGCTTTAATATGATCAAGGACTTTTTGGAAGTACTAAGGACCCGTAGATGGTCGAATTTTGAAGTGTAATAGATTTTAGACAACATGTACTTAAGCCCTCGAGGCATTCAGATATGTACTATGTATAACACTTTAAGTTTTAGTATGCTCTGATTATTATTATTAGATGTACCGCTATGAAGAGCGGCAGTACCGGATGGATGTGCGACAGATTTTAAAAAGGAAAGAAAAAGTTTAAGTTTTTCACGCTTCCGCAACCACAGGCCGCACCGCCATCCGATATTGTTGCTTATGTTCGCCTCGCCCAAGGGCTCCCGAGCCTGAAGGCGGCGGTCGCGATCCGAGATCGGCACAGGGTGGGTTTCGGGTCGTGACATACCCAAGTTGTGACCTAGCTTTATGTGGATCAGAAAAATATCCAACATCAGCATATCCGGCTAACGGCGATTTGGTTCCTCTTGAATAAAACAAGCCCATGTCAACTGTCCCATGTAGATAGCGAAATATATACTTAACACCATTCCAATGTCTTCGGGTTAGAGCAGAACTATATTTGGCTAGCAAGTTGATAACAAATGCAATGTCTAAACGTGTACAATTTATAAGAAACATGAGGGCAACAATTGCATTAAGATATAGTACTTCAGGACGACGGAGTTTCCCATTACCTTCACGAGGGCAAAAATGATCTTTGTTTACATCAAGTGAGCGGACAACCGTAGGTGATGTTAATGGATGTGCCTTATCCATATAGAATCGTTTCAAAATCTTCTTTGTATATGCCGATTGATGAAAAAGGATTCCTTCTAGGAAATGCTTGATTTGTAAGCTGAGACATAATTTTGTTCTTCCCAAATCTTTCATTTCAAACTCTTGTTTCAAATAAATAGCAATTTTTATGAGTTCTTTAGAGTCTTCACAAGATTCAAGTCATCAATATATACTACCACTATTATAAATTCAATATCTGATTTCTTTATGAAAATACAAGGACAAATCAGATTATATGCATATCCTTCATTTAGTAAATATTCATATAAGGCGATTGTATCACATGCGTCTAAACTTTTTCAATCCATATAATGATCGTTGTAACTTTCTTGAATACATGCTACGAGGATGTGAATTACTAGCTTCAAAAACCTTAAATCCTTTTGGGATTTTCATATATATGTCACTATCAAGTGATCTATATAAGTATGCTATGACTACATCCATAAGGCGCATGTCTAGTCTTTCTGAGACTACCAGACTTATCAAAAATTGAAAAGTAATGGCATCCACGACTGTGGAATGTATCTCCTCATAATCAACACTAGGTCTCTACAAAAAACCTTGTGCTACAAGTCTAGTTTTATATCTGATAATTTCATTTTTCTCATTACATTTTCGTACAAATACCCATTTGTACCCTACAAGCTTTATACCTTCAAGAATTTGGACTATAGGTCCAAATACTTCTCATTTTGCTAATGAGTCTAACTCAACCTGTATTGCTTCCTTCAATTTTGACCAATCATTTCTGCGTCGACATTCTTCAACGCTTTGTGGTTTAAGATCCTCATCACTTTTAGTGATTTCAAGTGATATTGAGAAGGAAAATATATGATTAGTGATAATATCACTTCGATCTCATATACTTCTATTATATACATAATTTATCGAGATCTTTTTATTTTTAGGTACTTGTGCTTCTTCAGGGGTTACTTGTTCTACTTCAATGGATATTACTTCTTTAGGAAGCATTTCCTCTTCTAGAGGTGTTTGTTTACCTTTCTCATGAGGTATTATTATACCAACGTCGATTTTATCAATCATCATATTATGTGTGGTCTCTTTAAGAGTTGTCATTTCTTTTGTACCTTGTGTCTTCCTCTTCTAGGGAACCTTATCTTCGGCACCAATAGGTCTACCACGCTTCAGGCCTGTCATAGATTCATTTGCTGCTGTAGTAATGGATTATCCTATAGGGACATTAATCCGTGCAGGGATATTTGCAGCTGGTATGTGCAATTTTGTTATTTTCTTTGTATTAGTGAATGCATTTTGTAATTGATTTGCAATACTTTGCAAATGAATGATCCTTTGAACTTCTAGTTCACATTGATTAGTACGAAGATCAAAATGAGTTAATGTTATTACATTTCATGAAATCTCATACTGAGCTTTTGGCTTTAGCTTCTTTCCCCCTAATGGTGGGAAGACTGTCTCATCATAATGACAATCTACAGATTGTGTAGTAAATAAATCACATGTCAAGAGCTCAAGATATCTTATGATTGATGGAGAATCAAAACCAACATAAATTCCTAATCTCCTTTGGGGATCCATTTTAGTACGTTATGGAGGTGTTATAGAGACTTGTACAACACAACCAAAAATTATTAGGTGAGACACATTTGGTGGGTAGCCAAATACAATTTGTAAAGAAGAATATTTATGATAAGTAGTTAGCCTAATACAAATTAATGTCATAGCGTGCAATATGACATGCCCTTTAACAGAAGTAAGAAGTTTTGTCTTTATAAGTAAAGGTCTAGCTATTAATTGAAGATGTTTGATCAAAGATTATGCTAAACCATTTTGTATGTGTACGTGAGCAACAGGGTGTTCAACATTAATTCCTATTAACATGAAATATTCATTAAATGTTTGGAATGTAAATTCACCAACATTATCAAAATGTATAGTCTTGATAGGATGATTAGGGAATTGTGCTCTTAATCGAATGATTTGAGCAATGAGTCTAGCAAATGCTACATTACGAGATGAAAGTAAACATATATGAGACCATTTAGTTGATGCATCTATCAATACCATAAAGTAACGAAATGGTCCATTTGGTGGGTGAATAGGTCCGCATATATCTCCTTGAATGCGTTCTAAAAACACTAGAGATTCAACACTCACATTCGTAGGAGATGACCTTATTATCAATTTTCCCTGAGAACAAGCAGTGCATGAATATTCACATGGTAAAAGAATTTTCTGGTTCTTTCAAGGATGTTCGTGTAAATTTTTAATGATTCTTCGCATCATTATTACCCTTGAATGGCCAAACCAGTCATGCTAAAGTATAAAAGTATTTGAGTCAGTGAACTTCTGATTTATCACATGCAACATGTGATTCAATGACATTTATATTAGTTTAGTATAGTCCTAATGAGAGAGCATGAAGTTTCTCCAAGAAGCTTTTCTTATTTGAAATCATAAATGTAATACAAAGGTATTCTATATCACCTTCATTAATGATCTTAATATGATATCCATTTCGACGAATATCTTTAAAAATAAACAAATTTCTTCTAGATTTGCTAGAGTATAAGACATTATTTATATGAAATGTTGTCCCATTTGACAATGTAATGCCGACTCTTCCAGAGCCTTCAATCATGTTTGCAGCACCAAATATGGTGTTGACATTAGCTTTACATAATTTCAAAGTAAAGAAATATCTTTTATCTCAAAGGATTGTATGAGTAGTGACATTGTCTGCTAGACAGATATCTCCATTATCCATCTAGAATCTAATAATTCATTTAACGTATTAAAAATAAAGATATGAAAAAGTTAAATTGCATTGAAACAACATAATTTAACATTATAGTGAGTTAAACAAAATAACACAAATATTATAGTGGGTTAAACAAAACAACATAATATAATAAAAAACATTAATTGACATGTACGTTCCCATCGACTATTAAATGGTCAATTTTTTCATTAAGATCTACAAAGAAATTTGAGACATCTAGGTGTGTAATATCTATAGGATCATCAAAAAAATTCATAAGATCATCAGTAACATTTATAAGGCCATTAGTAAAATTTGTTTCTATTTGTTTTCCCTTTTCCTTTAGTGATGCTTGATAAAGATCCACAAAATGTCTAGGTGTACGACAGGTACGCGACTAGTGTCATTTTCTACCACAATGATAACAAGATTCTTTAGGATCTTGGACTAATTTTTGTTTCCTCTTTTCTTGTTTTGCTTCAATATTATTATTGCACTTCAGATGCTGTGGTGTGTCTCTTTTGGGGCAATTAGGAGAATTAGTCTTGTGACCACCTCGGTCTGAGTTATTATGTCAATCGCGACTACGACCACGTCTACAGCCATATCCACGCCCATCCTCATGTCTCTATCTATATGATGAAGTTGCATTTGCTTTAGGAAATTCATTTTCATTCTCTCCAAAGAATGGTATAGAGTTAGTGAGACGTAACTGATGATTTTTCATCACAAGATTACTATGTTATTCAGCTAGGAGAAGACACAATATCAATTTAGAATATTTAGTAAACTAACGCTCTCGATATTGTTGTTGTAGGACAATATTTGAGGCATGAAATGTAGAGAAAATCTTTTCCAGCATATGAGCATCTGTAATATTTTCTCTGCACAATTTCAATTGCGAAGTAATTCTGAATAATGCAGAATTGTATTTACTAACTGATTTAAAATCCTGTAACCTTAGGTGCAACCAATTATACCGAGCCTTTGAGAGAATGATAGTATGCTGGTGGTCATACATTTTTGTTAGATTCTTCCAAAGGATTAATGGATCTTTCACCGTGAGATATTCTACTTTTAAACCTTCATGAATATGATGGCAAAGAAATATCAGTGCCTGTGCGTGATCCTTTAGGGATGTGTTGTTTTCTTATTAAATAGTTGTCACGACCTGAAACCCACCCTGTGCAGATCTCGAGTCGGGACCGCCATCCTTCGGCCCGGAGGCCTTGGGGCAAGGCTCGTACATAAGTGACGGTATCGAATAAATGTGCTTTATGTGGTTGCGGAAGCATGAAAATTTTAAAATTTGCACCTCCGTCCGATACTGCCGCTATTCACAATGGTACACATGATCATACATTCATAGCATAACTAAAAACTTAAAGGCTTTTATAATAGATACATGTTTAGCTGCCCCTCGGGGCTTAATACATGACAGTTCACTACCTTACTAAAACCAAGGTTACATCTTAAGTTCATGATACTTAACAAAAGAACTACTTAGATGTCCCTTCCAAAAACAACTAGGCTCATCCTCATCGTCTTCAAATCAGCCCTATTGTCAATCACCTGAAAGGGGGATCCGAACAAAGTCCGGGTAAGCTAATCTAAGCTTGTGAGCAATTCCAGTATTCGTCATGGGGTTTCAATTAGCAGTAGTTTTCAGTACATAAGAGTTTGTAAAACATTCACTGCCAATTGCTCGTATACTTGAACATAGAACATATGCATTTCTTAAAACAGATAGCTTCGAAACATTTAAAGTATTCAAGCTAAACTCGTACTTCGTCAAATAGAGTATATAACTCAAAACATATGCATTTCATAAAACAGATAACTTTGAAACATTTAAAAGTATTCAAGCTAACATATACTTCTTCATATAAACTTCAAAACATATAACATAACATGTATTTCTTAAATAGAGTATATAAAACTCAAAACATATGCATATTGAAAATGAGGGTAAAACTTACTTCTATTTTCAAACTCATTTGTCATCTTGTCTCTTTCATTAGTGGAATCTGTTTTGAACCGGACTCCCATATTACGTATAAATGGAGATAACCTAACTGAACAGATCAAGATCGTTTTCCTGGTCCCTAAAAGGTAGGTAAGACTCATTTCCTTACAGAACAGATAGGGTTCCTCGAGGTATCTCATGCCTGGGGGATTAGATCCTGCTACCTGGCATTTTGACAGTAAATTGAGTTCCGTGCAACCCAAAATCCCATCATATTTTTACAGATTAATTGAGTTCCGTACAACCCAAGAATCTATTATTTGAAAAGTCGGCTGAGTTCCGTACAACCCAACCAAAAACCCATGGTGCTTAGGCACAATTTTTCTTACATTCAAATACATTTAATACATGATTTCTTCAAATAGGTGCTTCTCATGAACATTTAAAACATCATGTACATAATTTCATAACAAATCCTTTAAACATTTGATATAACAAAATCAGAACACTTTACATAATTTTGCATTTAAAACTTTAGACATGCTGAAATATGTTTGAAGAAAACTATGGTAGAATCCATTCACTAAGCATGTCATAATAGAGTTTATAAAACAGAACAATTTAAAACTGAATCATGTAAATACTGAATTTAGAATTTCAAACACTTCATATCTTTGCATTTAAAACTTTTTCAAATCCATGGAGTTAAATCTCCACTTCAAATACAGGGTTACTCTCCTTAGTCCTTTAGGGTTAGTGCTAAAAATGCGCTTTCCCACTTTCCTTGTAGTTTCTAAAAACAAATTCATAAACATCTCATCAACTTTACATTCATTGTAATATCATCTCGATATTCCTTAACTTATGCTTAAATTGTATTAGATCCTAAAATGATTTTATAATTTCATATGAACTTAACTTAACTCGTACTCTTAACCTATGACACAATTTAATGTGTTAGAATTTAAATTCATTTTAATTTATACTCTTCTGGTAGCTCCATTAACTTTAATTTAAATTTATTTACTTCACATATTTACGTGTCGTGTCTTTTCGTAATTCATTTCCTCGTATACGCCTTAGATTAGTACTTTGGCATTACTTTAATTTATAGTCATCTGATAGATGCTATTCAACAAATTTTATGTCTTTTTATTTTAGACATTTCTTTTGGTCAAATAAACTTTACCATTGAGTCCGGAGTGTCGAAGAAAGTCGGTTTAGGCTTTCCAATAATTTAATTCGGACTTTCATATGAAAAAGGATAAAATGGTCATTTATCGTTTTACGTGTCACATTTTTTCGTGCTTCGTTTCGTAATATGGACTCCATTATTGAGTCCGGGAGGTCGAAGAAAGTCAATTTAGACCTTCCTTGGTTTTAATTTGGCTTTTGAGGTACTAGGGGTAATTTGGTCATTTTATCCCCTTACGTGTCTTTATGTTCGGGATCTCATCTCATGTCGTGGACCTCACCATTGGACTCAGAAGGTCTGAGATAGTAAGAATACATTAATAACTTGTTAATTTTGGACAAGGGGTATTTTGATCATTTACCCCTTTATGTGTCTTTATTTTTTGGGCCCTGTCTCGTAAAACGGGCCCTACCATTGGCTTCAGAATATCCAAAATAGTAAGGATACACTATTCATATGTTTAATTTGGACTTCATTTGCTTCATATATGACCTAGAGGCAAAATAGTAATTTTGCTTTATTTATTAAATAATTAAATTTATTATTTAATTATTTTCCAGGGGTGTAATTGCATAATTTCTCCATCAGTTGGGCCACAGTGAAATTTCTCATAGTTTTGGGGTCAATCCGTAAATACAAGAAGTTTTGGTTTATTTAGTTTTAACTAAATCAGAAAACTAAAGGGTTCAGTCCAATTGAAAGTGAACTGGTCCGATCTGGTTGCAAACCAATCAATTTAGCCGGTTTGCCACGTGTTGCTGACGTCATGATGACGTCAGCCCTATGTTTTAAAAATTAAAACAAAACGTTACCATTTAAATAACCTGACCCGTTGGATCTGGTTTGACCCTGACCCGTAACCGAACCGTTTGCCCGGCCCGAACAATGTCATCTTCCCCACGATGGTTGACACTGTTCAACCGAAACCCTATTTTTTTTACAGTTCAATTTCGTGATGTTGTGAAGGTCCTTTTAGTTTGTTTTCTTTTCCAAACACTTCCTAATACTCTTTGGCATACTTTTACATTGATTTAGAGCTTCGAATATAGCTCAGAGGCTCGGTTTAAGCCATGATAATCCGAACTGTAAACCCACGGTTCATGCTCATTTCTTGATTATTTCTCATGGGGTCTAGCTTGTTTTGATCCCCTCTTCATGGGGATTCAGTTTTCATTCTTTTATTTGGGTTTTGATGCAAGTTTAAGGATTGAGTTTGTCAACCCGTACCCTGTAACTCGATATTTGGAGGTCAGTTTTTGAGCTTCTTGATCGCGGTCATGGGTTTTTAAAGTGTTCGTAGGGTCTAGCTGAGGTCTTGATAAGCCAAAACTAGTTTGGTGGAAGTTGGTTCAGACCTGCTTGAGCAAGGTCCATCCATGGCTGCCATTGTACGGCTAGGTGTTTTTGGGTTGTTTTGCGTCTGTTTTTCATGCCTTGTTCATGTTTATTTACTTTAAACATCATATATACAAAAATTAGAAGTTAAAACAGTTCATGCATAGGAAAAAATTTTAGAGAGAGAAAATGTTAAGTTTTTGATGTTTTATCTTCAACAATGGCTTTCTCTTCTTTCTTCTTCCTCTGAGATTTCCTTCCCTCTCCTCAGAACTCTCCCTCTTTATTTCGTGTGTCAAATACATGTGTGGCAGGTGTATATATTGTATGTATGCATATGTGAGCAATTAATGGCTATCACCCTCACTCCCATACTCCATCAAATCAGCAGCCATGCCTCCCTTACTTTTCTGATTTTGGGCCCATCCCTTCTCCCATTCCTCTTCACCTAATAGCATATAATATACATATTTTGTACATAGGCACCTTACCTTCCTTAACTTCATGTCTCCTCCATGTATATATATATATATCACACCCTCACACACCCTCACGGTTCTATGTACACATACACACACACATATATATATTTAATTAATTTCTTATGTTTAATTAATTAACAAATTAGTTATTCAATTAATTATATTTTATAAATTAATCATAACATTTTATATTAATTATAACTAATACTTAATTTCTCATATTCATAAATTAATTACATTAAATTAATTTATCATATTCTTAAGGACATAATATTTACATTCATTTTTCATAACCTCGTAAAACGTGCCTCATTACCCGACATTCTCGGGTCGGGGTATTACAATAGTATCACCAAAACTACTAGCTTCAAGGTGAAGTTCAACATCAAGAATCCAGGATAAATAATTCTTTCCAGTGATATCCAATATAGCAAACTCAAGCTTGGTGAGATTTGACATAATATAGATAAGATAAAAAGAATATTTAGATTCAAATGTATTAAATATGACCTCTATTTTAATACCTCTGTAATAGACCAAAGTTTCATGTTGATAACGTGTTGTAAAGTTGATAGACAATACCAGTCACACAAGTGCACACGGCTTCAAGCTTACGTCCATGGATAAGAGAGAAAAGATTTGACTATTTATATAAATAAATACAACAAAAAATTTCACTAGACTCACAACAAGTTATTACTTTCAGTCCCAGTCGAACTGTATATTTAATTTACCTACTATGCTCCTTATGTAGGATGTTTAGCCGCCTTACTACAGTTGATAAAGATTAATTGCCTTGCCGCCTTTCCGTTACTTGATCTTTATTCATGTATCAACTTGAAGAAGACAAGTGGATTTCTTCTTCTTGTGGTGGGCGTCCACTTGTTATATCATAACACAAATAACAATATTTCTTTCAGCTGGTCAAAAATTGAACTAAGAAAAAAATAAAATAAAAAAAGAAGATATTTCTTTATGCTAGTTAAAATGCCCATGAAATTATTTAATAAAAATAAACAAACATTGTTATCTAGTAGTAATTAGGTTATTAAAACATTTATTAGCTTTCAAGTTGTATGTAATTTACACTTATTAAGCATAAAAAGCTATTAAAATTTCAATAAATGGAGAAAACAATTTGATTAATTTACTATACAAAATCAATAACATCGGCATAAATAAAGTAAATGCATGCAACAACCCTGTTTACTAATCGTTAAAGGTGAACAGGACTTTAAAAAATAGATATAGATACATATAGTTAGATATTGATATGGATTAAACCAAAAAAAAACTTAACTTTAGTAGAATTATCTTAATGAAAAAGTGTCATCACTGACCATCAAATGAATATTCTATTATTCTCTTCCAATTAATAGGTTTAAAAGTTGAGTGAATTGGTCTTAAGTTCCTACCAAAGATGGTTAATTATTATTGAGTTTATGTACTTTTCATTTTTGAGATGAAAGAAATTTTATTTTTTATTTTTTGATATTAAATCCATTTTTAATTAATTGACTCTTCAGTAATTTTTTTTAAATGACAATAATACTCTTGTTTTATTTTTTACTCACTGCTCATATCTGAGCCTCTGATCATCGCAATACAGTAAAATCTCCGGCCTTCCTGTCGTGTTGGTATTGCAAATCAAAACCTCCGGTCCTTCTCAGTGTCATCGTTGCAAATCACCGTCCAAGTGCTCGGATGAAAACTTCAAAGATTTTTAAACTGGAGTTCACTGACTTTTCCTTCATAAGGTTACTACTTTTTAGGGCTTTTGTTTTTAATGGGATTTGAAACTCGATTAGAGGCTTGCCAAGTGTCTGGTAGAAGATTTTTTTTACTGCCAGCATCAAGGTTTGTTCTGTTAACACGTCATTAAATTTTGAATTTTGACCCCGTAATGTCAGCATGAATATTATGATTGGCTATTTTGTGTGTTGAGTTAATAGGTATAAACAATAAGGAACAAAATTTACAAGAAAAATATTAGCTTTATTTTTTCATTAATTTGTCATTGGGCTTTAACCAGCTGCCTCATTATATGATTTTCTATTGATTCAATTGTCAACAAAGTTTGGCTGGAAAAAACAAATCCTAATCTGATTTAAGTGCTGATGTAGACAATTGTGACTGATTTATTTTTAAACCTTCATCTAGATTTTTTTTTAATTTTTATGAAATGTGCAAAATTTTATACTTTTGGAATAGTGTAAAGTTTGTCACTTTCACAACTAGTGGGTTTTTAATTATCCATTCTTTAAATACAATTATTTTAAACAAATTTTTACAACCTTAAAAGTCACTCGTGAGGATACAACATGTGGTCAAAAGCTTAATAAAACTAATAACAACTGAGAGTTTCTCAATTTTTATGAAACTGTAAAAATTTACATATTTTGGCTGAGACTGAGCTTTTCACTGTTAAAGTGTAATTTTTACATTTTCGCTGACAAAATGTTACACTTTTGGAATGATTTTTTTTTTTCTTTAGATTTTCATATTGAATATGGATCTTGTTTGATAGATCTCGATGTTAAAATTCAAATATATAATTTGTTTTTATTAAGAATGGATTTATAAATTCAAGTTATTGAATTTTAAAGTTTTGAAAAAAAATTGTGACTATTCTTTATTTCACAGAATTGGGTACTCCAACTCGCGAGAGTTTGTATTTTGAAGAATGAACTGATTTAAGAATATAAGGATATATTAGTCATACAAGATTAGAAGGATTTGGTAAATTATTAAATTTAGACTAGGATCTGATAATAATATTTATATTTTTAGTAGACTTTTTACTAAACGACCTTTAAAAGTTTGAAAATAATAGAGTTGTAGTCCAATCATAAAAATTTGATCCAATAGTAAACCAAAAGGTATTTATAATAAAAGTTGTTTCATTTTTATCTAAATATTTGATTAACTCACAATTTAATTTTTTTTTTAAAAAAGCAGAAATCTTTAAAGAGTCTTAACATATTAGAATATTTTTTTTCAAATGCCACTTGAAAATTTTTAAGTGGATAAAGTAAGATGTATTATAAAGAAACTCTTGAGGAGGTAAGAAACGTACAAACAAGTTCAATTCTCGCGAACATCAGTTCTGTCAGAGGTAAGTCGTTTCTTTTTTTTTTTATATCATTTTGTTCAAATCCATCAACTTTGTTTCTAATCTCTTGGTACATGTTCCAATAGTTATCGACCAGCGTTCTTTCTATATTTCAATAGATCTGTGCATAGATGCTGTTATATCTTCTTTCATTTTGTCACACTGTAACAGTTTGTAAGAGTGGAGATTGTTGATTTTCAATTTTTGTTTCATGATCAGTGGATGTTGGCATTTGATTTCTATTCTGTATTTATGATATCTTATTGTGTTGTTATATCTTTTTTCTTTCGTCACACTGTACCAATTTGAAGGAGTGGAGATTATTCATTTTCAATTTTTATTTCATGATCGATGCATGTTGGCCTTTGATTTCTTTTGTATATTTATTTCATCTTTCTTTGTGTACTCATATAATCTTTTTTCAAACTTAAATCAGTATCTAGTCTGTATCCCCACGTTCAGAATAAGGATGGTAGTGGTTTGGTCACAGAATTGGAGAGCACAAATGGTACATTCATTGATGAAAATCGGTTAAGACCTGGTGTTGTTGCCACTATATCATTCGGTAGCTGTATAACATTTGGTACAATGTCTATAACTTAAATACTTAATCCTCTCCCTTTGATTTACTTTTCCCTTTTTCAGGCAGTTCGTAAATATTTTGTATGAACTATAACTTAATTCCTCATAACTTGATGATGACAAAATACGCAAATATGCTAAAATATGTTGAAGATGTTACTGACTTTATAACATTATTATTTCTTGGTCCCTATTTTCTTAACATAATTATGAGGCAAAAGTAGAAGAATATTATGCTCTACTTTAGTAGAAAACTTGAGAATTATACTTATATTTTATTTTTCTTATTTGCAATATAATTTCTTATTTATAGACTACTCCAAACTAAACCTATGAAAATTGACTACTGCTAAGATTTTTTGTAATTGCATTTACTAGCATTTGCATATTAGCTATGCAACAGAAGTAAAGTTAAAGATGTCTTCGAAGTAATTATGGATGACAAGAATATCTGATATACCATAATTTGACTGTAGTACTCAGAGCGCGACACGTGTTGATTACACCCAAAGAATAACGCGATAGTTGTAGTGTAGCTTTGGGGTGTCGATTCCACAGGGAGACTAAATTAAAAGAATAATAAACAGAATTTCTGAAACTACAGAAATATTAGACGGTTAATGAGAAAATAAAATATAAAAAGTGATTTTGAATGCAACTAAAAATTAAACAAGCTGAATAACGGATGAAAATATTCAAATTTAACAAACAATAAAGTTTTGGGAATCCCTTGCACATATCTGGTATTTTAATTATTTTTAATTCACTGATAACTCAATTGAGAAATTAAATTCCAAAAATCTCAATCGGAATATATAAAATTATGAACCAAAATTAAACTGAAAGTAACCCTTTGAAAAATCATTCAACACTTTTAAATCACTCAAATTATTATTCACATTGAGAAAACCCAACGACGACAATATACCCAACGAGCAATATTGCTGCAGAGAATTGAATCAATATGAATATTTAATTGTTTCAAAAATAATCAAAACATTAATCCATTCGATAGAAAAAGTATGACTGAATCTATAAACGGACTAAACCCTTTAATTATTCAGAGAATAAAATCCAACAACAAATTATGAATAATCATCAAAGAATTTAATAAATAAACATCACATATAGGAATCAAAATAAATTAAAATAACAATCTATGGTGCAAGTTCATCCTTAACTCTACTTGAAAATTTAATTACCCATGTACAAGATGAGTAACATAAATTGCACAGAGAAAAATTGAGCCATAAAATTTTCTGTTCTGTTCTCCTTTTCGCAGCAGCTACAGCTCTGCTCTCTCTTCTTGTCGCAGCCGTCTCTCTTTTCCGCCGCAGGTCGCCCTTTTCTGTTTACTCCTAGCCGTTTCAATGCCCTAGGCGCTAGCGCCTGGGCCTTGGTCCCTGCTGCACCAGCCAAGCCCATCACGCGCCAGCATCTTTATGTTAAAACAGCCCTTTAAAAACCATACGCTCAAGCCCAAACCGCGCCTGGACTCCAGCGCACTAAGCCGCACAAGCCCTGCTGCCGCGCCAATTCCAACGCGCGCCTGGCCCAAGCGCCCTACCTTTCTAATTCTTTTGGCTTTCCAAACTTTTTGTTGTTTTCCTTTTCTTTCTTTACTTTTAAACCCAAACCACCGTCTTTGACTTTTCAAACCCTTTTTTTTTTTCTTTCTTTATTCTTCTAATTTTCAATCAAAATCATCCCCACGTCAGTTGCTTCTTTTGCACCTTTTTTTTTTTTTTTTTCTTTTCTTTCTTTTTTCCTTTTTCAGCCACACATGTTCACATCCACCACTTTTACACCCCGTTTTCTATTAGATAATGACTGAATCTCGACTCAGGTCCTTCACGAAAGTTGTAGCCCTAGATGAGTAAATAATTTTAGACTCAAAAAGCACCTGATTTGGACTTCGAAAGCTCAAGTTATGACCCCTTAAAGTTGGCTAGACGGACAGGTTCATGGCAACTTTCCAGGCCTATCTTTGAAATAATGTTTGGAGGTCCAAACGAATTCCGATTTTTGCAAACCAAACCTTTCTGAAAAGCCCAAGACATCCTCTAAAAACTTCATGAAGAAAACTTTCTCATTATGAAAATCTAATGCCATCCAAATCTCAATTGAAACTCAATGGTCGAACCTGCCAAAAAGTCAAAAATAGTTCCAAAAATATTAAGTGTAAAGCGCAATTACAAACTATCTCTCGCCAACAAAAAAATGCAGTATTTGAGATTTAAAATATTATAAAATAATGCTCAAACCAATCTCACTGTGAATAAAAATTAAATCAAATAAGATCAATTACAACCCAACATTTTTATTCACATTCTAGCAATTTAATATAATAATAGGGTATTTTAGAGTGCAATTTTGCGCACCTATCACGTGTTTACAAGAAGTTCTTTACTATACAGATCACAAGAATGAATCCCATCAAAGCAATTAACATACAGACCATGGGAACGGGATGTACCGAGCTAGTTGCTGCCTTCCATAGGCTACCAACTTCAGAATAAGGAAACATAGTGCAATATCACAACTACTATCTATGGATATCTTCAAATTCCTACTTTCATGACGTCTAATCCTACTCAACTTGGGAGATCTACAGCCTATAAATAAGGCCATAAGGTACACATTCAGGTCATGCTCAATTCTTCTCTTGAATTACTGTCTTTATTTCTTTATTGACTTTATGATCGGAGCGGCTACCAACGGAGCCTTCTCGGTGACCCTTTGATCTCAAGTTTTTGACAAATAGTTCAGGAGGAGAAACCTTCAAACTAGAAAAGTTCAACATCAATATCAATTTTGTCTAAGCGCATAAATTTGAAAAATATAAGATTACGGAGGACCTCAACCTTCCGCCACCACCAAGGGTAGAGAATCCCACAATGAGGAACTGCCTAATGTGCAGCCGGTGTACCGCTATGGTACAGTCCACATGGGGACTGATTCTCAATCGTTAACAACTACTGGAAAAGGAATACCATCGTTCTGTCCTATCATCTATTATCAGAGCAAGAGGAGAATACCAATCCCAATGGCCTTTGGAGCCAATCCAGCGCATCAAGGACTTCAGCCTCCAGAAGTCCCATGTCCATCAATCTTAGGAGAGCAGCACCTTTCTACCGCCGTAGGACAAATTCCCCCCATGAATCCAAGGATCAGGGACATGGGAAAGGACTAACAATGGGCACCAATGGTGCAACAGAACATGCCTAGGGCCCCTCAAAGGGTAGAAGAAATAGCTGATTCCCAAGATCTAACAATCTTGACCAAGAGGTTCCACGTCCCTCTAGAATAGGACGAGTTAAGCAAATTACTCGGTAGGTTCTCTACATGGTTCACTCCTGCCATAATGACGGAGGAACAACCCGAGAAGTTTATTGTCCCGAAATTCACTCTTTACGACGGGTCTGAAGATCCGGGAGACCACTTGTCTCATTATCAGCATACAATGGCTTTGCACAGGACTACCGACTCCTTTATGTGTCAAACCTTTGTAATCAGCCTGAAGGGCACCGCCCTTAAATAGTTTCACAACCTTCCTAAAAAACTGGTCAGCAACTTTTATAAATTCAATAGGTTGTTCCTTGACTGCTTCTTAACAAGTAGAAAGTTGAGGAAAGGGTCAGAGTTCTTTTTAACTATTAAGTAAACAAAAGGAAAGTCACTGCAGAAGTACATAGCTCGTTTCAATATCGAACCCACAGAGATGAATAACTGCAGTTCAAATTTCTTGATGGCTACTCTCACTTCAGGCCTAGGACCCAGACGCTTTCAAGATTCTTTAACTAAGAATGCTTTAGCCGATATGACACCACTCATGGACATAACGCGAAAATATATCAATCTAGAAGACACCAAAGCCTCATTCTGGAAGGCAAAAGAGCAAGCTAAAAAAGACGAGAAAGTTCAAAAGAAAGACAATAGGGACAATAAAAAGAGAACCAAGAGTCCTGACAAGAGAACAGTGTTAAGAGCACAGAATAACTCTGGCTCTAGAAGGTACGAAACTTATACCCCGTTAAATTTTTCTCTTACTCACATACTCCAGCTGGTCTAGACTCTTGAAAACTTGAAGTGGCCAAAACTGCTGAAAAGCAACCCAGACTCCAAGAATAGAAACAAGTACTGTGATTTTTACAAAGAGTAGGGGCACATCACTAAGAGAAATACTTAGCCTCCCCCAACCTTCTTTCAAAACTAGTTGTAAGAGAAAACTTGCTCTTATATTTAGTAGTATCAAAAAGTGAGATCAACTCTCATTAATAAAGGAAGATAAAGGAGTTTAGAGACCTATCTTCTATGTCAGTAAAACACTTTTGGACACCAAAATAAGGTATTTTGAGATTGAAAAATTGGCTTTAGCCTTGGTAATATCCGCTCGGAAGCTCAGGCTATACTTTCAACATCTTGTCATAATCCCCACATTCTATCCTCTGAAATCAGTCATTCATAAACCTAAAGTTTCTAGAAAATTAGGTAAATGGTCAGTGGAATTAGAGGAGTTTGACATATCTTATGTTCCGCGAACTGTTATCAAAGCTCAGGCATTAGTAGATTTCGTAACTAAATTCACTGGAACACAACACTCAAAAGCTCAAACTGCTGCAGACACTTTAACATGGCTACTTTACATGGATGGTTCTTCTACGGACAAGGGCTCTAGAGTAGGAATAACACTTCAGTCCCTCGATGGGATCATAATTGAAAATGCTGTTAGCATAGTATTCAGAGCCTTTGATAATGAAGCTGAGTATGAAGCATTTATCCATGGGTTAAAGCTAGCTCTAGAACTCAATGCATTTTCTGACTCTTAGCTTGTAGTCAGTCAAGTCTTGGGAGAATATTCTACCAAAGATAACATAATGACCAGGTACTTAGAGCTAGTAGTCAGTAAAACAGTTTTTCCACAAACTTACTATTCAGAAGATTGAAAGAAGCCAAAATTCCAAGGCGGATACACTAGCGAATATGGCCTCTTACCTCAGGCCAGAGAGGGATTCTATGGAAAAAACCTCTTACTAATCGAATTCCAACATTGAAATATCACAGGCTCTCCAGATTTCAAAAGAGTCTCCTAATTGGATGACTCTTGTTATCAAGTTCTTAACGAGAGGGATTGCTTCCAAAAGATAAAAAAACTAGGCCAGAAGGGTCCGAATCAGGGCGGCTCGGTATTTAATTCTTAAAGATAAACTCTACCGAAGATCTTATACACAACCCCTCATGTTATGCTTGCCTCCAAAAGAGGCCTATTACGTTTTAGCTGAAATACAAGAGGGAACATGCGTCAACCATAATGATGGAAGAACCATTGCCCATCGAGCACTAATTCAGGGTTAGTACTGGCCTATTATGCTAAAACAAGCTAAAGAATATGTTTGGAAGTGCGATAAATGCCAATGTTTTGCCTTCTATCAACACCGACCTCAGCTTGAGTTTATCCCCATCACCAGTCCTTGGCCTTTTTCGCAGTGGGGAATGGACATCATAGGGCCACTACCAAAGGCTCCTCAGAATAGAAGATTTTTACTAGTTGCTATTGACTACTTCTCAAAGTAGGCAGAAACAGAACCTTTAACTAACATCATAGAGGCAGAGGTGAAGAACTTCACTTGGAAGAACATTGTATGCATGTTTAGTATCCTTAAAGTCATTATTTTAGATAATAGAACACAATTTACGGGAAAGGTATTTGAGAAATTCTGTAAGGATCTCTACATTAGTCGCCGTTTCTCCTCTTTAGGACATCCTTAGGCTAATAAACAAGCTAAGGTCACTAACCGTACCATTATGGAAGCCATAAAAAGGAAGTTAGAAGAAGCCAAATGGAAATGGATCGAAGAGCTCTCGGGGGTCCTCTGGGCTTATTGAACTAATAGGAGAACTCCAATTGTAGAGACACCATTTTTACTCGTTTATGGGACCAATGTAATCATTCCTGTCAAGATTGGTATGCCGACCCTTAAAATAGACCACTTTGATCAAGAAATCAACATTCAAAGGTTCATAGAGAATCTCGATCTTCTAGAAGAGAAACGTGAACATGTGCGAACCAAGACTAAAGCCTACCAACAAAGGATGGCTAAGTACTTCAACAAAAGGTTAAAACCCATTAATTTCCAGCTCGGAGATCTCGTCCTAAGAAGAGTGTTCCCAAACACCAAAGATCCCAAAATGGGGAAGCTTTCCCTTAATTGGGAGGGGCCTTACAAAGTAACTAAAATTATTAGACCTACAAATTATTGGTTGGAAGATTTGGCTGGGCCTATACCCAGGTGTGAGCGCAGGGGCCAGAAAAATCTAGACACGACTTTTAAAGTCCACTCCCTCAAAGTGGGAGAGGAACACACCCTTTTTTCGGATTGGAGTGTACACGAATACACAAAGGAGTCACTAACTTATTTTAGGCTATAAATAACAAGCAAACTTGATACAACCCATGAAGGATACATGTAAAAAAAATAGCATAAAAAAATTGAAATTACAGTGTTTGGATCTTATTTACATTCTAAACCCCTTGACATGGGTTAAAGTATAGTAAAGAAAAATTGATCTACAATGAACCAAAGAATTTTAAATCCGAAAGCTAAGGTACGAGATGGGAAGGGGTTAGGCACCCATCCCGCTCAATCCTAATGGACTGGTATCAAGTATTCATCTATAAGGCTTAATATTCTATGATATAAAACAAGATGAAGAGTAAATATACAAAGATAATGATAATAATGATATGAACGAATAAAATACATCCAACAGATAAGTAACACAATCGAAAAAAAGTGGAAAGAGAGAGATTGACATGAATGAAGTAAAAAAAAAAGGCATAATAATAATAAAGAGAGATGGAATGTGAGAAAGAGATTGACATGAATGAAATAATAATAAAAAAAGACATAAAGTAGATTGCTAAAGGAAAAGAGTACAGAGAGCTGACATTGATAAAAATAAGAAAAAAGACAAAGTAAATAACTTAAAGGAAAAGAGTATACTCGGGCTTATGAGGTGTCCTACGTATCCATTTAGATAATGGAATCAGAGCCAACGTAGTTCTCTAATTCAGTTTATTCTATCAAAAGTTATAGGATAAATTAAATTAGGAAAAAAGAGAATGTTAGGGTTTTAGGGAGCGTACTTAATTGTTTGTGTTGAATTAGACAAGACTTAAGCTTGAACTCCTTGAATTGAATCTTTGATGGTGTAGAACTTCGTCTTCATTGGATTAGAACTCTTACTTATGTAGAACAAGGCTTCAAGAAATATGGAAGAGAGAGAAGGATTATTGCTGCAGTATCTGGCTTCTTAATTTTTCTCCCCCTCCCAAATCTCTAAACCTGGAATTATGGTGGCCAAGGGGTCTTATTTATAAGGAAAACGTAAGAAAGTTTGATTTAAGGGCTCACAACGAATCCTATGGATGAATGACTAAAATTAATGCTTAATATGCAAGCAATTAGATATAGATATTATATTGTGCACAAAATCTAGGGTAAATCCTTTGGAATAAGGAAGGAATGGAATTTGGCAAGTATTTGGTGGACAAGCCTATATTTACTATATCACCCCTAATTTGACGAAAAATTTATGGAAAAGAAAATTACAAAAGTGGCACTAAGGCATAAAAAAGTCAAAATTGTTCCTAATGACCAAAATTACCAAAATAACCCTATATGGGTAAAATGACATGAAAATTACATGTATGCTTATGAATGACCAAAATAACCTATATGGGATAAGAATAAGCTATAATCACCAGAATGTCCTCAAAATGACAAAATAGCATAAGTATTACAGAAATACCCTTAAAAGGTGGGAAACCTCTAGTATTTACCAAAATGCCTTTAGTGGGCATTATGACTAACCCTCAAGAGTCCTAATGTGTCAAATGACTAAAATGCCTTTAGTGGGAAAAATGACCAAAATGTCAAAAATGCCCGCTATGGGCAGAATGACAAAAATTTTCACTATGGGCAAAATAACTAAAATGTCCTCTATGGACAAAAGGACCAAAATGTAAAAAATACCATTTATGGAAAAAAATGCCTTTTATGGGCAAAATGACGAAAATTCCTTTTACGGGTGAAATAACCAAAATATCCTCTATGGACAAAATGACCAAAATGTCAAAAATGCCCTCTATGGACAAAAATGATGAAAATTCCCTCTATGGGTGAAATAACCAAAATGACCTCTATGGACAAAATGGTCAAAATGTCAAAAATTTTCTCTATAGGCAAAATGACGAAAATGCCTTCTATGGGAGAACTGACCAAAATGTCCTGTATGGACAAAATGACCAAAATGTTAAAAATGCCCTCTATGGGCTAAATGACGAAAATGCTCTCTATGGACACATTGACCAAAATGTCTTCTATGGACAAAATGCTAAAAATGCCTTTTATAGGAAAAATGTTGAAAATGCCTTCTATGGGCGAAATGACCAAAATGTCCTTTATGGAAAAAATAAAAAAAACATTGAAAATCCACTCTATGGGAAAAATGACGAAAATACCCTTTATGGGCGAAATGAGAAATTATTAAAATACTCTTAGATGGACCTATTGTAACAACTTACCAAAAATGGCAAAACCAACTTCATTCAATCAAGGGTCTCAAAATGAGGTGTCTACACTAGGCCTTGGAATATTGAGCACCTATGCAAATATTATCAGTAAAAATTGATCCAAAGATATTTTGTCTACTTAAGTATTTGTCAAATACATAGACCCCTAAAGACCTTGTATTTCATTATAAGTGTTACAAGTCTAGTCCATTTATTATTGCGGCATTGCCACCTATGTACAGACCCCTAAAAACCTTGTATTCTTTATAAGTGTTATAGGTCTATATACCTATCATTGCGGTGTTGCCACAAGACCCCTAAAAACCTATCTTATATTTTATAAAGTGCTATAGAACTCTTAAAATTTTATATTTTTATGGAGTACTGTTGGTCTAAATATTGGAGATATTGTTTGAACTTAAAATAACTCAAAGAGATCAACAAAGTTAAACATGAATTCTGAAGCAATCGATCTTACATATATATATATATATATATATATTAAAGCCCCAAGGGGGGGAGAGTACAGATCAAAAGAAAACAAAAAATATACAAAATTCCTATAAGAGCTACCATTCTACAAGCTTCGTGGTCTTTTACAACTCTAGAGGATCTGAGGCCGGCTCTACTTCATCATCAACATCGAAGGGTTCCATCTTAGTTTGAGAAACTAGGATATCGTTTAGGCCAACTAGGTTCATATCAGGGTATATCTTCCTGAGTTTCTTTTGGAAGGTTCTGTACCTGTGTTCGATCAACTCTCCCCCCAACTCTTGGACCTCAGCCTTTAAGTCCCTCTCAGTTTGGGCTTTCGCAGACTCAACATTGACATGAAGTTCTTTAGTAGCGGCAACCTCAAAGTCCATGAACTTCTTCTTCAGACCCTCTAGTTTTGTGGCTAGGGCATCATTTTCAGACTCCAGAATGGAGTATGCGTTGGCGGCTTCCTTCAGCTTCTCCTCAATATCGACTACTACCAACCTAGCAGTCCTCAATTAAAGCCTAGCCTTATTGAGCTCAGACTGGAGGGGGTCGATCTGCTTTAAATCCTCAAGATTGTCCATTATGGCTGCCAAACCATGAACAACCTAAAAAAGAGCAAACAAAATTTAAAATATCATGAAAATGAGTCCAGAAGACAAATTGAGAAAGAATGGGAAAGAAAACTTACTCTCATATGGATAACCATTAGGTCTTTGGCTATCTTCTTAGGATTTTTCATAGAATATTTACTAGGGCCTATGGCCCAAGAATCTTTGAACGCCTTCTTCACAGCACTCGGGCCAGAGTCCTCAAGCACTGAAGGGTGAGTAGACATGTTCTTCTGTGACCATCCGCTCAAGGAAGTCAAAGAGCAGTTTCCTTATCTTCACTTGAAAGGGGGATCAGCAAAAGTTGAGGTCTCCCTAACCTTTTTCTTCTTCCCTTGTGCCCATCTAGAGTAAATCATCTTCTTCAGCCCCTCACTTTTTTCTTTTACCACACCAGTATCCATCAAGTTCTTAAGTGTCAAGATTACCTCGTGGGAACGGTTGTTGGTTTGAAGAAACTGCTTGTATCTGTCTTGCAGATCGTGGGAGAAAATTGGTCTCTTCCAAGCCTTCTTATGTGCACGGTTTATCAGAGCAGAATATATCAGGTCAGATAAATAGTAAAATAAAGTAGAGGAATTATAAGTTATATGAAGAAGGTGGGATCACCCTTAACACCAGAGTATCTTAGGAAAATAGTGGTCCGATTCTCGAAGTCCTCGAATTCCCAAACTCTTTTTACGAAGAAATACCACTACTTCTAAGTCTTATTGGAAGTGGGTACAGATGAGAGGGGTTTGAACCCCTTGTCGAAAGACATATAATACATGCCTTTCAATCTCAAATACTTTATGTCTATATTGCTTATGATAAAAGGGATATGTACTTTAACCCCATTCAAATGGCCTAAAACTATAAAATCAAGCAACTGCCCCCAACTGTTGATGTTCATATCGATCCGGCACATATTAAACCATCTAAAAAACTCCCTAATAATGTGATGAAAAGGAAAACGTACTCCGATGTTGAACCATTCGAGATAAGGATAGATCTTACCGTGTTGAACATCGGAGGGACGGTCTATGGGCTCGGGTATCCTACAGGACATATTAGCAAGGAAATCAAAAGTAACGTTCAAAGCATTTATCATGCTTTGAGTAATGGCACTTTTCCCTTCTTATCTCTTGCGGGTTTTACCTGAAGTCCCTGCATCTATATTCCTAGGCTCTAGATGGGCCTTTACTATTTTAACTTTAGAATTGGAGGCCAGACTACCAACAATTCTATTTTTTAAACTTTTCGATGAACTGCTGACCACTAAGTTCAATTTTACTTGGTCATCAACCTCTAATGGTTCTACATGATCATGACTAGTACTCAATTGAGCGTCGAAGGCAAACATTTTGGAGCAGAGACAGAGAGATAAAAATGAAAAAGTAAAGAGAGCAAGAAAGGGCACACTTGGAACCGAACCTGGCTGAAGTTTTGATCGGAGAGGTTATTTGGCAGACCAAAAATCGCCTTCGTTCTTTATGGTACAGTCTTAAGCTAGAATTCAAAATGATGAATATGGGACGAAGTGATGTGTTGCCCCTTTTTATAGAGCTCCAATGAAAACCGATGAGAGGAGGCCATTTTTGAACCGGCGCAGCAGTTGGGGCAATGATGGCCTCGTTTGTTCAAATGACAACTAACGCAATAAATGTCACATCAACGACTATCTCCTTAGAATATAGAGCAACACATTTATAATTGACACGCGCATGACGCCTTAACCCCAGTTCTGGATAAGTCCCACAGAATTGAGGCTCGGAGGGGGGGAGTAGCTGATATATCATAATTTGGCTGTAGTACTCAGAGCACGACATGTGTATACAAGAATTTCTTCACTATATAGATCACAAGAATGAATCCCATCAGAGCAATTAACATACAAACCATGGGAACAGGATATACCAAGCTGGTCGCCGCCTTCCATAGGCTACCAACTTCAAAATAAGGAAATATAGTTCAATATGGTAACTACTATTTATGAATATCTTCAAATCTCTACTTTCATGGCTCTTAATCCTACTCAACTTGGGAGATCTACAACTTATAAATAAGGTCATAAGGTACACATTCAGATCATGTTCAATTCTTCTCTTGAATTACTGTCTTTATTTCTCTATTGACTTTTTTAAAAGTGTAACATCAATATGAATGTTGTCTAAGCACATAAATTTTAAAAATATAAGATTATGATTATGATTCTGAATGTGAATATGTGACTTTGACCAAATGCATAAATATAAGTTTAAAAATAAAGTTGCAATATACGCTATAATTTTTCAATATGACAATCACACAAAAGTAACATTTGTGGGCAATCTAGTCTATATAGAGACTAGAACAGAACAAGAGATAAAATTAAAGGGTTACAATCTTATAAAAAAACTAAAATTAAAACTACACTTAAAATAGTAGAACCATGTTATTGATAGATTAAAATCCAGACAGCTTAACCATATAGGAAAGCTCCCTCCACACCTCAGTCAAATTCACTAAGGGGGAGAATCTTACCACAACGACTCCCATAAAACAGAACAAAAACTAACTACATGTACAATCAATTTAACCAACTAAACAAATAACCAATTCCAAGTTAACAAATATTTTAACCAATAATATACTTAACCAATTCTAAATTAGCAAAGTATTGAACCAATTATAGTTAATAATTCTTTAACTCTAAGTTTTCCCAGGGAATTGAAAATAATTCGAATTTAACCAGTTTTTTCAAACTCCACATTTAAAAAAAAAAAAACCTATAACTTATATGAGTAAAGTTAACGAACCGTGGGATTGGTTAAGTTGGGAAAGGCTTGGGTAATATCCCTAAGATCCCATGTTTAACTCCCACTCCAAGGGTAACTTACCTATAAAAAAGAAAAATATCGGTAAGGTTACAAAATATTTAAAATTATTTTCAAAATTTCCTAATTTAAAATTATTATTTATGGATTCTAACTAGGAATATTTTATTTTTATTAAAATTTTATATTTTCTAATTAAAAAACTATTTTAAAAATGAGATCCAACTCAAATTATATATATTTTACTTTAATTATAAATTAATTAGAATTATATATATATTTTAAAATAATTTCTAAAATTTTAATTAAAAATATTGTCTAAAAATTAAATTTCATTTGAAATTAAAATATATTTTAAATTGAAATTTATTTATAATATTGAAATTATGTTTTATAACACCCGTGCATAATGTAATATCCCAAAATTTAATTAAGCCTTAATAATTAAAGTCGATCTAGAAATAAAAAAAATTATCAAGGTTAATTGAAGGAAGGAAAAAATATTTTCTACAGTCAATATATATATATATATATATATATATTTAAAAAAATTTGAATAAAATATTAAGATTTATAATGAAGAAGTTACAATATAAATAAATATTTTATTTTTTAAAAAAGAAAGAAATTGGAAGGTGAAAATTGAGTTAGTCACAATATTTTGACCATAACTTTCCATTCCAGTATTGGATTAAAGCGATTTTTGCACCTCCAAAAAGAAGACTTGAAGCCCAAAAACTTTGCATTTCACAAAGATTTCATGATTTGAATATTTTGGAGGTCAAAACAAAGTTGGAAATTGTCCTAAACTTGAGTAGCAGGATTTGGCCAATTTGATCTTATTAAATGCCTTGTTTGTTCTTATTAATGTATGAAGACTAGTATACCCAAATTCAGCGCATGAAGTGAAAATGACATATGGAAATTAAATCTAAAATGATACTGTAACACCCCGATCCCGTGAAATTAATAATTAATTAATGATTATTAATTAATACCGACTTACAGAATGATTTAGGGAATTAATCATAATCCCGACTGTCGCCATAGACCGATTAAATAAAGAAAATGTCTGGAGGGAAGGGTACTTTACCCAAACCCAAATTACTGATTAATTCGGTGAAATAACGCCGTTTTAATACTAACGGAACCCGAATTAGCTAACCCGGGAAATCCCGAATGAATAATAAATGACACGGAACCTCTGACACTGAAGATAACTGAAATATGAAACTCTCGGAACAAACCGCATCGAAAAATGAGCTACGGAATGAAAGTTATGAGGCAAACATCAGAAACTGAATTAATGCGCAGCCAAACAGGGCCTTAGCCCAAAATGTGGAAAAATGGCCAAATTGGTGGTCAAGGGGAATTGAACCCTTGACCTATGGAAGGAATGAATCTCACCCAAAAACTTAACCAGGTGGCCATCCAGCACCTTTGTGCCTATATACACAACTTAATTGTATATATCTCTGATTTGCCCCAACTTGCCACCCAAAGCAACCAATGAGGTTACATGCAAACCCCAAATGATGGGTTACATCATCTCCCACCAGCTACTCCATTCTCTGATTCCCAATCACTTCATTGACCTACCTACATATAGTGATATATATGTATAAGTGTATATACCTTATGCAAAAAGAATTGGTGATTTACTTGGGTTACAAAAAGAGGTCTTGGGTGTAAATCAGAAATGGAGAGAGTGACAAAGCTGAAGGTTTGCATGTGGCCGTGGGACTGATCTGTTGAGAGAGGGAGAAGGCTTGCATGTGTATGCAAGTGAGTGTGTGTGCATGGTGTGTCTTAAAAAAGGATGCACCAAAGAGAACTGAGGGCTAAGCAACACACGACTGCACTGGTGCAACATGCACAGAAACCACAACCGAGCCATGGATGAGGAAATGAGGGCCACCCCTTGGAAGGTAAAACATTAAAACTACTCTGAAATTTCCTGTTTGAATTTTGGGTACTGTTTTAGATAGTTCTAATCCATATAGACTGTGTAAATAAGCTACTGTGAGACCCTAGACCTGTTCTAAATTAATTGGGAGGGTCGAATAGGGTAGAAACACCCAAAACCCGTAAACAGCCACCATGGATGGACCTCGGATAGCAGGTCTGAAACAGCTACAACCAAACTGATTTCTGACACTCTGAACCTTATCTAGACACTGATAGGGTCCCAAATACACCAACCCGCGACCCTAGAACACTGATTTGGACCCTCAAAACCGAACCTGTGAGTCTCGGCCATGGAACCCAAATTCTGTAACGGGCTTTTAAACTGAAATTTGTAAATGGGGAATTGAAGCCCCTGTTCTAAGGGTCACAACAAGCCAAACCTCGTGCGATTTGGTTGAGAAACGAGGGTGCACGACCGAGTTGCAGGTCTGCACAATAACGGAGTGGACTGAGCTCCATGCGTGGATTCGATCCATGAAACTGATGCCAAAATGTTGGCATGATATCCAGGAATGTTTTGGAATCAAAACATATTGAAAACTGTACCTGAAAAATCACGAAAAAGAAGAAGAAAATCTGCAGAAGTAGGGCAACAGCGCCCTGCGCGATGGGGAAGATGGAGTCGACTCGGCCGAGTTGGCCGAGTCATACCGAGTTGGCCCAGACACGTGTCGGCCAACGACCGTGCCACCGTTTTAATGGAACGACACCGTTTGGCTAAACTGATGTGTTTTAAAAAATTGAATTCGGACCGTTTGGCAACAGAGTTAATAAATCAGAAATTGAAATTGATTTGGGGCTAAACCTGTATACGGATAAGGACCAATTTGGGATATGAGGGATATGTTATCCCGGTTCTCTGGGGGGACCTGAACCGGCTGATTCAGTTGATAAAGGGACCGGTTTAGGGTTTTGAATTGAAAACCCAATGGTCCACTGTTTGAAATTAAAAAACTGAACCAGAACTTTTGTAAATTGGTTTTTGACCCCAACAGTTTTGGGGAATTACACAGTGGCCCAGATTTTGGAAAACTCTTTCATTTAAGCCCTGAATAAATTAATTAAATAATAAAATTATTATTTTATTATTTTATTAAATAGGTAAAATTACAATTTTACCCCTGGACATTAAATATGTCAAACGAAGTCCAAATTAAGTAAATAAATAGTGTATTTTCACTATTTCAAGTATTCTGGACTCAATGGTACAGTCCGATTTTGGAAATACAGTCCCGAAAAATACAGACCCGTAAGTGATAAATGACCGAACTGCCCCTGATGGTACCCAGACCCAAATAAAAATGTCAGATAGCCTATTTTGACTATCTCGGGCATTCTGGACTCAACGGTGAGGTCCGTTTAGTGAACTGAGGTCCCGAAAAATACAGACACGTAGGTGTAAATGACTGAATTGCCCTTAATGATACCTAGGGCCGATTAAACATAACAGATAGTTCAACTTAATTATGTCGGACACTCTGGACCCAATGGTGAGGTCCATTTTATGAACTGACGTGCCGAAAAATATGACACGTGAAATTACCAAATTACCCCTGATACTGTACGAAGCCCAAATGAAGTCCGATTGGGACGAAACTGATACTGATAGAAACCCGAACATTGGTGAAACTGTATACCCGAATAAATGACGAACCGGGGTCAGAATCTTACAAAACGTAAAATGACCAAAATACCCCTGAGCACTGTAAGTGCAAGATAAAGGTCAATCTGATCTGATAAATTATCGTAAGTATAATTATGAACACTGAAGGGCTAAGTAAGACTCCGGAACTATCAACGCGTAAAACGAAAAATGATTGACGTGTCCCGATGATCTAAAGCAGATACCAAATGAAGTCCAAAGGACTTAGAAAATTATATACATAATATATGGGACATTCTGAAGACCACGACAGGGTCCGGGGCGAGAATGGCAAACATTACCATTTTGCCCCTAAGGCTAATAAGCACCTAACTGATACCGATTTAAGTCTAAAAGACTTAGAACTTCATACATAAGATATGTAGACTATTCTGAGGACCATGACAGAGTCCGGGGCAAGAATGACAAAATTACCATTTTGCCCCTAAGGTCAAATAAGTGCTTAACTGATAACGATTGAAGTCCAAATGACTTAAATCATAATCCTGATGACTGCTAAGCCTAATTAAAGAATGAAATAGCCTCGGGTGAGACCCAGTGAAAGGGCGATAGGCTACTAGGCTGTGTTGGTGATCTGATAGATACCTAAGATGACAAATGAGACCTGAATGGATGAGTTCTGATCTGTATATGATTGATGATTATTGTTCAGGATATACATGGAGATGCCTGACGTATCTGGAGGTTATCGGATTATTTGTGCAAGGAGATAACCGTAACAGTTTGTGAGTAACCCTGACTCCTGAACTGGTGTATAAGTTCTGTCTAGATACTGTATTTTGAAGCTCTGTACCGTTTTGAATGTTATACTGTTTAAAAAGCATATATTTTATGTACGATATGCCTTGTCCTGATTGATATTGTTCCGTTTTGTTCCGACATGTTCAGTTCCGATATGTCTTGTTCTGATTGATGTATTGTTCTGCTTTGTTCCGACATGTTCAGCTCCGATATGTCCTGTTCTGATTGATGTATTGTTCCGTTTTGTTCCGTCATGTTCAGTCCTGATATGATTTGTCCTGATTGATATTGTACCGTTTGTTTTCGTCATGACTTGATCTGATTGATATTGTACCGTTTTGTTCCGACTTGTTCAGTTCCGATATGCCTTGATCTGATTGATATTGTACCGTTTTGTTCCGACTTGTTCAGTTCCGATATGCCTTGATCTGATTGATATTGTACCGTTTTGTTCCGACTTGTTCAGTCCGATATGTCTTGATCTGATTGATATTGTACCGTTTTGTTCCGACTTGTTCAGTTCCGATACGACTTGATCTAATTGATATTGTACCGTTTGTTCCGTCATGTTCAGTTCCGATATGACTTATCCTGATTGATAATTGTTCCGTTTTGTTCTGTCCGTTATGATCTATCCGTTTCATGGTTTGTCCGTTACTGATATGTCCTTGTTTGGACTGACGTATTGTTCCGTCTGATTCTGTTATGTTCCGTCCGTTAATGACCTGTCTGTCTTGATTGTTTACCTGTGACTTGAACTAGTGTTTTGTTCCGTCTGATTCCATTGTGTCCCGTCCGTTAATGATCTGTCTGTCTTGATTGATATATGGTCCAGTTCCGTTATGATCTGTCCGGATCCTTGACTTGGTATATAAGTTACTGCATAGATACTGTATTTTGATGCACTGTACGGTTTTAAAAGTTATACTGTCTGAATGCTTTAAATGCAAACTTTTATACTGTATTGTACGCGGCATGATTTTGTCCCGTCCTACTATTGTTATGTTCGGTCTGTCTTGTCCCGTTTTATGGTCTGTCTGATTTTGTTCTGCTATGATGTGTCTGATTCTGGGTACCATTCTGATTATGAGCGGTCTGGCATAAGTAGGCTTGATTATGTGCCTAACTGATATATTGTTTGTTATGCCCTGTATATTCCGCCCAGTACTGACCTGTTCTAATATTGAATTAATTGCCTATACTCTAGATTGATATATTGGCATCATGCACTGTTCCGGCTGTTCTGATTTGTTGTTCTGTTTAGTTCAGTCCCGTTTTATTCTACTTAAACTGTATTCGAGTAGATCTATAAAACTGTTACTCCTAAGCGATTGAACTATCCTTGTGATTTATAAACAAGACTGGGTTTGAAACCCATGACAGGGAACCTGTGTTACTCACTGGGCTTTTCGAAGCTCACCCCATTCCCTAACATTTTTTCAGGGATTATCTCTGATGGATTAGAAGACACATGATATGACATGATAGGCCGAGTGGCATTTCAAGTAAGGGATCTGACGACACTGATCTGTAGAGACTGGATTCTTGTGGACTGATTCTGTTATTCAGGTGAGTGATATGATACGGCTAACCTGATTTACATGTACTGGATACATAATTATGGCTCATGGAAATAAACAGTACTCTAAAGATATTAGATCTGCTCTGTACTATATGCCTGATTTTAGATATGCTCTGAACTTAGAACTGTTAACTGTTTTGGATTTAGACTTGCTCTGTGGTACATACCTTTATGGTGGATAAGTGAGTTGCATTCCCGTGACACAAAGAAAAAGTTTTAAATTCTGCTGCATCTGACCCTACAGTTGGAGTGCAATTCGTCGGAAAGTTCAGGATTTGCCTTTGGTTGGTCGCGTCGCGACCGACTGGCAGTCACGTCCTCGACATCCGCGTAGGGTGGGGTTCGGGATGTGACAGATACCTTTTAGACCTCATTGCTCAGTGCTAAGGTATGTACACGAAAAATCAAAGGTTCAGAGCAACACGGAAACTGATAAGATCAAAAGATTCATATCGAATCTCAAATCCCTACTTTCTTGAAAAAAAATTAACAAGAAGATTTTCATTGTCTATAAAAGGAAGGAGACCTCAACCTGAAGAGGTACGCCTTTCAAACTTTACACTTTCAATATAGTAGTTCCACGATCAAGTTTCAAGCTACTAACTTGATCGTTGGAGGCTCCCTCAGCGGACCTTCACCGGTGATCCTTTAATCCAATTTTTTTTGCAAAGACTTTGACAAAAGATTCTGAGCATCAACTATCCTATTAGGACCAAGGGGTCCGATGTTGTAATTGGCTAAATCCAATTTGATAAAACATGTTTTGATTGTAATCATTGCATTAGTCCTAGGCTTAGAGTATCTCAATGCCCGTTCTACTCCAAGATGGTCCAAGCTTCATTGCTGTGCATATTTACCGGTTGATTTGGTTCATGAAGGGCAATTTGGGTATTTTGGACTTTTTTTTTTATTTGGATCTCACACACTCACACATTGCATGCATTGCATATAGTATACATCATATCATTATGTGTGTAGTTGACTTGTGATTGTAAAACAATTTTTCCAAAAATGCATGTTTCAAAACACTTAGGGAAATTGAGTTCACAAAGCAAGTAGAGAATGAGCAACACTTTGTTGCTCATTCAAATGAACCAAGTCGCTCGTTCGAACAAAAAATTGAGGCTCATTCTTGTTCATTCGATATCATTCGAAAGGACTGCATCAAATGATGCACTACAACTTCCACATTATACTCGTTTGATGTTCATTGCTTCCTCATTCGAACAAACACTGTGTGAAAACATAAAATTTTCTATTTTCAAGCATTTTTTGAGATCCGATCTCATTGATATAAAATCACAGAAATTCAGTTTGAATTCAATAAGAACAGAGTTAGAGAGAGTTCAAATTGTGAGAACTATACACTCGAGAGATCTTAGAGCTTTTATGAGTGAACATTTATACTTGTAAATCATGCATATCTCTACTTTAATCATTTATTGATTTAGATCACATCACATGATCCAAGTCAATTCAAAGAGCCTCAATTCCATGTCAATTCACCATTGAAGAGTTTTGAGTTCAACCTTGAGGATTCATTGTTGAGCGATCGAAGGAGTCCGAGGTTGCGAGGAATTGTAATTTTGAAGTGGCCTAATCAGAGGATTCTGATACCATGAGGAGTGTCCGGTTGTATAGGGACTTTGACTATGGAGGTAGCTTGTGGATTCAATAGAGATTGAAGACGAGAATCAGTTGAACGGTGCTTGAGGTATTAATTTCAATTTTTCTTCAAATTGTAATTCGATCTCACTCATAGTGGAACTTTTCCATGAGCATGGCCGACTCCAGAGTTTTCTACCACATATAGTTTTTCATGGTGGTTTCTCCGTCATCACTTCGGTTTGAAATTTCTCTTACTTTTCATGCTTTACAATTTCCAATTTGCTAGAATTAAATGCTTTGGCTATATAGATATTTAGGTTTTCATGCATTGTGAAATTTGATCTTCAATTTAGTAATTGAAAACCTTAATTGTGAAATTGAATTAGCAAATTGAATTGTGAAATTGATAATTGACCACATAGTATAATTTCTACTTGAATTGTGAAATTGAAAATTGAATTGGATTAGCGGATCAATTAGGCTTGAGTTGAATAGTTTGTTTGGTGAACACTATATGATTGCAATATTGGATGAATTGAACATATAACTGAATTGTTGATATTTGTTGAATATTGATAGATTTTACAATTCATATATTGTGCCATATTAGTAGTTGTTAGTATTGTGGTTGAAAAATTGAAGAATTTGAAAATGTTAGAACAAACTTATTTAACCCCTCATTCTATGTTAGTTTTATACCACGGGACCAACCAACAAAGTGGTATCCGAGCCTACTCTCAAAGGTAATTGATTGGATACCTAAGTGTGAAAATGAAAGGTGATGATCTTGAGATAAGTGAGAAAGAAAATGAAATGAACATAGAAATTACTTACGAGTAATTATCCAAAAAATTCCTTAATCTCAAGAAGGTTACTATGAAGTTAGTCAAGAAACTGAAGTTGAGTGAAGAACTTAAGGTTACTCTCTTAGAAAAACTTGAAGTTTAAGAACAAGAAAGAAATGTCCTAATAGTTAAGGTAGGAAATCTCAAATCATCCTTAGAGGCTTGCAAAATAGAAAATGAGGAATTGGGTATAAAATTTGATGAAGAACTTAAATTAGCTAGAAGTGTGAAAGACACTCTTGAAGACATGTCCAACAAGTCATCTCCATTCATTAAAATTATTCCTCATACCTTCAAGCCTAGGTTGGTTACTCCTTCTAAACAAATAGGGATGATTTTACCTTAACCCAACACTTAACATTTAGTTCAATACCAAACTCAACCCAATGTCTCACATTATTCCCTTTGTGGGGTTGATGGTCATCCTAGAAGGCGATGTAGGGCCACTAGGAGAAGACATGTATAATATCAATACATGTCAAATGAACATAATAAGGAATTTTCATTGGTCAAGCAAAAGTTGAATACCTATGTCCAAAGGTCTAGAAGTATGGCTCAAAGAGTCTAGGATATGTCAAAGCTTGGAACACTTTAAGCTATCCCTAAACCACAACCAAAAACATCTAAGGCTAGCACACAACATGTTGTACCCATATATAAAAAGACTATAAAGAAGATTTGGGTGAGAAAAGACAATGATAAATGTCTAGTTATTCATACCGCTGTCAAAGCTAGTAACTCCAATTCTTAGTACCTAGATAGTGGGTGTTCTAGGCACATGTCAAGTGACAAATCTCTCTTTATCAACTTTGTGAGTCATAAAGAGAGAGCAGTCGTCTTTGGGGATGGAAACAAATCAAATGTTCTAGGAATAAGAACTATCATCCTAGGTGATTCCTTAAATCTTGAGAATGTGTTGTATGTTGAAGGACTAAAGGCAAATTTAATTAGCACTAGTTAACTATGTGATGACAACTTCAATGTGTGCTTCACTAAAAATGAGTGTAAACTAATGAATGAAAATGGGAAGTGCATTTTGGAAGGATTAAGAACATCTAACATTTGCTATAACATTACTCTTAGTCCAAAAATCACATGTAATAGTGCTGAGGTTGATTCATGCAACCTTTGTCATGAAAGATTAAGCTATGTCAACCACAAACAACTCAAAAGGTTGGTTAACAATGACCTAGTTTGAGATCTACCAAAGTTAGGAAAGATTTCTTTCGGGTTGTGTGAAACTTGTCAAAAGGCCAAACAAACAAGAGTTTCAGATAAGAAATCTTCATCTCTTGCCACCACACGTCCATTGGAACTAATTCACATGGACTTAATGGGTCCAATGAGAATGGAAAACCTTGGTAGGAAGAGATACATCCTAGTTATGGTAAATGACTTCTCTAGGTACTCTTTTGTAGATTACTTGAGAGAGAACACTTTGGTGTTCGATGTCGTTATTAAAATTTGTAAGAGAATTCAAAATGAAAAATGTTATCTAATCATTAGGATAATGAGCAACGTGGGAAAGAGTTTTGAAAAATCCCCCGTCACTGACTATTGTGATGACCTTGGCATCAAACATGAATTCTCAGCCCCTATTACCCCATAATAAAATGGGGCTGTAGAGAGAAAAAATCGGGCCGTATAAGAAATGGTAAGGTCTATGTTTCATGGAAAATTTATCCCTAAAAGGTTTAAGGTCAAGGCCGTTAATATATCATTTCACACCATAAATAGGGTTTACCTTATACTTGGCTCAAGTTTAACTCCGTATGAGCTTTGGATTGGTAGGAAACCTAATGTCAAATACTTTGGGGTTTTTGGTAGCAAATGCTACATTCTCAGAGATAGAGCGACTCTAAGTAAGTTTGACCAAATGTGTGATGTTGGTATTTTCTTAGGATACCCCTCAAATAATAGAGCCTTTAGGGTCTACAACACTAGAAAAGTGTGTGTGTGATGAAGTCTATATATGTGACAATCGATGATGATGGGGTAGTTCCTAATAATGATGAATGTCTAGGAAGTTTGGAGCCTTTAATAGATCAACCTTCCAAAAACCTCCAAAATGACAACACAATTAATGCCCTAAATGTTGTTGAAAATGCCAATGAAAGTTCAAATGATGTGTTTGACGAAGTAGGTACCTCATCTAATATAGATAGAGGTTTACCTATATGGGTGAGAAGAGACAGTGAAAAATCCAAAATAATGGGTGATGTTGACAAAAAGGTTATGATAAGGTCTCAACTTAACAATGAAGTAAGCTTTCAATGCTTCATTTTAAAAACTGAACCCAAGAACATCAAGGAGGCACTCCTTCATGAGGATTGGATAATTTCCATGCAAGAGGAATTAATTCAATCCACTAAGCTTGATGTTTGGGAGTTAGTTCCTAGGTCTTCTCATTACAATGTGATTGGTACCAAATGGATTTTCGAAAACAAATTAGATGAACATGGTACAATAGTGAGAAATAAGGCTAGGTTGGTTTCTTAATGCTATACCTAAGTTGAAAGGATAGACTTTGATGAAACCTTTTCCCCTGTGGCTGGGTTGGAAAGTGTAAAACTTCTCATAGTTGTGGCATGTCATTTGAAATTCAAATTATTTCAAATAAATGTTAAGAGTTCCTTCATTCATGGAATTCTTAAGAAAAAGGTCTATGTTGAGTAACCTAAAGGATTTGAAGATCCACAAAATCCCACCCATGTCTATTGTCTTAAGAAAGCCTTACACAGATTGAAGTAAGCTCCTAGGACTTGGTATGAGAGGCTTTCGGCATACCTCATTGAAAAGGATTTTTTAAGAAGGGAAGCCGATAAAACCATGTTTGTAAGAAAGGATGGGAAAGATTTTGTGATTACTCAAGTCTACGTGGATGACATAGTCTTTGGATCCACAAGTACCAAACATACTTAAAGATTTGTTGAAGAGATAAAAATTGGCTTTGAAATGAGTATGGTTTGTGAGCTCACATATTTCCTTAGGCTTCAAGTGAGTTAATTGGTTGATGGAATTTTTATCTCTCAAACCAAGTATGCCAAGGAATTGGTTAGGAAGTTTGGGCTTAAGTCGACTAAGCATACTAAGTCTCTTATGAGTACTAGTACCAATCTTAGTAAGAACACTATAGGCATGGATGCAGGGTCAACTCTCTATAGAAGCATGATAGGTAGTCTTCTCTATTTTACTTTTAGTAGACTCGATATAGCCTTTAATGTTAGAGTATGTGCATATTTCCAATCTTGTCTTAAGGAGTCACACTCATAGCCATGAAGAAGATCATTAGATTTGTGAATGCGGCACTAGGATATGACATTTGGTATCCTTTTGATACTAATGTCACATTGGCGGCATACTCCGATGCCGATTAGGCTGGAAATGTAGATGATCGGAAGAGCACTTTCAGTGGTTACTTCTATCTAGGAAATGCCTTGGTCTTATGACGTAGTAAGAAGAAAAACTATATTTCCTTTTCCACCGTCAAGGCCGAGTACATTGTGGCGGAGAGTTATTGTGCCCAACTCGTGTGGATGAAACAAATGTTGGCCGATTATGGGGTAGATATGGCACTATAACTGTTCATTGTGATAATTCTAGTGCCATAAGTATATCCAAAAATCTGGTCCAACATTGTGGGACAAAGCACATAGATATCTGACACTATTACATTAGAATTGGTGGAGGATGGTATCATTTCATTGCTTTATGTTCCTACCAAACGTCAACTTGCTGACATTTTCACAAGACCATTAGATTCTCTTAGGCTTGAGCACCTTAGAAAATCTATTGGTGTGTGTATCTTTGACTAAATTGATCATATATTCCTTAGTTTAGGTGAGCTTTATGTTAGTCATCTATTCTAGGTCTATGGTTTCCTTTAGTGGATTTTTGGTTTAATTTATAGTTATGTTCTTTTAATGCCTTTGTGAATCAAAAAATTCAAAAATATTTTTCTTTTATTTTCTTAGCTAATAGTAATCCCATTTTTTTGAAAAAGAAAAATTAATTGAGGTGTATTGTACGTGTTTGAGACTATGACATATGTACTTTATTTTATCAATATCTTCACTTAGTCTTATTCAGCTGACTACATACAATCTTTCAATCTACTTGTGATCTCATAGTGTTTGGTATTACATACTCCTTGTATGAGATTTCCTTGTAGATAGGTTGGACTTAATGGTTTTATGTTTATGCTTCAGTAAGTCCATGGCTAGAAAGATTGATTTAGGTTGAAAAAATCAAAAGACCTAAAAGACAAAACCTAAAAAGAAAATGGCACACACATTAATTGAAAAATCAAAGAGTGGAAGAAAATGGATACCTTTGAGATAGTGTTTTTGTTAGTATTGGAAATCCGTTGAAAAGAGCAACCTACTCAACTATGTGAAAGCCGCCTTGCAAAAGGTCAGAAAAGTGCAAATTCAAGTTACAAAATTTGGCTTTTAAGTTGAGAGGGAGTTTTGGTTGGAAATAATCAAAATTCACTAAGTTGATTGACTATGGTTGTTTGCTCTTATTGTAGTGTAAATCATTCAACACCATAGAATCAACTTTGATAGAAGAACATTTCATGGTTGAAGTTATTACATATATCTAAACACCATGCTTAAGTGAGTGGAGAGTAAACTTTCATGAATTTAAGTGTTTTAGGATTGCTTGAATATTTTGATTCAATTTAAAACATCTTTCATACTATCTATGTCATTTAAAATATTCTTAAAATTCTGATTCCAATTCAAAAATATTGGGATTGTTTTTAGCTTTGTTGATAAAAGATTTCATCTTAGAGTTTTTCATGCTAAAAACTGAAATTTTCATTCAAAATTATTTTTCCCCTATTTTGCCATGTTGAAATGTGCAGAGCAATGTTAAACAGATTATGACACACTTTTTTTTTAGAGAAGAGCTGTCTCGGGTGCTCGTTCGAACGAAGTCACTTATTCGTTCGAACAAATAGCTGCTTAGTTCAAAAGTCGTGAGTTCGCCCATTTTCCCATTTCTTACGGTTTCTTTACACTTTTCTCTCAAATGCCTCATATTTCTTGGCTTTATTTTGACCCTGACATACTATATTTGCATTTTTTTGTACTGGTAAGTATGAACTACACATTGATGGCTTCTTTTTCACTGATATTTTTTAAATTTCTACCATTCATTGATTCGGTAAGTCCTTGGGTCCTTCTTTCACTTTTCATTCGTCTATTTGATTTATCATCTAGATTAGAGGGTTATTATAGACTGTTAGATCAGTACACTAGATGTAGTGCCATCTTAGGATCTTCCTATTCCTTTTTTTTGCTATTCACTATGTGACCATGTTTACCAAAACTGTACCCATAGCACGAGAGCATTTCTCCTATGTTATTCATCTAGGTCCAACGTCTCGGGGTATTAAGCATTTTCCTACCTAGGTGACCTAGATATGAGCAACTTCTGTGTTGTCTCGTCCTCTCACGAATCAGAACTTACCCTATGCAGATTAGAAGCCAGTGACCGACACTGTCACCTAGACATGCCATACAAAATCAAATGAATTGCATGAGACAGTAAAAAATTTTCTTTTATTTTATCAACCGCGAAAGCTACACATATGCAACTCATCTGATATCCAAATCAACTTTAACAACCATCACTAAGATTATTTCTAAATACAATTTTCATCATCATTGTTCACAATTCAAATCTAATGACATCTTTCAATATCACTAAGTCACAATGTCTAATATTAGTATCATCCTTACAAGATTAATTCAAACTAAGTATTGGAGCTATACAACGTCAACATTACCCACAAGCACATCACTAACTCCATTAGTCACCATCATTGCATTTCCTTCCATATTGTGTTACCTGAAAAATTGTTATAATTTTGGGGTGAGCTAAGTTAGTTTAGTAAGTAAATCCTTCACTCTACTATAGGTTAAACAAGAGTGTATAACAAAAGGATAATTATAAGATTTCAAGCTCAAAGGCATCAGCCATCAGGCCAAAATAACACAAAGAAGTTACGATTGCAATAGGGATGGCTGAACAAGTCAACAAACACAAATTTATCAACATATAATGTTTAGCTACCCAAATAAAAAAGATTCAAATTGAATACAAAAATAAGCCTCAAAGATGTATTTATCATTCAAAAATAACATCATCAAATTAATAAATGGTGTGGAATCAAACATATACAAATTGAGTCATATGGATGCTATCAAATAGGGCCCGGCTACCCCTACACAACACTTATTCAGGTTCACCACTCATCTCTAAGTTCCCTTGAATGGCACAAATAGCTCTTATCATCATATCCACATGTCCTTATCAGGACAATGTGTTGGGTATCATTCCCAAACACCGACCCGTAGGTCATCAGCATTGAAAGAGTTAAGATGGGCATTGTGAAAGACACAACCTCAGGTACTCACAAATAATGTTATTAGCAAAAGGATTCCACAAGGTATGAGCATATACATAGGTTACAAACATCTATAAAAAAAGGGATCACAATGATCACAAAGACAATATATAGTCAAGGAGTCAAAGGACTCATAGATATTCACAACAAATAGGATCTCAACAAATCACAAATTTCACATAATGGAAACACGATAATCAATGGGTTGGGGACTTGAAGCAATTACTGATGCACAATTTCAAGAAGCAAAGATTGGCAGCTATACAAGTAAGCCACATTGGCATAATAGAAATCCACATATTAGAGTTCAGGTTTACTTACATTGAGTTCTTAGCGTTGCATATAGTAGCTATCCCATAGCCTTGTTCCATTTTTCCATCATTTAGGTGATTCTATAATCATGGCTAAAAAATATCGTATATTGAATTAGAATTTATTCTAATTCCAAGCATCTTTACTCAACGTTTTAAGTTCTTTTGAACTTAGTCAAATTGATAAAGAGATATTCAAATTCTCAATTTAGGGGTCCTGATGCTTTATAGCTTATTTGGCCCTTTAGGGGCATAATTGGTAATTTATATTTTTCATATCTTATATTTATTCGTGTGCAATTTTACGTATTCGAACTTTATTTTTGAGTCAAGTCGGTCCTTAAAACATTTACGTGGACCTTTTAATTTCATCTATACATTTCTGGTAACTTCATTAAGTCTTAAGAACGTATTCATTATTTTTCAGTTTGTTACTAGGTCTTATTTTTCTCAAAAGGACATCATCGTTAAGTCTAGAACATCAAATATAATTAATTTAGGCTATTTTAGACCTTAATTTGCACATATGTGACTTATATTAAGCCTAGGGGCAATTTTATAATTTTTCATTTTCACATGTCCTATTTTTTGATACTTCGGTTGCTAAAATAGACTCCACCGTTGAGTCTGAAACGTCAAAAAAAGTTAGAATATGTTATCTCTGACATTTAACTAGCTTTTGGATCACTAAGGGCATAATGGTAATTATGACATTTCACGTGTTTATATTTTTGGGACTTCGTTTCATAAAATGGATCCCAGCATTGGGTCCAGAATGTCCCAAAATGTTAAGGTATGTATTTTCATAGTCATTGGGGTTCAATTGATCACTTAATTAATCATTAGGACATAATTTAAATTATTTCAGTTTACCCGTTCATATCTTTTGGCATCTAATTTTGCAAATTGGAATCTACCATTGAGTCCAAAATGCCCAAAAAGTTAATGGTAAAACAATGCTATCTCTAGGGTTAGTCACTTAATCAAAATGACGCAATGGTAGAGTCCAATTCGGTCACAGTGTTACCCTAGGGTTCCTCGAGCTCAAACAATGCTATCTCTCCACCATTTTGATTCATTCACTATACTAAATTCATGTATGTATTCTAATTTCATTTAAACAACAAGTTAATGGTAAAACTTTCTTGGAGAGAGAAAATTTAGTTTTTGAGTGTTTACCTTCTAATGGCAGTATTTCCTCCCTCTGTTGGTCTTCTTTCGTTCCCTCTCCTTGGTTCAGCTTATAGGCCTCCCCCTCAACCTTAGACAACCATGCAAGGTTAGTTTTCTTCTCTTCTCTTTCTTTTTTTTTTTTTTTCTTTTTCTTATTCATTTTCTCTCTTTCTCTCTTTCTAGCTGAAGCATACATGGTTTGGTCTGTTGATATGAAATACACCCACCACACACGCAATACACACATAATACATATATATGAGGTAGGAATTTCACATGCAACCCAATTGGTTGGATGTTTGGTTTAATGGGGTGAAGCCATGTGTCACTTTTTTTGAATTTTCAACACTCTTTTATTTTATGGGTTATATACATATTATGTGGCTTATATACCACAAAAGTGTTGCAGCCTAGTTGGTGTTCTTTTTGGAAGCTTATCATTTGCTTGCACAAGGTGCAAGGTTCAAAACTTGGTGGAAGCCTTTTTGGCTTATTCCTTTTATTTTCTTTTTGTATATGCATTATATTACATGTTAGAGTGTTCTATTAATTCCCAAACTTTGCATTTCAAATCTCACAAAAGTCTTTTACAATTTTTGTAAAGCTCCTTGATTAATCATATTTCATCTATGTGTTACTAGTCTTGCCTTGTATATTTCATGCACTAGCCTTCCAAAATTATTCATGTGTTAATCATCGATTAACACCAATCACAATTTGTCATCAAGTTATGACCGTTGTCATTAAAACACTTTCTTAGAATTGATTGTCTCTAATTCGTAACTAATTGCTCTCATTTATACATTCGTCTCTATATTTATGGACTATTAGTTTTCAAGTAGAATTGCTCATAATTATTAAGCAAATTATCTTATGATAATCATCATTATCCTTAATTACCCCATTTAACTGGGTCGGCATGTTACATTATCCCCCCTTTAAAAAGAGTTTTGTCCTCAAAACTTGAACATTCATACTTAGAAAGCTTTATTCTCTTTCCTTGCTACTTTCATTAACATGATTTCTTTTAATTCGTCCATTGGACTTATTATTAGCACCTAGGACATTGTGCCCTTAAATAAGAAGGTATTTTAAACAGGATCTGCAATTCTTTTATACTCTTCCTTATTTAACTGAATAGTGATCTTGTAAGTCAAGGTTTGACTTTTTAGCTTTTACTTTCAATGCCTCTAAACTTTAAACTCAAAGTCTCTAAGTTCTTGTATTAGTATTTTAGTGCTTATTTCTTTAGTCCTAGGACCTGTGGTTATGGGTCCACTATGCTTCCATTACTCACTCTGAGTCATCTCTTTAATACCTTGACTATTCTTAATTGTTACCCATGTTTGACTAGTTCTACGTCTAGTTGTCGTATTGATCTTATTTGGCACTAAGTCGTAATCACATTACTGTCCATGGCTTCTCAACTTCTGTTGATATTGTATGGTGTATTGTGTGCCAGGTAGAGGTATCTAATACCTTGATCTTTTCTTTTCTTTTGGTTATTTTAGTAGTAGTCTGGAAAGTCAAGCGTGTAACTAAACTACACCACTTTCATCGTTTGGAGTGTATTGATTTTCTTTATTCAAGTACTTCGATTTTCATTAAGGACAGAGTCCTAGATTGATTCACACAATTTCAGTTTCTTTTCAATTTTTTTTTTTGGTTGCAAATCTTTCCTCAGATTCACTACATGTGTTCAGTTGCTTGATTTGCAACGTTACTTGCTTAAGTTTCTTTTTGTCCATTTGACTTTTTTTGAGTATTGCACATATCGTGTTTCCTTTTTGTGTTCATGAGTATCCTTTGGCTTATGTAAGGATGGTTTACTTATGTGCCTTTTACATTATAACATTTTTCCATGCAAGGGTAACTTTTGGTTTATTCATAAAACTCGTGTGTGATTCTTAATCGCGTGCCTATTTCTAGGGGTCACTCAAGTCGAAGATTAGTCAATCTTCTTTCATCACATTTTTGTACTAACTCGTTCGCATACCTGCCTTTGTTTTTGAATTCGTATGCATTCATTCTCATGAATTAGAAAGGTTGAGGAAATTAGGTCCTCTATTTCTTTAAAATTATCAGGTTGGTACGAATACTTTTTATTTCTTACTCACGATTGAGATTTTCATAGATTTTGATCTCCCATTCCTTTATGGGTTGAAGTATAGTAAGTTCACTTAGTTCATTTCTTCTTTAAGTCTTGGTAGACTTACCGAAGAATCTTAGGGTAGTCTTTAACCCCAGTTACTAATTCTTCATATAACAATCTACTTTTTGAAAGTACTTTTGACTGTGATATTGTATTTGGTTCACTCTGAACCTTCTATATCAATTTTGAACAATTCAAATCTCAAAGTCCTATGACTTTTTCTAGTAATAGTCATTATTTTTGGTTTCCATTACTTTTGTACAAAAGGCTACTCAAATGTCTAGTTCTTCATACTCATTGTCATATTTGATTCATAATCATATTACGTTCTCCCCAGTCGTTATTCAATTCTAACAAATTTGTTCTCTTAGAGAACCTATTCAACTGTACGAGGAATACCTTGTTTATTTTGTGGCTCCGAAGCCACATAGTGAGGTGATTAGTCTCATCTGTAACTAAAGATTTAATAACATACTATCATTCATCCATTTGCAAGTATTGTTATCCATAGTTTTGTTCATTCTAGACTCCATATCATATCTTAGAATTGCTCAAGCAATTAGTCATCTTTATCATTATTGTCATGACACTCAAGGTTTATCAAAACCAAGTAAGGTTCTCTAACCATGGAAGTTCTCAACTTCCTTAGTATCACAAATTTAGTTATTCTCACTTTCTCCCACAATTACAATTATTCTTATTGTACCTAAAAGAATTATGTACCCTTTACCATAGTCGTTGTCTTCACAAGATTTTATAGGCTTTTTACTACAAGTTCAGTCTCTTTGATCATTAGGTCACATTAATCCTCAAAAGCTTTTCAGAATCATTAATCACTTACCCTTTGTAATGAACTCAACTAACTCGATAGAGTATTTCCCCCAATTGGGTCTTACTGTCACCTTTATCATCAAGATTTGTTAATTTCTCTAAAGATCTTTAATCATGTGTCAGTCTTCTTTTAGAACCATCAATATTCATGATGTTAACTTCGATAGTCTTCCTCAACAGTGATTGACTTTCAAGGCTCTATTTGTCTTTACCCTATCGGGGTTAATCTATGACTCACAAGGTCTATCTATGACTCACTCAAGAGTCCTCATGTCACATCCCGCACCCCACTATGGCTTACCATATTTTGAATTATTAGCGTCACGTAATTTATTTTTATTAAATCGGGGTGCAGTCTCGTTATGTCGAATTTTTGGGGTATTACACCTCACATTTATGATATATCATCAATTCGTTTAAAATCTCAAATTCCTCATGTCACTATCCTTTTAAGTCTTTTTCAGACTGTCCCTCCTATAACTTTGTTGTCAAATCCATTGGCTTTCTAAAATTCCACAATCTCAACTCTATATCACTCCATATTTTCCAAAAGAGCATTAGTTGTTGCCCTAGTTCAGACTATAGTTTTCTCAAAATTCACTGATCAATTCACAACTAAATTATCGAAGAGTTATCAACATCAATACTGGTATGATCCTTCCTAATGATCATTAACCTTTACTCTTAAGTATACTATTTTCTTCTAAAATTCACTATTTATTTGATCATCTTAATTTCCTAAGAATCATCGAATTCAGTTATGGTATAGTCTTTCCCAAAGACCATTAACCTTTGTACCTAAACACATTATTATCTTTAAAAAATCACTGATCATTTAAATCATCCATTAGTCATCAAGTTCAATGCTGGTATGATCTTTCCCAAAGAGCTTTAACCCTTGGCTCTAATACCACTCTGTCACGACCCGGAACCCACCTTATGCAGATTAGGGGCTGATGATCGACACTGTCACCCAGACAGGCCGTACAAAAATTTTTATTTTATTTTATCAAGCGCGGAAGCTACACATATGTAACCCATTTGATATCTAAATCAACTTTAACAACCATCACTAAGATTATCTCTAAATACAATTTTCATCATCATTGATCATAATTCAAATCTAATGACATCTTTCAATATCACTAAGTCACAATGTCTAATATTAGTATCATCCTTACATGATTAATTCAAATTGAGTCTTAGAGCTATACAACATTAACATTACCCACAAGCACATCACTAGCTCCATTAGTCACCATTATTGGATTTCCTTCCATATTGTGTTACCTAAAAAATTGTTATAATTCTAAGGTGGGATAACTTAGCTAAGTAAGTAAATTCTTTACTTTGCCATGGGTTCAAACAAAGTGTATAACCAAAGGATAATCATATGATCTCAAGCTTAAAAGGATTGGCCATTAAGCCAAAATAACATAGTTCACAATGAGGTTACGATTGCAATAAGGATGACTGAACAAGTCAACAATTACAAATTTATCAACATATAATGTTTAGTTGTCCAAATCAAAGAGATTCAAATTAAATACAAAGATAAGCCTCAAAGACGTATTTATCATTCAAAGATAACATCATCAAATCAACAAATGGTGTGCAATCAAACATATACAAATTGAGTCATATGGATGCTATCAAATAGGGCCCGGCTACACCCATACAACACTTATCCAGGTTCACCACTCATCTCTAAGTTCCCCTGAGTGGCACCAAGAGCTCTTATCATCATATCAAAATGTCCTCATCAGGACAAGGTGTTGGGTATCATTCCCAAACACCGACCCGTAGGTCATCAGCATCCAAAGAGTTAAGATGGGCATTGTGACAGACACAACCTTGGGTATTCATAAATAATGTTATCAACAAAAGGATTCCACAAGGTATGAGCATATACATTGGTTAAAAACATTTACAACAAAAAAAGATCACAATGATCACAAAGACAATATATAGTCAATGAGTAAAAGGACTCGTAGATATTCACAACAAATAGGATCTTAACAAATCACAAATTTCACATAATGGAAACATGATAATCAATGGGTTGTGGACTTGAAGCAATTATTGATGCACAATTTCAAGAAGAAAAGATTGCCAGCTATACAAGTAGGCCACATTGACAGAATATAAATCCATATATTAGAGTTCAGGTTTACTTACATTGGGTTCTTAGCATTGCATTCCCATATTTGTACCATAGTAGCTGTCCCATAGCCTTGTTCCATTTTTTCATCATTTGGGTGATCCTATAATTATGGAAAAAAGAATACATCGTATATTAAATTAGTATTCATTCTAATTCTAAGCATCTTTATTCAGCGTTTTAAGTTATTTTGAACTTAGTCAAATTTATAAAGAGATCTTCAAATTCCCAATTTAGGGTTCTTGATGCTTTATAGCTTATTTGGCCCTTTAAGGGCATAATGGTAATTTATACTTTTTATCTCCCATATTTCTCCGTACACAATTTTACGTATTCGGACTTCATTTTTCAGTCCAATCCGTCCTTATAACATTTACGTGGACCTTTAAATTTCATTTATACATTTCTGGTAACTTCATTAAGTCTTAAGGACGTATTCGTTATTTTTCAGTTTGTTACCGGGTCTTATTTTTCTCAAAAGGACATCATCGTTAAGTTTGGAAGATCGAATATAATTAATTTAGGTTTTTTTCGGATCTTAATTTGCATATAGGTGACTTATATTAAGCCTAGGGGCATTTTTATCATTTTGTATTTTCACGTGTCCCATTTTTTGATACTTCATTTGCTAAAATGAACTCCACTGTTGAGTCCAGAATGTCAAAGACAGTCAAAATATGCTATCTTTGACATTTAACTAGCTTTTGGATCACTAAGGGCATAATGATAATTATGACATTTCACGTGTCTATATTTTTGGGATTTCGTTTCATAAAATGGATCCCAACATTAGGTTTAGAATGCCCCAAAATGTTAAAGTATGTATTTTTATAGTCATTGGGGTTCAATTGATCACTTAATTAATCATTACGACATAATTTGAATTATTTCAATTTTCCCGTTCATATTTTTTAGCATCTAATTTCGTAAATTAGACTCTGCCATTGAGTCCGGAATGCCTAAAAATATTGGGTTAGACTATTCTTTCATTTCAATTAGCCTTTATTTGGCCTATTTTTTACTCAAGGGCATTTTTGTAATTTCTTTTATAATTAAAAGGGTTTAAAATTAATTTTTAATTAATTTTTTGGGCCATTTCGTAATTAAAAGAAAGGTTTGCGGCCAAAACATAATTTCAAAAACTTATTTAACCTACACTGTATGATCTGAGGGATCAGTGACTAAACCGGATTAGCTTGGTTAAGAACCAACCGGTTCAGTGCATCAGCATGACGCAAGCATGGCGTCATTAGTCACTTAATCAAAATGACATTGTTTCAAGAAGGCTTTAGATCCAATTACACGCGGGTCAGTTCAGACTTAGTATCCGACCCGACTTGACCCATTGACTGACTGGCATTAATAGTTAACTTGGTCAACAAAACCCTTACCAACGCTGATCGCCTTCTCCAGAAACGACGATTTCCGGCCACCGCTTCCCAGTGACGAGCCCGACATGGTTTGAACCCTTTTTTTCATGAGGATTCTATATCTAAGGTTGGATTTGGGTTTCATCCATGTTTGGTCATCGAACTAGGCTGTTATAATGGTTGCTCTAGCGAGCCATGATTTTTCGGCGAAGATTTCTTTTTCTATTTCGTCAAGTTTTAGTCACTGTTTCCACTTCATTTTCTTTCCATTGTGTTCTTGGAACCCCTAGGGACCATTTCCCGTTCCTAAAGCCGATCAAATCGAGCTCAACTACAAGCTTTCAATTTCTCTCTCTTGATTATAAATCACAATATCTCACTGGTTTGTTGACCATGTTTTGTGATTCAAGTGGCATTGTGTCCCATTTTTCATGCTCTTGTGAGCCTTAGGGTCTGTACCAAGTTTGGTTACTTCAAATTCGGTCATAGTGTTACCCTAGGGTTCATTGAGCTCAAACAATGCTATCTCTCCCCTGTTTTGATTCATTCACTATACTAAATTCATGCATGTGTTCTAATTCCATTTAAACAACAAGTTAATGGTAAAACTTTCTTAGAGAGAGAAAATTTAGTTTTTGAGTGTTTACCTTCTAATGGCAGATTTCCTCCCTCTGTTGGTCCTCTCTGCGTTCCTTTTCCTTAGTTCAGCTTGTAAGCCTCCCCCTCCAACCTTAGACAGCCATGCAAGGTCAGTTTTCTTCCCTTATCCTTCTTCTCTTTCTTTTTCTTATTCTTCTTCTTCCTTCTTTCTCTCTCTCTCTAGCCGAAGCACACATGGTCTAGTCTGTTGATTTGAAATACACCCACCACATATGCAATACACACATAATACATGTATATGAGACATGCATTTTGCATAACCCAATTGGTTAGATGTTTGGTGGAATGAGGTGAAGCCATGCGTCTCTTTTTATGAATTTCCAACACTCTTTTATGAGTTATATACATATCATGTGGCTTATGTAGCACAAAAGTGTTGCAGCCTAGTTGGTGTTCTTTTTGGAAGCTTATAATTTGCTTGCACAAGGTGCAAGGTTCAAAACTTTGTGGGAGCCTTTTTGGCTTATTCCTTCTATTGTCTTTTTGTATATGCATTATATTGCATGTTAAAGTGCTCTATTAATTCCCAAACTTTGCATTTTAAATCTCACCAAAGCCTTTTATAATTTTTGCAAAGTTCCTTGATTAAGCATACCTCATATATGTGTTACTAGTCTTGCCTTGTATATTTTATGCACTAGCCCTTCAAAATTATTCATGTGTTAATCCTCGATTAACACCAATCACAATTTGTCATCAAGTTATGACCATCATCATTAAATCACTTTCTTAAAATTGATTGTCTCTAATTCATAACTAATTGCTCTCATTTATACATTATTTTCTATATTTATGGACTATTAATTTTCAAGTAGAATTGCCCATAATTATTAAGCAAATTATCTTATGATAATCATCATTATCCTTAATTCCCTCACTTAATCGGGTCGGGATGTTACACGTCATGTCCTTGTAAAGAGGGCATCCACAATAGAGGATTTGTGAGACACTCACGTACAGACTTTTTGAGTCACTTGGATGGCTGCGCCTTTTGACTGTCGTGGGTTCGGCTAATGAGACTATGGTTCGAGAGTTTTACTCGAACTTAGGCTCTCGTGATGCCCAGGGAGCCTACCCTGTTATAGTCCGCGGTGTCGAGTTTTCACTCACCGTCGATCTTATTGCTCAGACTCTTGGCATTCCCAAAGTTGAACAACGTGTTTCCCTTCCCTTAGAATGTTATCCTTCCTTCTATTGAGCTTATTGTATCCACCCTATGTGTTGAAAGTTTGACAGTCTTCTATACCAAGGCTGCCACTATAGAGCAGGGTTACCTTTATGAGGATTACAGGATCCTCAATCTCATTGTCTATAGTGTTCTTCACCCAGTCAACCACATGAACACGCTGACTCTCTCCCACGCTACAATTCTTTATACCATCGGCATTGCCATTCCGATCAATGCTCATTCATATATTATTAGAGTCATCGACTCATCCACTATTGGCGTCAGACACATTGCTTTTTTGCCATTTGGCAGCCTGATCACCAGGATATGCACTGCTCAGCGGGTACCATTCTATACAGCTGATTTCCTTGTCCTCCCGCTTGGTCCTTTCACATGTAGGACTCTTGTGAGGTCCCGGGCACATGTCATCGTTCCTCCAAATAAGGACGATGATGCTGAGGAGCAGCAGGAGCAACAACAGCTTGCACAGGTTCAGCCACTTGAGTAGTTTCAGCAGCAGCCACAGGCTCAAGCACACTAACAGCAGCAACTTTCACAGTTTCAGCCATATGAGCAGTTTCAGCTATCGCCAAAGACTAAGGCACACCAGTAGCAACAGTTTGTACAGGTCTAGCCACAAGAGCAGTTTCAGCAGTAGCCACAAGCTCAGGCACACCAGCAACAGCGGCCCAAAAAATAAATTCAAGCAGAGGACTTCCTCGTTGGTTATACTCCACCACAGTTTCGTACTCTATTAGGTACCGACTTTCATGGGTTAACAGGAGCATCCTCATCTTCAGCCGGTCATGTCACGACCCAAAACCCACCCTGTGCGGATCTCGAATCGTGACCGCCACCCGTCGGCCCGGGGCCCATCGGGTAAGGCTCACATAAGCGACGGTATCGGACGACAGTGCGGCCTGTGTTTGCGAAAGCGTGAAAAACTTTTTCTTTTCTTTTTCTTCTTTTAAATTTTCCGCACATCCGCCCGGTACTGTCCACTTTCAAAGCGGTACACATAATTATACATTTAGAGCATAATAGAAACTTTAAGACTTTATAAGTAATACATGTTCAGTTGTCTCTCATGACTTAGTTACATAACATTTTAAGTATCTTCTAACAAAAAGTGACTAACTAAAGTTCCATAGTGCTTCCCAAAACTGCTAGTCCTATAAGGAGCTGTTACGCCCTTCCTCAAAATGGGCAAAGCTCTAATCATCATCATCACCAAAAGTCAAGACTTCCTTCAGTTACCTGTAATATGGGTCGGATAAATTCGGTTAAGCTAAACTAAGCTTGTGAGTAATTACAACATTTGTCATAGGTTTTCAATTGGCAATGATTAGTATAAGAGAGTTTATAAAATATTTACTATCAATTGCTCGTATACTTTAATACAGAATATATGCATTCTTTAAAATAGATAGCGTTGAAACAATTAAAGAATTCAAGCTAAACATGTAGGTATGTGTAGAAAAATGAGGGTAAAACCTGCTTCCATTTCTGAACATAACATCTTATCACTTTCATTAGTAGAATCTGTTTCGAATCGGACTCTAATATTACTTTTTGTGGAGATATCTCATGCCTAGGGGATTAGATCCTGCTACCAAGCATTTTGCAAGTCAATTGAGCTTCGAAGAACCTAAAATCAATCTTAGTGCTTATGCATGATTTATATTGCATTACCAGTGGCAACAGGAGGTATAAAACATTTCAAATAGATGCTATTTAAAACATTAAAACATGACCTCCCTATAGTTGCATTTAAATACACATGACTTCTTCAAATAGATGCTTTTATGAGCATTTAAAACATGATGTTCATGGCTTCATGATAGAGTCTTCAAATATTTGGAATATGCAAATTCAGAATATTTTACAAGATTTGGCGTTTTAAACTTAGACATGCTGCAATATATTTTTAAGAAAAACCGTAATTAAAACCATTCATTGAGCATGCCACAATAGGGTTTATAAGAACAGAAATAATTTAAAACAAGAATCAAATAAATACTGAATTTAATTTTCAAAGGCTTCAGATATTTTGAACTTAAAACTTCTTCAAATCTATGGAGTTAAATCTCCACTTCAAATACAGGATTACTCACCTCAAACTTTAGGGTTGGCGCTACTGATGTGTCTTCCCTTTTCCTTTGATAAGCCTAAAAAAATTTATGAAAATTTCATAAATTTCACATGTACTTAAATCAACTTGTGATCTTAACCTATTTTTAGGCTGTGTAAGCCTAATTCTATGTTAGGTTTTACTCTTCAGAATCGGACTAACTCATAGTGATTTATAGCTGTATTTATATGTCTATTTACTTTATGTACTTTAATTGATAAATAGATAGTACCTTCGAAGCATATCATTGAGTGTTTCAATTTTTTCCTGTTCTTTTTCTTCCCTTAATGCTTCTTCAGCAAGTTTTCTTGCGACTTCTTTTTTTCGTAAATTGCCCCATTGGAACAACATGGGTTTTGAACATAAACGGCTTCCAAGAGAGGATCTGCACCTTCCTGGCAGTATTTATTTTTCTTTTGATTACTTTTCCCTCACAAATTAGCTCATCCATGACGACCTACAACACAGTTTAATGTGTTAGGAAGTAAATTTTCATTTCTAATTATACTCTTCTTGTAGCTCCATAAATTTTAAGTTTGTTTCTATTACTTCACATGTTTTTCCGTACTCGTTTTCGTAATATGGACCTCACCATTGAGTCCGAAACGTCGAAGAAAGTCAACTTATACCCTCTCGAACTTCGATTTGGCTTTAGGGCAATTTGGTCATTTTATACTTTTAAGTGTCTTTATTTTTTGGGGTCCCGTCTCGCAAAATGGACCCCACCATTGGATTCAGAATGTCTGAAAATAGTTAAAATACACTATTCATATGTTTAATTTGGACCTCAAATCAATTTACTATTATTTAATTAATTAAATATTACTTTTATATAATATATATATATATATATATATATATATTTTATGCCCAAAATTCCCATGGGCGTGCCTATCACAGTGGGTTTGGGGGTGGGGTTTAGGGTTCTGTGTGTTGGACGGTTGAGGGTTCCATTCTAGGGGGCTGCGGCCCCCTTTTATTTTTCAAGGGATTTCTAATCCAAACAATGGGATAAGGCACCCATTCAGGGATAAAATATCCCAGTCCAGCGGATAAGGCACCCATGCATATATGATATTTAGGGAATGTGTTCTTAAACAAAGCATGAAAATTTGGCCTTAAAACTGCCCAAAACACCAAGTCATACACCATAATAGCCATGGATAGACCTTGGTTAGAGTAGGTCTAAAATCATGTGATCCAAAACCCATTTGGCTTAATGGAACCTTAACTAGACCCCCAAAGTGTTTTAAAAATACTAAGCCATGACATTGTAGCTTAAAGAAAACACTAGAAATTGAAGTTGCAGGTTTGGATTTTGAAACCCAACCTCACCAACTTACACCAAAACTAAGATATGAGAATGGGGGCTTGAACCCCATGATGAGGGGACCAAAATAGAAAAAATCCCAAGAGCTTTGGGCTAAAAACAAGCATGAACGACCGAGAAACAGGTTTGATTATCAACCCATTAACCAAACTATAGAGCTCTATTTAAGTTATCAAATGAATGCAAAAATGATCATTTATAACCCAGAAACAGTTTAGAATTGTAAACAGAGAGATTCAGTGAGTAAAAATCCACGAAATTGGAAGTTTGGATTTGCAGAAATTAGGGCAACAGTGGCCCTAGGTGTAATATCCCGACCCGGGATATGGCACGTATACCAAGGTAAACTCGGTCGAGTAGTGTAATACCCAGTTGTAACCCGAGCTGTTAAACTCTATATCATGATATCATAGGGACTGAACGGTATTGGAATGTGAATGGTTTATTTTGTACAGTCAGTACCGGGCGACACCCAAGCAACCTAGGAGCGAGCCTCGTAATATGTCCATGCATGCATTCCCATGCATGTGTACGTTATATATATGTGTAGTCCGTTAAAAATAAGTGTATGTATATCCTTATATAAATTGGTATATATGTATATATATGGATATATATTAATGTATAATTATGGAATAAATATATGTATATATATATGTATGTATAGCATTGTATAATGTTATGTATATGTTGAATGGAAAATACAAAGGAAAAAGGGGTGCATCATGACATATGCATGCAAGTGGGTGTTGTGTGTGTGCTGGAAAGTGTGTCGGCAGGTGAGAGTGTGTGTTGAGTGATGTTTAGTGGGTATGATATACATATTATATAATATATACATAATATAAAGTGCAACAAAGAAAGCTGAAAAGAAGAAAAGAAACAGAAAAAAAAAGGGAAAGAAAGTCAATGAAAGGGGGCGGTGCAGCAGGGAATATGTGTATATAAATATATGTGAGTGTATGGTGGTGCAGCAAGGTGGAGATAAAATAGTGCAGCCCCATGAAGCTTCTAACAGGAAATCAATATATATATATATATATATATATATAGAAAGGGTAAGATGAGATCTTTAGAGGGATTCTAAACCATTCAGAAGTAGGAAACAGAAGAAGAAAGAAGGAGAATAGAAAGGAAAAGGTGAGAAAACTCTCTGTAAATTTTAAAGTTTCAATTGTTGGCTTTTTTTACAGAATTGCTTAAAGCTTAGAAAGAATTAGATAGTTTTAAAGAGCATGAAAAATGGTGAATTTAGGAAGAAACCGCAGCTTATTTGGTTAAGGAACGAGTGAGAAAAACCAATTTAAAGTTTGAAGAAAATTTTTGGCTCATTGGGTTTTTGATCGATTTAGCTTGTTTTATGAATGGGAAATTGTTTCCCATAAGTGCAGAAACTTGTAGGTAAAATTTGGGCTCAAAACAATGGCTAAAAAGCGATGAAAAAATGAAAATTCAGTTCGCCGGAAAATTGGGACAGCTCGCTGGAGTTGGCTGCAACTCCATTTTCCGATGCCTTCTGGTGATGCAAACTGAATTCTGAGGGTAGATATGAAAAGCCCATGAGGAGTAGAAGAGGACCCCAGTGGTCGGACGTTGAAACGTCGCTGGAAAAGGACCACTGTGGCCAGAGAAGACCACCAGCGCACGGCTGGTGCGTGCTGCGCGCTGCTGTGTAACGTGTTGGGTATTTTTTGTTTTGGGCCATGGGCTCGGGTCGAGTTGACCCGCCCAACCCAATATGAGTTGACCCAATATAGGAGCAGCTGTAGAGAAATTTTTAAAAGTTTAAAAAATGTGATTTGGGGCTGTTTGGTTATAGATATAGTAGATTAAAATTTAAATTGAAATGAGAACATCATAGCCTATCCAAGGTTTGGGTAATCCATTGTTTGGCTATTCCAAGTTGGAATAGGAATTTATGAAAATTAGAAATTTACCCAGAACTTATGATAATTAGATTTTGACCCCACGTAATAAAATAATATTTAAATTAAATAAAAAATTACCAAAATGACTCTACGTCAAAAAGTAGTCAAACAGACTTCGATTAAAATAAAAGAATAGTGAATTTTTATTATTTTGAGTATTCTGGACTCAACCGTGGAGTCTGATTTGGGAAAAGAGGTCTCGAAAGTACAAACCTATAAAAGTGCAAAATGACCGTTTTATCATTTTTAGTACAAAAGTCTGAATTGAATTCCGCGAAAGCTTAAACCGACTTTATTCGACATTTCAGATTCAATAGTAGAGTATAAATTAGGAAAAGAGATACTTATAGTAACAAGGCATAAAATTTGATGAATAGCATTAAAATTGAGGCGTGTTTACTGATATATAGGGAACTCGAAAGGAAATGGCAGAATCATGGGATACTGATCTAAGAACGCATTTTTAAAGTAAGTAAAACCTATTCTCTTTCATGTGATGTTTCCATGCCAAGTTTATTCTATTTACTGCCGAACTTGTACTCTTGAACGTACTTGATATTATTGTTTACCACAATGTGATATTGTTCTATCTTATGGATATTGATTGACTGCTATATCATTGTTTTCATGTCGAACCATGCCTCGAAAGGCCTACTGTTATATTTTCACTGTATATATGACAATTCCATTTTTATACTCTTATGGAATCACTTATGATCATGATATGTTTATGTATACCAGATTTGTGCTCAGTCACAATATCCATCTAATGCTTTCTGATCTATTGGAGACCTACGACTCAAGTCCGTGAGTGGATACATGGCAATACATTGGTGTTTGTTTGATTAGGAGTTTCCATTAGGGGTATGCCGGGCCCCAAAAGACCGAGGGTGTGCCGAGCCCTGAACAATGTAAATGCATCTCTTATATGATTGATATGATTACGATTGTTGATTGACACCATTCCCTATGCTCTATCTTATACTCAGAGACATTCCTTATTGATTTGATTGTGATCGATTTATTGTGGCAGTACATTGTGGCAGTACATTCATGTTGTTACTTTGTTATTGAGAGTTCTCTGTTGATGTTATATCCATTACTCCTTGATTTTATATTGTGACCCCACTGTCCATTGGCCATTATGATAGCTGTTCTCATTGGCTATTACAGCATCTCATTTCTTATGATTGGCTATCATTTTCTTATTCATGGATTCATATTCTTTTATGATCATCGATACCAGTGTCGGAGATGAGAATTTACTTGTTGAGCTTTTGTAGCTCATTCCATTTACTTACCATTTGTCAAGTAATGACGCTTGCAAGACCCCAGTAGGAGTCTTAGAGCGTAGGAGGACATTTTGAGGAATGTACTAGTTTATGTTTAGTTTTCCCATGTATTCACCACCCACGAGTGCTGGTTATGTTTATTTTTGATTTGACATTATAAAACCATATGTTATATATTACAGACTTCCACTAATCATTGTATTCATAAGACTTTCGCTGATTATTATTTTAATTTTTAGTACATTGTATATTAGTATTATGATACAGGAGTGGAAAAAGTAGGGACGACCTTAGGATCGGCCCCGCGACACGAGATACGCATAGGGTGGGTTTTAGGTCTTGACACTAGGTGATGAAGAAAACTGATGGGTTGACTCGCTCAACTCGCTTGAACCAAGTGAATTGACTCAGACACGTGTTGGGATGTGGGGTACCCACCGCATTAGTGGGACGACACCATTTTAGGGCTTTAGGGTTTTTAAATTTAAAACCTGAATATGAACTGTTTCGTTACACGGTCTTGGGCCTGATTTGATAACCCTGATAAGAATAAGATAGCCTATTCCGATTTTGAAGCCTTATTCCGCTGCTTGGATCAGAAATTCCTTGAATAATAAAAGGGGCCGTAGCCTTTGGGAATTGAACAGCCGACCTTCCACACGCGTAGAACCCTAAACCCCACCCCAAACCCACTTGGACAGGCAAGCCCATGAGGATTTTAGGGCATAATATATATTTATATATATATATATTATATAAAAGTAAAATTTAATTAAATAATAGTAAATTGGCCCTGATGTCCAAATTAAACATATAAATAGTGTATTCTAACTATTTTGGGTATTCTGAAACCAATGGTGAGGTCCGTTTTGTGAAAAAGACCCCTGAAAAACAAAGACACTTAAAAATGTAAAATGACCAAATTACACCTAGTGCCCCTAAAGCCAAATGGAAGTCCTGAGAAGGTCTAAATTGACTTTTTTCGATGTTTTGGACTCAATAGTGAGGTCCATATTATGAAAACAAGTACGAAAAAACATGTGAAGTAATAAAATCAAATTTAAAATTAATGGAGCTACTAGAAGAGTATAATTTGAAATAAAATTTAATTCATAACACATTAAACTGTGTCATAGGTTAAGACCAAAGTAAATTGTCATGGATGAGCTAATTTGGGAGGGAAAAGTGATCAAAAGAAAAATAAATACTGCCAAGAAATTTCAGATCCTTTCTTGGAAGCCATTTATGTTCAAAACCCCTATTGTTCCAATGGGGCGATTTATGAAAGAAGAAGCTGCAAGAAAACTTGCTGAAGAAGTATTAAGGGAAGAAGAAGAACTGGGAAAATATCAAAACATTAAATGATATGCTTCGAAAGTAATATTTATTTATCAACTAAAGTACATAAAGTAAGTAGACATGAAATACAACTATAAATCATTATGAGTTAGTTCAATTCTGAAGAATAAAACCTATCATAAAATTAGGCTTACACAGTCTAAGAATAAGTATGATCACAAGTTGATTTAAGTACATGTAAAATTTATGGAATTTTCATAAATTGTTTTAGGCTTATCAAAGGAAAAGGGAAGGCCCATCAGTAACTGCCAACCCAGAAGTTTGAGGTGAGTAATTCTGTATTTGAAGTGGAGATTTAACTCCATGGATTTAAAGAAGTTTTAAGTTCAAAATATCTGAAGCATTTGAATGTCAAATTCAGTATTCACTTGATTTCTGTTTTAAAATATTTATGTTCTTATAAACCTTATTGCGACATGCTCAGTGAACAGTTTCAACTACAGTTTTCCTTAAAAATATATTTTAGCATGTCTAAGTTTAAAATGTCAAATCTCTTTAATTATTCTGAATTTGCATATTTCAAGTATTTGAAGACTCCATTGAAGAAGTTATGTGTTACATGTTTTAAAATGCAACTATAAGGGGGTCATGTTTTAATGTTTTAAATAACATCTATTTATGAATGTTTATATGCCTCCTGTTGCCACTGGTAATGAAAGATAAACCGTGCATAAGCACTACATGCGACGTTGAATTTCTTCAAAATTCAACTATGATACGAAAAAATGCCAAGTAGTAGGATCTAATCCCTCAGGCATGAGATATCTCTATTGAAGTAAAACTGAAGTCCAGTTCGAAATGGATTCTACTAATGAAAGTGATAAGATGTTGTGTTCAAAAATGAAAAAAGGTTTTACCCTCATTTTTTTCACATTTACATGTTTTGAAGTCTCTTTGATATATTTGAAGAAGTACATGTTTAGCTTGAATTCTTTAATTGTTTCAAAGCTATCTGTTTTAAAGAATGCATATATTCTGTATTTGAAGTATACGAGCAATTTGTAGTGAATGTTTTATAAAATCTCTTATACTAACCACTGCTAATTAAAAACCCATGACAAATGCTGAAATTACTCAAAAGCTTAGTTTAGCTTACCTGGATTTATCTGACCCACATTCCAGGTGACCGACAGCAGTCCTTACTTTTGATGATGATGATGATGATTAGAGCTTTGCCCATTTTTAGGAAGGGTGTAAGCAGCTCCTTATAGGACTAGCAGTTTTAAGAAGCACCATGGAACTTTATTTAGTCATTTTTGTTAGAAGATATTTAATGTTATGTAACTAAGTCCTGAGGGACAACTAAATATATATTATTTATAAAGTCTTTAAGTTTTTATTATACTTTGAATGTATAATCATGTGTACCGTTCTGAAGAGCGGTAGTACCAGGCAGATGTGCGAAAAATTTAAAAGAAGAAAAAGAAAAGAAAAAGTTTTTCACGCTTCCGCAAACACAGGCCGCACCGCCATCCGATACTGTTACTTATGTGAGCCTTGCTCGACGGCCCCTGGGCCGACGGGTGGCGGTCGCGATTCAAGATCCGTACAGGGTGGGTTCTGGGTCGTGACAAGTTACTTTGTGCACATATTGAGGTGGAGTAGCACATACATTTTTGTTGCATATGATTAAGATAACATATACTTTCACTTGTATTGCTCACAGGGTTTAATCACATGGTTATTTTGTTTACGGCACCTTGTCTTTATTTTGATATCTATTTATTCTCATGATTTTATTAGATTTATTTGATATATTTCTCTTGATATGATCTCATGTGGTATAGTTGAGTTTCTTGTGCAGGAAATAAGTTGACTAATTTTTTAGCATTGCTAAATGATTTATATAGTATAGAATACTGGGTCAAAATGTATGATTTCCTTCTATTTAGATCTTTGGGGGTTGTGTATTTTGATGTATTATATTCTTGGTACAGTTTTGTCACGGATTGCCAAAGGGGGAATTGGTTAGGACCAAGGGGTTCGATGTTATAATTGGCTAAATCCAGTTTGACAAAACATGCTTTGATTGTAATCATTGCATTAGTCATAGGCTTAGAGTATCTCAATATTTGTTCTAGTCCAAGATGGTCCAAGCTTCATTGTCAGTGCATATCTACCTGCTGACTTGGTTTATGAAAGGTAATTTGGACTTTTGTTTTGATTTGGATCTCACACACTCATACATTCATGCATTACATATAGTAGACATCATATCATCGTGGGTGTAGTTGAATTGTGATTGTGAAATAATTTTCCTAAAAATTCATGTTTTAAAACACTTAGGAAAATTGAGTTCATAAGGTAAGCAGAGAATGAACAACACTTTTTTGCACGCTCGAACAAACCAAGTGACTCATTTGAACGAATAATTGACTCTCGTTCTTATTCATTCCATCTTGTTCGAAAGGATTGCATTAAACGATGGACATCAAACTTCACATTTTGCTCATTTGATGTTCGTTTCTTACTTGTTCGAACAAAAAGGTGATCGTTTGAATGAACTAATGATTTGTTCGAACGAACACTACGCCAAAATAGAAAATTTTCTATTTTCAAGCCTTTTTTAAGATCCGATCTCATTGATATAAAATCATGAAAATTTAGTTTAAAATCAGTGAGAACAGAGTTAGATGGAGTTCAAATTGTGAGAGCTATACAATTGAGAGATTTTGGAGCTTTCATAAGTGAACATTCATACTTGTAAATCATGCATATCTCTACTCTAATCATTCATTGATTTAGATCACATCACATGATCCAAGTCAATTCAAAGAACCTCAATTTCATGTCAACTCACCATTGAAGAGTTTGGAGTACAACTTTGAGGATTCATTATTGAGCGATCGAAAGAGTTTGAGGTTGCGAGGAGTTGCAATTGTGAAGTGGCCTGATCGAAGGATTTTGAGACCAATAAGAGTGTTCGGTTGTATGAAGATTTCAACTATAGAGGTAGCTTGTGGACCTAAGGAAGATTGAAGATGGGAATGAGTAAAATGGTGCTTAAGGTACTAAGTCCGGTTCTTCTTCACGTTGTAATTTGATCTCATTCATAGTGGAACTCTTCTATGAGCATGGCCAGCTCCAGAGTTTTTCATCGCGGATAGTTTTTCATGGTGGTTTCTCCGTTATCATTTCGGTTTGCAATTTCTCTTACTCTTCATGCTTTACAATTTCCAATTTGCTAGAATTGATTGCTTTCACTATATAGAGATTTAGTTTTTCATGAATTGTGAAATTCGATCTTCAATTGAGTAATTGAAAACCTTAATTGTGAAATTCGATTAGCAAATTGAATTATGGAATTGATAATTGATTATATAGTCTAATTTCTACTTGAATTGTGAAATTGACAATTGAATTGGATTATTGGATCAATTAGGTTTGAGTTAAATAGTTTGTTTGGTGAACACTATATGATTGCTATATTAGATGGATTGAATATATAATTGAATGGTTGATATTTGTTGAATATTGATAGATTTTATAATTCATATGTTCTCTCATATTAGTAGTTGTTAGTGTTGTGGTTGAAAAATTGAAGAAGTTGAAAATTTTGGAACAAACCTATTCAACTCCACTTTCTAAGTTAGTTTCACACCATGGGACCAACCAACAAACACAAAAAATGACATCATCAAAGACTAAACACATGACATATACATATGTAATTAATTTATGAAGACTAATTTAACTATGCATTTTTGTATGTGTGTGTGTATATATATATATATATATATATATATTTATACATGTAATACAGTGGTGTGTGTGAGTTAGTTGCAAGTGTAGATAGTGCAAAAGGATGAGAATGTGATTATACTAGTTGGCAAACCTAAAAGACCTTTGAGGGTGGGAACAAGCTTGAGGTGGAAATATTTTATTTGAGTATCGTTGATGATGTTACCAGTTTATAAATGGAATGCAACTTACCTTCAATGGCCTATTAAGAACACAATGTCAGCAAGCCTTCAGGAAGGCTCTGGTAGTAGCCGCTCCAATGATGTAGTCAGAGAGCAATAGTGATAGTAATTAAAAGAAACTAATTGAACATAATATGAAAGCTTACCTTGTGATGCTGCACTTTTTGACTCGCAACACGTGAGGGCTCCGTGACCTGTAGAACACTCAGAGAGATGATCAGAGGACCACCGGATTGGCTCCGGCGGTAGCCGCTCCGATGCTTAAGTAAGTAAGAGAATTGAAAGACTGTATTGAAAGCCAAAGAATGAGCATAAGAAAATAAAGCGTACCTCTAGGGTTTAATATATAAGCCGTGGTTCTCCTCCTTTGATTAGGTTTTGCTGCCACGAATATAGGGATTTGATCATCGGAGATTTGCAGTTACCTTGTGGAGCATTGAGTCGTAGATGGAGATAATCATAGATAGTAGTTTCCGTGTTGAAGATTGTTTCCTTATTCCCCGCTTAACAGTTGTTAAGGAAACCATATATGCAGTGTTGAATAAATATTGTCCAGAATAGGAGGTCTGGAAGATGTACATGAGAATATCCTGAATGCTTCATCTGCACTGTATGACCGAGTTTATCGGTTCTGAATGGTATATAAATAAGAATGCCCCGAAGGCTTGTGGCTGCTCTGTATGATAGACATATATGAGAATACCCTGAAGGCTTGTGGCTGTTCTGTATGTCCGAAATATATGAGCTCTGTAGGATCGAGATTTGTTAATCTGATGGGCACACGTGTCTCAAAGTGATTGGTGTGTCTGTTTGTGGTATATCAGCTACTCCCCCCCCCCCCGAGCCCTTGTTAAAAGCTAGGGATTTAACTAGGGTTGAGGGTTTTGTGAAAGAGTCATACGTTTTGCCTTCCCACTTCTCGAGACGTCGATTTAACGTGTCATTTATTGCGCAGTCGATGCTTGAGAATCCATCATTATTCTCAACCGTTGTGTCGGCTCGTCTTGGGAGGCTCATATTTCGAACGTGTATATAAAGAGAGGGAAAGGTCTTTCACACCTTTCTTCTGCATTTACTTCTACAGTACCAGACCGCCATTTGACATATCTTGGAGTTTTGGAGGATCTCCGGTGTTCATAACCCTTTCCTGATCTCAGGTTCGACTTTTAGTCCCCTTCTTCACTCCTTCTCGTTTGTTTCATTTCTTTCTCTTGTTCGCCATGTCTGGCTTAGAATCACACTCTGGTTTGGGAAGTCCTTCTGAGACCGATCCTCCAATGCAATTAGTGAATGTTGACGAAAATAGAATGGTAGATCCTCCCTCTAGTCCGGGGGTTAGGATTGTCGATGCTTTTGATGATCCCCCGAACAGGGCTGGCGAGACCTCTGGTCGGTCTGGTCGTAGAGAGGAGGGTGAGAGTGTAATTACTGAAAGTATGTTGAAGGAGTTATGGGCGAAGTTCAAACTTCTCAAAAATGTTACTTTCAGGGTCCCAGATTCTCAAGATCGCCCAGGCGATGTTAGAGATGGAGAAATCTGTGCCTATCTGGCCTGGTTTGAACTGGGTCTTACACTCCCCTTTCCTGATATAATAAAACAATTCTTTTGTTGGTTTGATCTGTGCCCCGCAGACCTGAACCTTAACAGTTGGAGACATCTGTTGAGCTTTATTGTATTAGGGCATATGAATAATGTCGAGGTGTCCCTTGACCTGATCCGTAGCAATATGGATCTAAAACTTCAAAAGGCGGAGGGCCTTTATTATATGTCTTTTGATAGTGGGTTCAGACCCCTTACTTCTGTGCCCTCCTCCAACAAGACCTGGAAGAAATGGTACTTCTTTATTAAAGGAGGATGGGAATTCAAGAACTTCGAGGGTCAACCTTCCACATTCCCTCGAACCACTGGGCCAAGGGGTGAGGCTTAACTTTTCCGTGGCTGCGTTGACTCCGTTTTGTTTGCCAATTTGTTGAACTGATCAATTTCTGTGCTTGCTTTGCAGTTAAGAGTGCGTGGAAGAGACCAGATTTCTCTCCCGCGATTCAGAAGCAATATAAGAAGCTCTTGAAGCCCAGCATTAGGGATCATTCTTCCATTGTCAACCCTGATAAATTAATGGCTGCCAGGGGTAGTGTTGAGGAAATTGCTGACAATGTGATGGCTCAGTGGGAGTCCGGGCCATCACCGCCTGTGGTGGGGGAGGCTTCTTCTCCAGTGGTTCCTCCCGTTCCGAAGAAGCGGAGGCTGATTTCGTCCTCTCCCAGGCCTGCTGAAAGGGAGGAAGAGGCTCCCGTCCCTATCACGGTGGTTCCTCCAATCCCGTCTCGTCGAGCGGGTAAGGGGGCATCATACTCGGTGGCTCCTGATGTTGCTGGTTAGGGGGCCAAGAAGATTCTGAGTGACTTCTGGGCCAAAGGCTCAGTTAAGATTAAGCCTCAGGCGTCGGGGAAGCTTCTTGCTGACTTGACCACTCTTCAGGTTAAGGTGAGCTCGTCAGGCCCATACTTCTCTTACCTTTAAGCGTTTATACTGGTGTTGAGTCATTTTCTTTGTGTTATGCAGACCTTGCATACCCTTTCTGCTTTGGTGGAGGTTTCTCCATCTATGGAGGAGCTTGACCAACTTAGGGCCAATCTGGACGATCTGGGACTCCAGCTTGGCACTGCTCGGTCGGAGGCTCACGATTCTGCGGAGAAGTTGAAGGAGTGTCAGAACTCCTTGATAGTGATGGAGTCGGAGAGGAACCTTGCCGTTGAGCGGGCAAGGAGGTTGCAGGTGGAGCTGAATGGCTTGCGGTACCAGCACCGTAGACAGCTCGATGACGCCGTGGAGCAGGCATTGGTGGACAATGAGGAAGAGATGAGGTCGAAGCTGGAAGGAATGGCCCATCGTTTGATTACGTTTGGGTTTAATAACTTCCGCTCTCGGCTTCTTGCCAAGTTTCCTGACCTAGACGTTTCCTCCATTGTGCCGCCTGGATCTGAACCTTCAGAGGTTATCCAGGATGAAGCGGCTGATGTCCTCCCGGCCGATCCCACGGAAGTGGTTGTACCGACTGAGGTGGTTGATACTGCACCTGTCGAACCTTCTCCTGTCGTTGATCCTGTTCCTGCTGATCAGGCTTAGGATCTATATTTTGTTATCTTTCAATGTACTTGAAACATATATTTGTTTAATGGAACAGTCTTTTGATTAATGCTCGTCTCCTTAGTTATATTGCTCTGTAGCATTTGTGCATATCTTTAGGTTATGTGGCTCTGTAGTGCTTTAACATGTAGTTGATGGTAATAATCGTTGTAAGTAGCACTGCTCTGGAGTTTACTGTATACCAGATCAGATTTTCCTCTGTAGGCAACTGCGTTCCGAGCTTCTTCTCTTGCCTTAGGTCAATAATTGGGGACTTCCTTTTTGAAGTATTTCAAAGCTGTCCATTCTGAATTCGGAGACTTAATAATAAGTGGATACCTTGTGATTGTGGTTTGGTTGATCAGAACTTCTGCCTCCAGACCTATTAGAAATCAAGAAACGTCATAGTTGATGGACCTCTGTTGTATACGTGGCCCTGTAAGTGTTAAAGACATGGAGAAACCGTCACATCATGTACGTGGAAAGGATTAAAAGCCTATGTATTATGTGTATGGCCCTGCCTTTTGCTTCTCCTGAGAGGGTGGTTTAATGCTCCATTTATTGCACCTCCGCCGTTTGGGATTTCGAAGCTAGCACTTCGCTTAACCGTTGTGACGGTTCAACTGGGTGGCCTTTGGTCTTCCAGTGTCTATATATATGGAAACGAGGGCATATGGTTGTGCTCAACCCTTTTGCTCCCAGAGTTGTTTGTAAGAGAGATTTTTATATGCTGCCGGAGTTCTTCCACTCGTCCGGAGATGATGGATGATTCCTTGCCTGAGTTGGGAATAATTAAACTATGGCCAAAAGTTAACCCTCCCCTATTTTCAGTCTCCAAGGAAGGATTGAAGGAGGCACAAGTCTTCTTGTTTCCTCTGGTATCTAGTCGAGGTTTCTCCGATTGGTGGTGGCCCCTCCCTGATTCAACCGAGGCCTGGAGCGTTGGTGATGAAGACGAAGGTGAGTTGCCTCCTCTTCCTCACGCCCTGTCAGAGACCCTTGCTCCAAGTGGCTGGGGTGAAACAGACGGTGTGAAGAAGAAGATTGAAGGTGGGTTGCCTCCTCCCGCTTATAACTTGGCAGTGACAACTGCTCTGAGGGAGATGAATGGGGGCCGCCTCCTCCCCTTTGTGACTTGGCAGGAACCCTTACTTCAATTGGCTGGGGCGTTATGCCGATTACAAAGGTGGAGAATGAAAAGTCTCCTGAGGCTCAGAGCCCTCATCATCCGTTGGTCATGGGACCAGTGATAGTGATGATGAAATGGCCTGGGCACTACTTGATGCAGACTGGGGTTCAGGGTTCCTTCCTTTCAAATGGAGCCGATGAAGGCGGTTTTGAAGGTTTTGGATCTTGTGCCCCTTTATCATCCCAGGAGAAGAGCCATTATGTTGCCAAGCGTAGCTTCTGTAATAGCTTCTGTAATAGCTTCTGTAGTAGTGTCTTTGTACTGATGTAAATCTTTTGAGTTATCAATAAAGTTGAATTTCTTCTTCTCAGATCTGATATTTTCTGTGAATGTGCTCTTTTGAAACTTAAACACCTTCTCATGCATTTCTGATTGTTCTGAAAATAAATCAAAAAACTTAGAAAAATGCCAGAATCGAAGTACTTTACCTTTGGTTGAAACCATAGTACTGGTTTGTTTGACAGATAAGCCAAATAATATAAGTGTCAGCTCCGAGGTGTTCCGATCTAGGAAACTTTAGTTGATAGATGCTCGGAACTTCTGTTTTGGTTAGACTGGATCACAGAATCTGCTAATTGAAGATGGACCAGGCTCGGAAGGCCTGTGCATTAAAGTAGTCTAGGCTCGGTAGGCCTGCATATTTTATGAACCAAGTATTTAAGATCTGTATAGCATGGACCAGACTCTGAAGGTCTGTGCATTATAGATGGACCAAGTCATGAGACTTGTGTATTAATATATGGACCAGGCTCTGGAGGCCTGTGCATTAATAGATGGACCAAGTCATAAGACTTGTGCATTAATAGATGGACCAGGCTCTGAAGGCCTGTGCATTAATAGATGGACCGAGTGAACACTCGTACATTATGGACCAAGCTCTGGAGGCCTGTGCATTAATAGATGGACCAAGTCATAAGACTTGTGCATTAATAGATGGACCAAGTCATAAGACTTGTGCATTAATGGATGGACCAAGTCATAAGACTTGTGCATTAATAGATGGACCAGGCTCTAGAGGCCTGTGCATTTATAGATGGACCAAGTCATAAGACTTGTGCATTAATAGATGGACCAGGCTCTAGAGGCCTGTGCATTTATAGATGGACCAAGTCATAAGACTTGTGCATTAATAGATGGACCAGGCTCTAGAGGCTTGTGCATTTATAGATGGACCAGGCTCTGGAGGCCTGTGCATTAATAGATGAACCAGGCTCTGGAGGCCTGTGCATTTATAGATGGACCAAGTCATAAGACTTGTGCATTAATAGATGGACCAGGCTCTGGAGGCCTGTGCATTTATAGATGGACCAGGCTCTGGAGGCCTGTGCATTAATAGATGAACAGTTTTATGGGAAAAAAAAAATCTTCATTGATAATACTTCCGCAAGTGTTCTACGTTCCACGGCCTAGGAACAGGTTTCCCAGTCATGTCTTCAAGCCAGTAAGTGGTAGGTCGAACGACCTTCGTTACTTTGTAGGGGCCTTCCCAATTTGGTGACAACTTTCCTATGGTGGGATCCTTGGTGTTCTGAAAGACTCTTCTTAAGACGAAGTCTCCAACTTGAAAGCTGACTGTCTTGAGTCCTATCTTGGATTTGTTGACCATTCTTTGTTGGTAGGCTTCCATCTTGATGCTGGCTTGATCCCTTCTTTCTTCGAGCAAATCCAAGTTCTCCATCAGCTGCTGATCATTGGATTCTTGCTCAAAGGCCTCAGTCCTCAGAGTTGGCATACCGATCTCAATCGGAATTACTGCTTCTGTCCCATAGGCTAATGAGAAGGGTGTTTCAGAGGTGGGAGTTCTTCTGGTTGTACGGTAGGCCCAAAGGACTCCTGGGAGCTCTTCTGCCCACTTCCCTTTGGCCTGTTCCAACCTTTTCTTTAACCCATCAAGGATTGTTCGGTTGGTGACCTTTGCCTGCCCGTTTGCTTGTGGATGGCCTGGAGAGGCGAAGTGCTGCTTGATGTTGAGATTTTCGCAGAATGCCTTGAAGCCTTTACCAGTGAATTGAGTCCCATTGTCCGAGATAATTACACGTGGTATGCCGAACCTGCATACGATGTTCTTCCAAGTGAAGTTCTCGACTTCCTTTTCTGTGATATGCGTCAAAGGTTCGGCTTCAGCCCATTTAGAGAAGTAATCGATGGCCACCAGGAGATATTTCCTGCTAGGAGGTGCTTTCGGTAATGGACCCACTATATCCATCCCCCACTGAGCAAAGGGCCAAGGACTAGGAATCGGGATAAGCTCGTGCTGAGGCTGATGTTGGTACGGGGCGAATCTCTGGCATTTGTCACACTTCCGAACATACTCTTTAGCCTATTTCAGCATGTCGGGCCAGTAGTAGCCTTGTGATAGAGCTCGGTGGGCTATAGTTCTGCCCCCATTGTGATTCCCGCAAATTTCCTCGTGAATTTCTGCCAAAACATATTGCGACTCGTCTGGAGGCAAACACTTTAACAGAGGTTGAGAATACGACCTCCTGTAAAGTTTGTTGTTCAGGATCAGGTACCGAGCCGCTCTGATTCGGATTCTCCTGGCTTTGTTTTTATCCTCTAGGAGGAGCCCGGATCTTAGATACTAGAGGATTGGGGTCATCCAGTTTTGGGTCTGTTCATCAATTTGAGCAACTGATGCTTCATCAATGCTGGATCCTGGCTGAAAAGAGATTTTAACTGTGGAGTCTGTTTCAGACTTGAGGCGGGAGGCCATGTTGGCCAGAGCATCTGCTCTACAGTTCTGACTTCTCTCAATCTTCTAGATAGTGAAAGTCTGGAAGGAATGCTTTAAGTGGTTCACCAGTTCGGAGTACCGAAGCATCCTGTCATCCTTAATGGAAAACTCTCCCAAAACTTGGCTTACTACCAGTTGGGAGTCAGAGAAGACATCGAGGTTCTGAGCCTCGCATTCCAGGGCAAGCTTCATCCCTAAGATTAGGGCCTCATATTCGGCTTCATTATTAGAAGCTCTAAATCCCAGGCTGACTGCTTTTTCCGATGTGAGTCCATCAGGGGACTGTAGTACCAGTCCTACCCCTGATCCTTGATCAGTTGACGATCCATCAATATACAGCAGCCAGGTTCCCGTAGTTTCGGTGATTTGTGCTTCGTTCTGCAGTGCCGGGGTGAACTCGGCTACAAAGTCGGCTAAGGCCTGCCCTTTAATGGAATTTCGGGGTACATATGCTTTGTCAAACTCCCCTAGCTCCACTGACCACTTGACCAATCTTCCCGATACCTCAGGTTTCCTCAATATTGACTTTAGAGGATAGGCAGTTGGAATCTCAATTGGATGGGCCTGGAAGTAAGGTCGAAGCTTCCGAGCTGATATGACCAAGGCATAGGCCAGCTTCTCTACTTCTGGGTATCTTTTCTCCGTGTCAAGTAGTGCCCTACTGACGTAGAATATAGGCCTCTGTACTCCTCTGTCCTGTTTGATCAGTGCGGAACTGACCGCGTTCTCAGAGACTGCAAGGTACAGGAGCAGCTTTTCTCCTTGTACTGGTTTTGACAGGAGCTCTAGAGAGGCTAGATACTCCTTTAGTTCTTGGAAGGAATGCTCGCATTCTTCTGTCCATTGCAAGGCCTTGCTGCCCTTTAGAGCTTTAAAGAAAGGTAGGCAGCGATCGGTGGACTTGGATATAAATCTGCTCAATGCGGCGATTCTGCCATTCAGTGCCTGAATCTCCTTTCTGGTCTTTGGCGACTTTAGTCCAATCAGGGCTTGGATCTGAGTGGGATCTGCTTCGATACCTCTTTGAGAGACGATGTACCCCAAGAATTTTCCCTTCGTAACTCCGAAGGTACATTTCGAGGGGTTGAGCTTCATCTTGTGCTGTCTGAGGATATCGAAGGTCTGGGCCAAGTGCTGGAGGTGGCTGCCCTTCTGTAGGCTCTTTACCAGCATGTCGTCGATGTATACTTCCATGGTGCTGCCAAGCAGTGGGCTGAACATCTTGTTCACCAATCGTTGGTAAGTGGCTCCAGCATTCTTCAAACCGAAAGGCATCACTCTGTAGCAGTAGAGTCCTCTCTCGGTTATGAAGGCAGTCTTTTCTTGATCTGGAGGGTACATCTGGATCTGGTTGTATCCAGAGTAGGTGTCCATGAAACTCATAAGCTCATGCCCTGCAGTGGCGTCAACCAGTTGATCTATTCTCGGCAGTGGAAAGCTGTCCTTGGGGCATGCTTTGTTGAGGTCTGTATAGTCAACACAGACTCTCCACTTACCGTTCTTCTTCTTGACAAGCACAGTGTTGGCTAGCCACTCGGGATAGAAAACTTCCCGTATCATCCTGGCGTCCAGTAGCCTCTGGACTTCTTCGTCTATAACCCGATGCCGTTCGGGAGCGATCGGCCTTCTCTTCTGTCTGACTGGGGGGTGATCTGGATCTACCATCAGTTTGTGAGTTATCAGATTAGGATCTATTCCCTCCATGTCCCTGGTCTCCCAAGCAAAGATAGAGAGGTTGTTCTTCAGAAACCTGACTATCTTTTCCTGCTCGGTGGGCGTAAGGTCTGGGCCGATGTACAAATAACGCCCCTCTGCTTCTGAACTGACCAGTACTTTGATGGGCTCGCCAACAGGCTTGGCTTGGCTGTCACGTCCCCTTGGGCTCAGGGGTTCTTCAACGCCGGATGGGCAATCTTCCACCTCGGGAGTGTGAGTGAAAACCGGATCTGCACAGTCCCGAGTGTACTGTAATTGCTATTTCGGAGCTGTCTCCTTGAGGGCAATAGCGTGACATTCTCGTGAGGTTGGCTGACATCCTCTGACCGAGTGCACGCTCTGATTGTGGACGTACTTCAGACACTGATGAAGGGTCGAAGTGACTGCCCCTATCTGGTGTAACCAGGGTCTCCCGATGATGACATTGTATGGAGACTTCATGTTCAACACCATGTATTCAGAGATGGTGGTCTTCCGCCCTTCACCTTCTCCTACAGTGGTAGGAAGGTCAACTCTCCCCAGTGGGGTGCTGAGGTTGCCATCAAAAGCTGCCATTGCGGCAGTGGTGGGCTTGACGCTGTCCTGGTCTATGCCCATCCGCTTAAGCGGTTCATAGAATAGAATGTTGACTGAGCTGCCAGTGTCGACCAGGACTCTTCTAGTCTCGAAGTTGGCAATTCTGAGGGTGATAACAAGGGCATCACTGTGAGGGCAGTGTACCCCTGCTAGATCTTGCTCGGTGAACTGGATCTCCGGCCCTGGCTTGAACCTCTTTTCGACGTTGGAGACCTGCAAGATGTTTGGGGCGGTTCTGGCCTCCCGAGCATATCTTTTTCTTGCCCTGTTGGACATTCCTGTAACAGGGGAGTCAGCATGGAGGACGTAGATAACATGGTTGTTCTGCCTCTGAGGCTCGTTTCGTCCTTCCCGCTGCTCTTGCCTCTGTTCGGGCCTCTGATCTGGCCGCTGCTGAGGCTTGTCTTCTTGGGGGTTCTGCCTTCCGTCTTGTTTGACGAACTCCCGAAGACGTCCCTTCTTTATGAGCTGTTCTATCTCATATCGGAGGGTCCTGCAAGTGTTAGTAGTATGTCCATGATCTTTATGGAAATTGCAATACTTACTTTGGTCCCGCAGGCTGGGATCTCCTTTGATTGGCTCTGGCCACCTCAGGTTCTCCCGATCTCTGATCTGCCGGAGTACCTGGTTCAGAGTGGTGTTCAAAGGCGTGAAGTTGGTGAACTCCCTTGGTGCGGAGTTGTACACAGCTCTGGGAGCTGTTCTCTTCTCCGGGCTCCTGGCCCTCTTTTTGTTGGGGTCTCTCCTGTGATCCTCCTTGTGATCCTCCCGCTTCGGATTATCCCTCTGGGTCTGATCCTTGCCCTTCTGGGCTGAGCAGTTGGCCTCTTCCAGGTTGATGTATTTTTTGGCCCGATCCATCAATGCCGCCATATCGGCTGGAGGGCTCTTTGTCAAGGAATCTCTGAAGCCACCTTGGGCAAGCCCGGCAGTAAGGGCTGCAACGAGGAATTTCGGGCTGCAATCCGTGATCTCAGTGAGCTCGGTGTTGAAGCGGGCAATGTAGGCTCGGAGGGATTCCTCCCTGGTCTGCTTAACATTCAGCAGGAATTCTGGCCCCCTTCTGAGCCTCCTGCTGGTCATAAACCTATCCAAGAACTGCCTACCGAGCTCGTAGAAGCTGGTAACGGAGTTCGGAGGGAGGTTGTGGAACCACTTCAGAGCTGTTCCCTTCAGGCTGGTGATGAACGTTCGGCACATGAAAGCGTCTGAGGCTCCGTGAAGGGCCATCGTATGCTGATAATGAGATAGGTGATCTCCTGGATCTCCAGATCCGTCGTAGAGAGTGAACTTGGGCACCATGAACTTTCTGGGCCTCTCTTCGGACATGATGGCATGAGTGAACGGAGTGGCTAGTCTTCCGAGCAGCCTGGCTAGTTCGTTATGCTCTGGAGGGTTCTGAGGTCCTCTTAAGCCGATTGTCTGGTCCATAGATTCGGCAATCTCCTCTACCCTTCGCGGGTCTCTGAGTCTGACATCTTGTGAACCCTGCCTGACAGCCTCGGCTTCAGGGTAGTAGGGTGGAGTACGCCCTTCGGATGGAGGAGGAATCCGAACCGGAGGGACTGGTGCTGCATGACAAGGTTCCTACGGTGCCGGTGGTGCTCCCGAAACCCTAGGAGTTGGGGCTCGAGTAGTGCTCCGGTAATGCACATCGGGAACAAAAGCAGATGTTCCCCAGCCAGGGACTGTTGATGGCTGTGGATCTCGGCCAGTGTGAGCAACGCCTGAGGGGTGCCCAGGCTGGTTAGTGGGGGCCTGCCCACGAAGTTCTTCATTCTCTGTGGCAACCGGAGGTTGCGTTCCTGCAACGAAGTTGACCGGCGGGCTAGGAGAAGCCACCGCTTGGTTCTGCGTGAGCGTTGCCAGCGTTTTAGTGATGGCCAGCAATTGCTCCTGCACAAGTTCATTGTGTCGTTTTATTGCTTCGATCTCTTGTCGCATAGGGTTGGCCGCTGGTCCCCTTGTGCAAGGAGCAGGCGGCTGACGCTGAGCGTTTTGCGAACTCTGAGTATTCTGTCGTGGTCGGAGATTTGGTGCCATGGTTTTCCGGTGGGGAAAAAGATGAGTTTAAGAATAAAGCACGTAGAGATTAGTCGATTCCCACAGACGGCGCCAAACTGATGCTGCACTTTTTGACTCGCAACACGTGAGGGCTCCGTGACCTGTAGAACACTCAGAGAGATGATCAGAGGACCACCGGATTGGCTCCGGCGGTAACCGCTCCGATGCTTAAGTAAGTAAGGGAATTGAAAGACTGTATTGAAAGCCAAAGAATGAGCATAAGAAAATAAAGCGTACCTCTAGGGTTTAATATATAAGCCGTGGTTCTCCTCCTTTGATTAGGTTTTGCCGCCACGAATATAGGGATTTGATTATCGGAGATTTGCAGTTACTTTGTGGAGCATTGAGTCGTAGATGGAGATAATCATAGATAATAGTTTCCGTGTTGAAGATTGTTTCCTTATTCCCCGCTTAACAGTTGTTAAGGAAACCATATATGCAGTGTTGAATAAATATTGTCCAGAACAGGAGGTCTGGAAGATGTACATGAGAATATCCTGAATGCTTCATCTGCACTGTATGACCGAGTTTATCGGTTCTGAATGGTATATAAATAAGAATGCCCCGAAGGCTTGTGGCTGCTCTGTATGATAGACATATATGAGAATACCCTGAAGGCTTGTGGCTGTTCTGTATGTCCGAAATATATGAGCTCTGTAGGATCGAGATTTGTTAATCTGATGGGCACACGTGTCTCAAAGTGATTGGTGTGTCTGTTTGTGGTATATCACCTTGTAACCTTATTTATAGGTTGTAGATCTCCCAAGTTGAGTAGGATTAAGAGCCATAAAAGTGGAGATTTGATGATATCCATAGATAATAATTACCATGTTAAACTCTGTTTCCTTCTCCTGAGGTTAGTAGTCCATGAAAGATAAAGAGCATTCGAGGACCCTTTTATGCTTGTGTTTTGTAATCCATAGATCGAAAGAAACCTGTGCGTACCCAGTCCTTGTTAGGACTATTGGGTCCATTTTGTAATCTGGCTAGATAAAACGTGCTTTGTGTGTAATCCATTCATAAGTCCTTCGAGTTGAGTACCTCGGTGCCCGTTCTTACCCAAGTTCGTCCAAGAGACATTATTGTGTATCACTACCGGTCGACTTGTTTTCAAAAGGGTAAAATGGTCTTTTGTATTTGATCGAATCTCACACACTCACATCATGCATGCATAACATATAGATTTTTTCATATCATCATGTATGTGATTAACTTGTGGTTGTGAACTATGTTTCCCAAAATGCATCGTTGAAAATAAACAAATGAAAAAATTCAGTTCACAAGACAAGATTTAAATGAGGAACTCACTATTGCTCGTTCGAATGAAGCCTTGGTTTGTTTAAACGAACAACAATAGGGTTTGTTCTCATTCATTCAAACCCCTATATCAAACAAGTTGCTACAACCTTAGAGTTGTACTTGTTCGATACTCATTACATGTTCGTTCGAACGAGCACTTTCTCATTCGAACAAATGATGGTTCGTTTGAACTAACAGGTGAAAAATAGATTTATAATCTGATTTCTTCTTAATTGGGGATCAGCCAAGCTCTTTGTGAAAAATAGGTAAAAATGTATTTGAAAGTAGTTAAAAATAGAGTGAAAGAGTCTCAATTTGTGAGAGCAAAATTGTTAATAAATCTTGATGCTTTTGTGAAAGATTGATCATTCATGACATTCATCATCTTCTCTACTCATTTTTGTTAATCTGATTTGATCAAAGCACATAATTCGATTAGATCTTAAGAGCTTTGGTTCACATCAAATTTATCATTGACGATTAAATATGTTCAGGCGCGAGGATTCGGCATTGAGCGATCGGTGGACACTGAAGTCGTGTAGATTCATGATTATTTTGAAGAGGCTTGATCGAAAGAGTTTGAGACTGTGGACGAATCTAGTTGTTTGAAGGATTGACTATAATAGCTTGAGAATTCAAGAGGAATTTAAAGACAATCGGTGAGAATGGTGTTACAGGTACTTAGATCATTTGGAGACACATTATATTTCACTTTCCGTCATAGTTCATCACTTCCATAAGCATTGGCCCAGTTTTAGAGTTTTACTACAAGGATTGTTGTCTTTGGTAGTTTTCTCTATCATCAATCGGTGTGCAATCTCTTTTCTATCTTTCTCTTTAAATTTACTATATGCTTGATTTGAATTACTTTTGCTTTATTTGAGAAATTGAGTTTTTCATGATTTCACAATTGTGCATTCAATTGAGATAATTGAAAAAATTAATTTAGTAAATTGATTGAAGAAATTGATAACTTAGTTGATTTTGAATTGAATTGTAAAAATTGCTATAAAATCAATTTAGTTGTTAATTTTGGTGAATGTTGAAGTGGTTGATTCTTGGTGGAATGGCTTAAACATTAGATTTATCACGTTGAGTGATTTATTGATTGATTGTGTCATCATTGTAATTAACCAATAATTGGAATTAACGTGAAATAAATATTTAATTATAGACCTACCTATTCAACCCCCCCTTTTAGGTAATTCACGACTTGGGACCTTGAGTGATATCCGTGTGATATCCCTTCGCATACAAACAAAGTGGTATCAGAGCCTTCTTTCTAAGGCACTTGATTGATATCTTACGTTATAAATAATGGAAGGGTTAAGAGAATGAGGATCAATCTCATGACCTCCTCTATTTGAGAGCTCAAATTATGCTTATTAGAAAGCTCGTATGAGAGCATTTTTGAGAGTTGCGGATGAGTGAGTTTGTCTTGCCGTCTAAAAAGGTTGGACCCCATCAGTCACAACCGTAACTATGGAAATTCCCTTCGATGTCAAGCCTTCAAATACTTGGAACGAGTTGGAGTTAAGGATGAGCAGTTACAACACCAAAGGGTTAAACGACATCTTTAACGCGGTAACTCCCGATGAGTTTCGCCGTATTATAACTTGTGAGGTGTACAAGAAGGCTTGGGACATCCTCGAGACTACCCACGAGGGTACGTCAATGGTAAAGAGGTCAAAACTTCAAATGTTGATTTCTAGGTTTGAAGCACTAAGAATGTAGGAATCAGAAACCTTTTTCGAGTTTTATGCTAAATTGAGTGATATTGTCAACTCATCTTTCAACCTAAGAAAAAGACTAGATAGGACCAAGATCGTAAGGAAAATATTAAGATCTCTTCTCGAGAGATTTCAACCTAAGATAACTGCCATTGAGAAGAGTAATGACGTGGACTCTCTAGTTGTAGATGAGTTAGTTTGATCACTTCAAAGCTTTGAATTAACTCTTAAGCAAGCAAAGATGACCAAAAGTCTTGCCTTGAAATCAACACAAATAGAAAATGAAGGGGATATTGAAATAGACCCTGAGTCTATAAATGATGAGGACTTAGCTCTTTTTGTTAGAAGGTTTAACAAATACCTCAAGAATAAAATGCCTAACTTCAAGGAATCTCAAAGTTCAAGTAAAAGATCCATTGGAAATTTTAACACTTCAAGAGGCCAAGTCAAAAAATCTTCTTGTAGCGGTGATAGAGGAAAACCTTCATCTTAATCCACCTTTAAGCCTATCGAATGCTACGATTGCTATAACTTTAAGCATATAGTGGCCGATTATCCTGATAAGAGAAATGAAAATTCTCAAAATATAAAGGAAATGAAATCATCTCGTTCTGAAGATGATGAAGAGGAAGAGAAAGAGGAAGAGGAAGAGGAGAATGATTAAGAAGAAGAAAATGATGAGAGTCAATTCTTAGCTTTCACTAGCATCACCAATGTCCATGAAGGATTATCCCATTGAGGATGATGATCATGAAGACATCAAAGACTTTATGTCTAGTGATGAAGAGAGTAAGGATGAAGACAACAATGAGATTGACTTTAAAAAACTATTTAAGGAATCCATAAATCTCAAAAAGTCTAACATGAAGCCCATCACTAAGCTCAAGTCTTGTGAGAATGAGAATAATGATTTGATAATTGATCAATCTTTATCGAGTCAACTAAATGAGGAAAAATGGTATCTTCTAAAGGATGTTGAATCCTTAGAATATGAGAGAAACTCTTTGATTGTTGAGGTAAGAGGACTTAAGGCTTCCTTAGTTGCATATAAGAATGAAAAGAAAGTAATTGAATTCAAAAGTTCACTCTCTTGGTTGATGGTGTGCTGTCGCAGGTAACCAAAAAATAAAACCTAAACTCCTAAAAATATATGTAGTAGTGCGAGTAGGGATCGTTCCCATGGAGAGTATCTAGTCTGGTTTTATGCTACGTGAACAAGGATGGGGGGGTTTAAATATAATGAAAACAATTTGAAGAAAAACAACTAAGGACAAATTCAAATTAAATTATCGAATTCAATCAAAAGAACAAGCATTGGTCTAAGTCAACATCCACCATCGAAATTTTGCAACTGATCATCGATGCAAGTATATATCAATTCACACTTTGAATATTCACCGTTGGAGCTATTTTCCTATCTTTTCTTAGTTACAGTTAATTAGAAAACAAGCGATCTAATTAACCCTAACTACTAAACAATCTAAGACAAGTGCTACAGGTTTAATCTAGTAGTAGCCTTAAGAATTAGAAAGATCGATGAAGCTAAACAATACAAGCACAAGCAGTTGCATTTAATTTAGTCGAGCGTTCTTCCTAAGATCTAGTAATTTCTGACGCAACAAATCATTAAATCTTAGTTGCTTCACAAATTAGAGGGATCAAACAATTACTGATTTGATATCTAACCTAGCAGTAGATTGTAACAAATAATAAACTAGTAAGCCTCTTAGTAATTAAATGAGACAATCATGAAAATAAGCACAGAAGAGCATCTGATACTCAAAGCATAAATTGAACAATAAAAACAAATTAGATCTCACAGTTTTATTGATTCCGAGGACTTCCGTTTCCTTAGACCAATTATAAAAGTTTAGCCTTGTAGGGCCATGAAAACTTGAAGGAGAAGTTAGAGAATAAGAGAATAGAGAGATGTCAAATCTAATCTCTTCCTCCTTTTACACATTAATTCAGTGTTGGAAGCCTACTAGAACTCCTAAAGATATTCTAAATATTATCCTAAAATTAAAAACCAAATCTAACTAATTAAGGAAAATATTAAAAATAAAATAAAGTCCTAATACAACTAGGAAAGTGGTGTTTTCAACTGAAATTTTCGAGCACTAGATTTGGAATTTTCAAAAATAAACCGCGTGGACCTGCACATTAGAATTTCGCGCAGCGAAGGAACGTCAGTAGTGCAGGTGCAACAACTTCAAGCCTGATTTCGACCTTTATTCAACCTGAATATCTCAAAATGTAAAACATGAAAGTTGTAGAACCGTTTCTTGGCTTTCTCTAGAATCTTGATTCATTTCCATCGGAGCTCGTAGGAGAGAATTATGTCCAGATTACGAAGTGCTATCGAAACTGTCCAGAATCGCCCAATTAGCTTCATTTTGCACTTAGCGCCTCCATTTGCATCCTAAATCAAAATATAAGAATAATGAGTACATTTAGGCACCACATAAGTATAAAATACCAAACATTAAGGAAGAAAAACATGACATTTTGCATTCTCATCAATGAACAACTCTCGCAAGTTAGAAATATCAAAATCAATCTTGAGGATAGGTCTAATAAGCTTTCTAAAATGCTTAATATCGTCCAAATCAAGAATGGTAAAAATGGTTTAGGATATGACATGTTCACAAATAAGAACAAGTTATCCACATCCACTTCAAGTCAATCTCCTATTCTCAAGCCAGTTGTGTTTGTGTCTTTAAAATCCAAAGGTGTTGAACCACCTAAACCTATGAGGAATGCCTAACCACAATCAAAACCTCAAGCACATTGTCGCCCACTACCTCAATCTAGAACCCATGTCAAACCTTAACCAACTTCATTTTATTGCTCACATTGCGTGGTTGAAGGACGACACTCTAGGAGGAAGTGTATTTTGCCAAGAAAAGGCAAAAAAAATCCCATACTATGACCTAAGAGCATAAATCTAAAATTGCTATCTTGAAATAACAAATGAATAGTCATATTCAAAAATCAAGGAGTATGGCTCAAAGGATCATACATATTTCCAACCTTGAAAAACCTAAAGTAAATCCCCACTCCAAGGTTGGAGATAAGGCCACGACTCAAAAAGTTCCTCCTATTCCTAAAAGAATTGTAAGACAAATTTGAGTAAGGAAGGATAAACTTAAAGGTCTTGAGAAGGAGTGTGTAAATCACACTTCATAATTTGCTTCTTCTTCAAGAAGAGCAAATTTGACTCTTAGATGACTAAGAGATTCTTAACAATTTAGGGATTTCACTCTTCACTCTTATCTTAGAGTCTATTTATAAATTTCTTCATTGCTTCTTACTCCACTTCACTCATGGAAAATCATATAGAGTAAGTTGGATTCTCTTCCATAGTCTAGGTGATTTTTTAACTTCTCTACTTATTCTAGGTCTATGGATTACTTTTTTGTTTTGTTTCTTTTTGTTTTATCTTTTTTTGTGGATTTTTGATCCTTCATAGTTAGGTTCATTTCATACCTTTATGAACTCAATAATTCAAAAATATTTTTCTCTTGTTTTTAATTACTAATGGTAATCTTATTTAAAAAAAAAAGAATTGTATTAAGTGAATTTTAAGTGATTAAGCCTTGACATGTGAACTATATCCTAACAATATCTTCACTTAATATTTTTCAGTTGGGTGCACATAATCTTTCAATCTACTTGTGATCTCATAGGTGCTAGTACTGCATATTTCTTACATGAGATTGTCTTGTAGATAGAATAGACTTAATGGTTTTATATTTTTTTATCTCAATTAGTCCATGGCTAGAAAGATTGACTTAGGTTGGAAAAATCAAAGGACCAAAAGTAAAAAACCTGAAAAGAAAATGGCACACACAAAAAATTAAAGAGTGGAAAGAAAGGAATACCCTTGGGATAGTGTGCTGCTAGCATTGGAAATTCTTTGAAAAGAGCAGCCTGTCACATCCCGAACCCCACCCTACGCGGATGTCGAGGACGTGATGCCAGTCAGTCGCCACGCGACCAACCGAAGGCAATTTCTGAACTTTTCAGTGAATTGCACTCCGACTGTAGGGTCAGATGCAGCGGAATTTAAAACCTTTTTTTTTTGTCAAGGGAATGCAACTCATGTATCCACCGTAGGATATGTATCACACAGAGCAAGTCTAAAATCCAACAGCTAACAATTCTAACCTCAGAGCATATCTATAACCCGACATATAACAACAGAGCAGAACTATAATCTCTAGAGTACCGTTTAAATCCATGAGCCACGTCTATATCTAGTACATACCAGTCAAGTCAGTCGTATTACATCACTCACCTGATTAAACAGATTCAATCCTCAATAATCCAGTCTCCACTGATCAGTGCCATCAGATCCAACAGATATCATTCCTGAAAAATGTTAGGGAATGGGGTGAGCTTCGAAAAGCCCAATGAGTAACACAGGTTCCCTGTCAAGGGTTTCAAAACCATTTCTTGTTTACAAAGCACAAGGGTAGTTCAGTTGTTTCTGAAATAGCAGTTTTATAAATCTACTTTAAATGCAGTTTCAGTAGAATAAAGCAGGACTGAACTAAACGGAACAACAAATCAGAACAGACGAAATAGTGCATGATGCCAATATCAATGAGAGTATAGGCAATTCATTCAAATATCAGAACAGATCAGTACTGGGCGGAACATAACAGGGCATAACAATAATATATCAGTTAGGCACGTAATCAAGCCTACTTATGCCAGACCGCTCATAATCAGAATGGTACCCAGAGTCAGACACATCATAACAGAACAAAATCAGGTAGACCATAAAACGGAGTAAGACAGATCGAACAAAATAATAGTAGGACGGGACAAAATCATGCCGCGTACAATACAGTATAAAAGTTTGCATTTAAAAACATGCATTCAGACAGTATAACTTTTAAAATCGTACAGTGCATCAAAATACAGTATCTATGCAGTAACTTATATACCAAGTCAAGAATTCGGACAAATCATAACGGAACTGGACCATATATCAATCAAGACGGACAGATTATCAACGGACGGTACATAACGGGATCAGACGGAACAAAACACCGGTTCGAGTCACAGGCATAATCAAGGACAGAGGCATAACAAAACGGATCATAACGGGACAAAACAGAGCAATACATCAATCAGAACAAGACATATCGGAACTGAACATGACGGAACAAAACGAAACAATATCAATCAGGACAAGTCATATCGGAACTGAACATGACGGAAACAACGAAACAATATCAATCAGGACAAGTCATATCGAAACTGAATATGACGGAACAAAATGAAACAATATCAATCAGGACAAGTCATATCGGAACTGAATATGACGGAAACACACGAAACAATATCAATCAGGACAAGTCATATCGAAACTGAATATGACGGAACAAAATGAAACAATATCAATCAGGACAAGTCATATCGGAACTGAATATGACGGAAACACACGAAACAATATCAATCAGGACAAGTCATATCGAAACTGAATATGACGGAACAAAATGAAACGATATCAATCAGGACAAGTCATATCGGAACTGAATACGACGGAAACAAACGATACAATATCAATCAGGACAAGTCATATCGAAACTGAATATGACGGAAAAAAATAAAACAATATCAATCAGGACAAGTCATATCGGAACTGAATATGACGGAACAAAATGAAACAATATATCAATCGGATGAAGACATATCGGAACTGAACATGACGGAACAAAATGAAACAATATATCAATCGGATGAAGACATATCGGAACTGAACATATCGGAACAAAACGAAACAATACATCAATCAAATCAAGACATATCGAAACTGAACATGTCGGAACAAAACGGAACAATACATCTATCAGAACAAGACATATCGGAACTGAACAGGACGGAACAAACGAAACAATACTTCAATCAGATCAAGACATATCGAAACTGAACATGTCGGAACAAAACGGACAATACATCTATCAGAACAAGACATATCGGAATTGAACAGGACGGAACAAACTGGTACAATATCAATCAGGACAAGGCATATGCTACTTTAAATATATGTTTTTCTTTTAAACAGTATAACGCTCAAAACAGTACAGTGCTTCAAAGTACAGTATCTAGACAGAACTTATACACCAATTCAGGAGTCAGGTTTACTCACAAGACGCAACAGTACAGAATAAAACCATGACAGACCATACAACAGAACAAGACAGACCCGAACTGAACAGGAGAGCAGGACAGTACAAAATCATGTTACGTGTAATGCAGTATAAAAAGTATGCATTCAGACAGTACAGTATACAAAACAGTACAGTAAATCAAAATACAGTAACTAGACGGTGTACTTATACACCAAGTCAGAAGTTCCAGGTTACTCACAAACTGTTACGGTTATCTCCTTGCGTAAACAATCCGATAACCTCCAGATACGTCAGGCATCTCCATGTATATCCTGAACAATAATCATCAATCATATACAGATCAGAACTCATCCATTCAGGTCTCATTTGTCATCTTAGGCATCTATCGGTTTACCTAAGATAGCCTAGTAGCCTATCGCCCTCTCATCGGGTTTTATCCGGGGCCATTTTATTCTTAAATTAGGCTTAGCAGACATCAGGATTATAACCTAAGTCATTTAGACTTCAATCGTTATCAGTCAGTTACTTCTTCAGCCTTAGGGGCAAAATGGTCATTTTATCATTCTTGTCCCGGACCCTGTCGTGGTCTTCGGAATAGTCTCTATATCTTAAGTACAAAGTTCTACGTCCTTTGGACTCCAATCGGTATCAGTTAGGTTCTCATTTTAACCATAGGGCAAAATGGTAATTTTGTCATTCTTGCCCCGGACCCAGTCGTGGTTCTTAGAATATCCCATATATCGTATACATGAAGTTCTAAGTCTTTTAGACTCTAATCGGTATCAGTTGGGTACTTATTTAGTCTTAGGGGCAAAATGGTAATTTTGTCATTTTTGCCCCGGACCCTTATCATGGTCCTCAGAACGTCCCATATATCTCATGTATAAATTTGTAAGTCCCTTGGACTTCATTTGGTATCTGTTTTAGATCGTCGGGACACATCGGTCATTTCTCGTTTTACGCGTTAACTGTTCCGGAGTCTTACTTAGCCCTTCAGTGTTCATAATTATCCCTATGATAATTTATCAGATCAGTTTGACCTTTATTTGACCTCTACTTGCACTTACTGTGCTCAGGGGTATTTTGGTCATTTTACGTTTTGTAAGATTCTGACTCCGAATCATTATTTAATCATGTTCACAGTCTCACCAGTATCTGGGCTCTATCGCTATCAATTTCGTCCCAATCGGACTTCATTTGGGCTTCGTACAGTATCAGGGGTAATTTGGTAATTTCACGTGTCATATTTTTCGGCACGTCAGTTCATAAAACGGACCTCACCATTGGGTCCAGAGTGTCCGACATAATTAAGTTGGACTATCTGTTATGTTTAATTGACCCTAGGAATTATTAGGGGCAGTACGGTCATTTACACTTTATGTGTCTGTATTTTTCGGGACTTCGGTTCGTTAGACGGACCTCACCGTTGAGTTCAGAACGCCCGACATAGTCAAAATAGACTGTCTTTTATTTTTATTTGGGTTCGGGTACTATCAGGGGCAGTACAGTAATTTACACCTACGTGTCTGTATTTTTCGGTACATAATTTCCCAATTTGGACTGTACCATTGAGTCCAGAATGCTTGAAATAGTGAAAATACACTATTTATTTAATTTATTTGGACTCCGTTTGACATATTTAATGTCCAGGGGTAAAATCGTAATTTTACCTATTTAATAAATAATTAAATAATTATTTTATTATTTAATTAATTCTTTAGGGGCTTGGTTGCACAAAATTTCAGAAATCAGGGCCACTGTGCAATATTCAGAACTATCAGGGGTAAATCCGTAATTTCAGAAATCATATAGGGGTCAAAACATAATTTTATAAATTAGGGGTTCAAACCCTTTGGTTTTTGGGTTCAAAAATTGAACCAGTCCAAAACCTCCAAAAACCGACCGGTTCAGTTAGGCCAGAGAACCGGAATTACATGTCCCCTCTATCCCCAATCGTTCCTTATCCGTATACAGGTTTAGCCCAAAATCAGATTTTAATTTCTTAGCCCCGTATCCAAACAGGTGAAATCAGTTTCAATTTAAAACAATTAGCCTCAAAACGGTGCCGTCCAACTAAAGCCCGTTTGAGCGATGGATCGGGTCCCGACCCGAACCCGAAATTGACCCGAACCGTGTCCGGTACTGTTCATCGTCTTCCTAACGACGATGAACAGTAACCCTAGTTTCCAGTTTTCTTTTCCTTCATTTTCGTAGAGTTCCCAACACCGATTCTCTCTGCCATCCATCCCAAAACATTTCTGGGAATCAAGCCAACAATTTGGCATTCGTTTTGAGCTTTGAATTTAGCTCAAATGCTTGGTTCAGGTGGGAATAACCGAACCTGTAACTGGCTAGTAAACCCTCAATTCACCATCAAATCTTGCGTGGTTTAGCCCAAACTGATCCTCGTGACATGTAGATTTAATACTCATTCTAAAAATCCAGTTTAATCGAGTTTTAGGTGAGGTTGGGTTTTAAACCCGAACCTGCAACTTTGGTTTTGAGGGTCTTAACTCGAGCGTTGGGGTCGTGGTCTAGGGTTTTTAGAACCCTCTTGAGGTCTAGATTATGTCTTGACCAACCAAATTCGGTTTAGCTTGGGTCAAATCAGACCCAGTTATCCGAGGTACATTCATGGCCGTTTTGCTACAGGTTTGGGGTTTCAGTCCTATTCGCCCCTTTCGGTTAGTTCACGACAGTTCCAGGCCTCATAGTAGTGCATATATACAATTTATATGGCTTAAAAATATCAGGAACAGATCCAAAAATTTAAACAGGAAATTTTTAGAGCAGTTTTAATGTTTTACCTCTTGGGCGATCATCGATCCTCCATAGCCCAGTCCAAGCCCCTCGGTTGCGCCTTTGGCACCTCAGAGCCTCACAATCAGTCGTGGGTCTCCCTCAGTTCCTTCCTCCTTCCTCTTGTTGCATCTCTTTCCATGGATATACACACATGCACACCCATGCTTGATCTCACACATGCAAGTCCTCACAAGGATTTTCTCCCTCTCTCACCCCCAACAGATCTGTTCCCTTCTTTTCATAGCAGACATTTTGATTTTAGAGAATCCCCCCTTTCTCCTAGTATACCACTACATATACATACATGTATACACATTTTGTAGGGTTCAGTTTGAGCAGAGAGTGATGATGGGGCTAACTCAGGCAATCATGAGGGGTTTGCATGAATTGCCATTGGTCAGTTTGGGAGGTGGCCCCACCAGAATTCTGATTTATATACCTTTCATTGTATATTTGTACACAAAGGCAGTAGTAGCCTAGTTGGTTATTTTTTTTGGATGAGGTTTCTTTTCACTCAAAGGTCAAGGGTTCAATTCCCTTGGCCTCCCATTTGGCCATTTTTCCCTATATTTTCGGTTAAGGCCACGTTTGGTTGCACAGTAATTCAATTTTCAATGTTTGCTAAATAACTTTCATTCCGTAACTCCATTTTCGACACGGTTTGTTCCGGGAGTTTCATATTTCAGTTATCTTCAGTGTCAGAGGTTCCGTGTCATTTATTAAACATTCAGGATTTTTCGGGTTAGCTAATTCGGATTTCGTTAGTGTTAAAGCGGTGTTATTTCGCCGAATTAATCAGTAATTAGGTTCGGGTAGAGTGCCCTTTCCTCCAGACATTTTTAATTATTTAATCGGTTTATGACGACCGTCGGGATTATGATTAATTCCCTAAATCATTCTGTAAGTCGGTATTAATTAATAATTATTAATTAATTATTAATTTCGCGGGATCGGGGTTTTACATCCTACCCCTCTTCAGAAAAGTTTTGTCCTCAAAACTTGGTTGGTCATATCGAAAAAACAGTCATCTATCAGTCAGGTGTATTCATAAAGGAATCCAACATCTGGCACCTCTATAAAAATGTTGCGAGGTCTAACTGTAATCACTTTTTACTGACATGTCTCCAATTGGCATCAGTTGTTAATTCCCAACTTTTCAGATGTCAGGTCAGATCCAGTACACCCACAATGAGACTTTTATTATGCCATAGGAGACAAAGCAAGGTTGAATCTCGTAACAGAACATGTTGACTGTATCGAACGTTCTCACAGAAACACGAGAGGTGGCTACCTAATTAAAGGTCGGAGCAAGACACTTGACTGCAAATTCTCCAAAGGATGACAGTTGGAGTGAAAGTGTATAGTCTCAATGAGATCAACAGAAACAGGCTGGTCATATCTAGGAGGCCCTATTGTCATAATCTCCCTTTCTAATTCGTCTATCGGATCATCATATCATTCCAGATATTGTTCTCTATCGAGAAGATATTTTATATCAGTTTCACACAGATTCTATGTCAGATACAGATATTCCCATTTGGTTAGATTGTACATCCATAATGGTATAATCCCTTCAACATTTGATCATCAGACCCATATTACATCAGATCAACCAGGCGATCATCCTCAAATAGGCAGAAACCATCTACTAAGATCACTTAATCACATATGATCCCACAAGTGATTCATCTGATATCCATAGTCACAAGCATCATTGCTAGAGTTAACAGACATACAGTCATTTTCCTTTTGGTTGTTGTGTCCATAATTATTCGTATGGACATATCTCCAAGTTTCACGCGTCTACAACCTTAAATCATTCCAATTCAGATCAGGTTCGGAAATTCCAGTCCTTAGATACCTCAAAATTACAGGCCTATTGTTTATTATGAAGACCTTTACAATTCCACGTCAGATCTCCAAAAGTGGAACTCAGTATTTATGGCTCAAGTACTCTGTGGTCCTTAATTCATAACCTAATGCTCTGATATTGCTCTGTGATACTAGTTGATCTCCAAAATTTCACCAACTTCAGTTATGAGAATCTTAATTATCTCAAACCTTTGCTCTGATACCACCTTGTCACATCTCGAACCCCACCTTACGCGGATGTCGAGGACGTGATGCCAGTCAGTCGCCACGCGACCAACCGAAGGCAATTTCTGAACTTTTCAGTGAATTGCACTCCGACTGTAGGGTCAGATGCAGCGGAATTTAAAACCTTTTTTTTTTTGTCAAGGGAATGCAACTCATGTATCCACCGTAGGATATGTATCACACAGAGCAAGTCTAAAATCCAACAGCTAACAATTCTAACCTCAGAGCATATCTATAACCCGACATATAACAACAGAGCAGAACTATAATCTCTAGAGTACCGTTTAAATCCATGAGCCACGTCTATATCTAGTACATACCAGTCAAGTCAGTCGTATTACATCACTCACCTGATTAAACAGATTCAATCCTCAATAATCCAGTCTCCACTGATCAGTGCCATCAGATCCAACAGATATCATTCCTGAAAAATGTTAGGGAATGGGGTGAGCTTCGAAAAGCCCAATGAGTAACACAGGTTCCCTGTCAAGGGTTTCAAAACCATTTCTTGTTTACAAAGCACAAGGGTAGTTCAGTTGTTTCTGAAATAGCAGTTTTATAAATCTACTTTAAATGCAGTTTCAGTAGAATAAAGCAGGACTGAACTAAACGGAACAACAAATCAGAACAGACGAAATAGTGCATGATGCCAATATCAATGAGAGTATAGGCAATTCATTCAAATATCAGAACAGATCAGTACTGGGCGGAACATAACAGGGCATAACAATAATATATCAGTTAGGCACGTAATCAAGCCTACTTATGCCAGACCGCTCATAATCAGAATGGTACCCAGAGTCAGACACATCATAACAGAACAAAATCAGGTAGACCATAAAACGGAGTAAGACAGATCGAACAAAATAATAGTAGGACGGGACAAAATCATGCCGCGTACAATACAGTATAAAAGTTTGCATTTAAAAACATGCATTCAGACAGTATAACTTTTAAAATCGTACAGTGCATCAAAATACAGTATCTATGCAGTAACTTATATACCAAGTCAAGAATTCGGACAAATCATAACGGAACTGGACCATATATCAATCAAGACGGACAGATTATCAACGGACGGTACATAACGGGATCAGACGGAACAAAACACCGGTTCGAGTCACAGGCATAATCAAGGACAGAGGCATAACAAAACGGATCATAACGGGACAAAACAGAGCAATACATCAATCAGAACAAGACATATCGGAACTGAACATGACGGAACAAAACGAAACAATATCAATCAGGACAAGTCATATCGGAACTGAACATGACGGAAACAACGAAACAATATCAATCAGGACAAGTCATATCGAAACTGAATATGACGGAACAAAATGAAACAATATCAATCAGGACAAGTCATATCGGAACTGAATATGACGGAAACACACGAAACAATATCAATCAGGACAAGTCATATCGAAACTGAATATGACGGAACAAAACAAAATGAAACAATATCAATCAGGACAAGTCATATCGGAACTGAATATGACGGAAACACACGAAACAATATCAATCAGGACAAGTCATATCGAAACTGAATATGACGGAACAAAATGAAACGATATCAATCAGGACAAGTCATATCGGAACTGAATACGACGGAAACAAACGATACAATATCAATCAGGACAAGTCATATCGAAACTGAATATGACGGAAAAAAAATAAAACAATATCAATCAGGACAAGTCATATCGGAACTGAATATGACGGAACAAAATGAAACAATATATCAATCGGATGAAGACATATCGGAACTGAACATGACGGAACAAAATGAAACAATATATCAATCGGATGAAGACATATCGGAACTGAACATATCGGAACAAAACGAAACAATACATCAATCAAATCAAGACATATCGAAACTGAACATGTCGGAACAAAACGGAACAATACATCTATCAGAACAAGACATATCGGAACTGAACAGGACGGAACAAACGAAACAATACTTTAATCAGATCAAGACATATCGAAACTGAACATGTCGGAACAAAAACGGACAATACATCTATCAGAACAAGACATATCGGAATTGAACAGGACGGAACAAACTGGTACAATATCAATCAGGACAAGGCATATGCTACTTTAAATATATGTTTTTCTTTTAAACAGTATAACGCTCAAAACAGTACAGTGCTTCAAAGTACAGTATCTAGACAGAACTTATACACCAATTCAGGAGTCAGGTTTACTCACAAGACGCAACAGTACAGAATAAAACCATGACAGACCATACAACAGAACAAGACAGACCCGAACTGAACAGGAGAGCAGGACAGTACAAAATCATGTTACGTGTAATGCAGTATAAAAAGTATGCATTCAGACAGTACAGTATACAAAACAGTACAGTAAATCAAAATACAGTAACTAGACGGTGTACTTATACACCAAGTCAGAAGTTCCAGGTTACTCACAAACTGTTACGGTTATCTCCTTGCGTAAACAATCCGATAACCTCCAGATACGTCAGGCATCTCCATGTATATCCTGAACAATAATCATCAATCATATACAGATCAGAACTCATCCATTCAGGTCTCATTTGTCATCTTAGGCATCTATTGGTTTACCTAAGATAGCCTAGTAGCCTATCGCCCTCTCATCGGGTTTTATCCGGGGCCATTTTATTCTTAAATTAGGCTTAGCAGACATCAGGATTATAACCTAAGTCATTTAGACTTCAATCGTTATCAGTCAGTTACTTCTTCAGCCTTAGGGGCAAAATGGTCATTTTATCATTCTTGTCCCGGACCCTGTCGTGGTCTTCGGAATAGTCTCTATATCTTAAGTACAAAGTTCTACGTCCTTTGGACTCCAATCGGTATCAGTTAGGTTCTCATTTTAACCATAGGGCAAAATGGTAATTTTGTCATTCTTGCCCCGGACCCAGTCGTGGTTCTTAGAATATCCCATATATCGTATACATGAAGTTCTAAGTCTTTTAGACTCTAATCGGTATCAGTTGGGTACTTATTTAGTCTTAGGGGCAAAATGGTAATTTTGTCATTTTTGCCCCGGACCCTTATCATGGTCCTCAGAACGTCCCATATATCTCATGTATAAATTTGTAAGTCCCTTGGACTTCATTTGGTATCTGTTTTAGATCGTCGGGACACATCGGTCATTTCTCGTTTTACGCGTTAACTGTTCCGGAGTCTTACTTAGCCCTTCAGTGTTCATAATTATCCCTATGATAATTTATCAGATCAGTTTGACCTTTATTTGACCTCTACTTGCACTTACTGTGCTCAGGGGTATTTTGGTCATTTTACGTTTTGTAAGATTCTGACTCCGAATCATTATTTAATCATGTTCACAGTCTCACCAGTATCTGGGCTCTATCGCTATCAATTTCGTCCCAATCGGACTTCATTTGGGCTTCGTACAGTATCAGGGGTAATTTGGTAATTTCACGTGTCATATTTTTCGGCACGTCAGTTCATAAAACGGACCTCACCATTGGGTCCAGAGTGTCCGACATAATTAAGTTGGACTATCTGTTATGTTTAATTGACCCTAGGAATTATTAGGGGCAGTACGGTCATTTACACTTTATGTGTCTGTATTTTTCGGGACTTCGGTTCGTTAGACGGACCTCACCGTTGAGTTCAGAACGCCCGACATAGTCAAAATAGACTGTCTTTTATTTTTATTTGGGTTCGGGTACTATCAGGGGCAGTACAGTAATTTACACCTACGTGTCTGTATTTTTCGGTACATAATTTCCCAATTTGGACTGTACCATTGAGTCCAGAATGCTTGAAATAGTGAAAATACACTATTTATTTAATTTATTTGGACTCCGTTTGACATATTTAATGTCCAGGGGTAAAATCGTAATTTTACCTATTTAATAAATAATTAAATAATTATTTTATTATTTAATTAATTCTTTAGGGGCTTGGTTGCACAAAATTTCAGAAATCAGGGCCACTGTGCAATATTCAGAACTATCAGGGGTAAATCCGTAATTTCAGAAATCATATAGGGGTCAAAACATAATTTTATAAATTAGGGGTTCAAACCCTTTGGTTTTTGGGTTCAAAAATTGAACCAGTCCAAAACCTCCAAAAACCGACCGGTTCAGTTAGGCCAGAGAACCGGAATTACATGTCCCCTCTATCCCCAATCGTTCCTTATCCGTATACAGGTTTAGCCCAAAATCAGATTTTAATTTCTTAGCCCCGTATCCAAACAGGTGAAATCAGTTTCAATTTAAAACAATTAGCCTCAAAACGGTGCCGTCCAACTAAAGCCCGTTTGAGCGATGGATCGGGTCCCGACCCGAACCCGAAATTGACCCGAACCGTGTCCGGTACTGTTCATCGTCTTCCTAACGACGATGAACAGTAACCCTAGTTTCCAGTTTTCTTTTCCTTCATTTTCGTAGAGTTCCCAACACCGATTCTCTCTGCCATCCATCCCAAAACATTTCTGGGAATCAAGCCAACAATTTGGCATTCGTTTTGAGCTTTGAATTTAGCTCAAATGCTTGGTTCAGGTGGGAATAACCGAACCTGTAACTGGCTAGTAAACCCTCAATTCACCATCAAATCTTGCGTGGTTTAGCCCAAACTGATCCTCGTGACATGTAGATTTAATACTCATTCTAAAAATCCAGTTTAATCGAGTTTTAGGTGAGGTTGGGTTTTAAACCCGAACCTGCAACTTCGGTTTTGAGGGTCTTAACTCGAGCGTTGGGGTCGTGGTCTAGGGTTTTTAGAACCCTCTTGAGGTCTAGATTATGTCTTGACCAACCAAATTCGGTTTAGCTTGGGTCAAATCAGACCCAGTTATCCGAGGTACATTCATGGCCGTTTTGCTACAGGTTTGGGGTTTCAGTCCTATTCGCCCCTTTCGGTTAGTTCACGACAGTTCCAGGCCTCATAGTAGTGCATATATACAATTTATATGGCTTAAAAATATCAGGAACAGATCCAAAAATTTAAACAGGAAATTTTTAGAGCAGTTTTAATGTTTTACCTCTTGGGCGATCATCGATCCTCCATAGCCCAGTCCAAGCCCCTCGGTTGCGCCTTTGGCACCTCAGAGCCTCACAATCAGTCGTGGGTCTCCCTCAGTTCCTTCTTCCTTCCTCTTGTTGCATCTCTTTCCATGGATATACACACATGCACACCCATGCTTGATCTCACACATGCAAGTCCTCACAAGGATTTTCTCCCTCTCTCACCCCCAACAGATCTGTTCCCTTCTTTTCATAGCAGACATTTTGATTTTAGAGAATCCCCCCTTTCTCCTAGTATACCACTACATATACATACATGTATACACATTTTGTAGGGTTCAGTTTGAGCAGAGAGTGATGATGGGGCTAACTCAGGCAATCATGAGGGGTTTGCATGAATTGCCATTGGTCAGTTTGGGAGGTGGCCCCACCAGAATTCTGATTTATATACCTTTCATTGTATATTTGTACACAAAGGCAGTAGTAGCCTAGTTGGTTATTTTTTTTGGATGAGGTTTCTTTTCACTCAAAGGTCAAGGGTTCAATTCCCTTGGCCTCCCATTTGGCCATTTTTCCCTATATTTTCGGTTAAGGCCACGTTTGGTTGCACAGTAATTCAATTTTCAATGTTTGCTACATAACTTTCATTCCGTAACTCCATTTTCGACACGGTTTGTTCCGGGAGTTTCATATTTCAGTTATCTTCAGTGTCAGAGGTTCCGTGTCATTTATTAAACATTCGGGATTTTTCGGGTTAGCTAATTCGGATTTCGTTAGTGTTAAAGCGGTGTTATTTCGCCGAATTAATCAGTAATTAGGTTCGGGTAGAGTGCCCTTTCCTCCAGACATTTTTAATTATTTAATCGGTTTATGACGACCGTCGGGATTATGATTAATTCCCTAAATCATTCTGTAAGTCGGTATTAATTAATAATTATTAATTAATTATTAATTTCGCGGGATCGGGGTTTTACACAGCCTACTCAATTGTGTGAAAACTGCCTTGCAAAAGAAGAGTCAAGTGCAAATTCAATTTGCATATTTTTTCTTTTAAGTTGAGAGAGATAATTTGATTGGAAATGGTTGTTTGCTCTTATTGATTTGAAAATCATTCAACACTATAGAAAGTCAACCTTGATACAAAGAACATTCCATGGTTGAAATTAATGCATATGTCTAGTAACCATGAATGAGTGAGTAGAGAGTAAGCTTATATGTATTTTAGTGTTCAAAAATCATTTGAATGTATTGATATTATGTAGAACATATGTACATCTCTTTAATTCACTCAAAAATGTTCTTAATTTCAGTTTTCAACTCAAAAACATTGAGATTATTTTTAACTTTGAAAAACAATTGATTCATCTTAAGGTTTTTAGCTAAAATGTGTTTTTCCCTGAACATTCCCTGTTTTCCCTTTTTTATAGTTAAAAATTGCATAGGATTCTAAAACAGAGCAAGACACTCTATTTTTTTTGAAAGAAGAGCAGCTACTGGAGTTTGTTCGAATGAACCTTCGTTTGAACAAAGCTCATTCGAACAAAGGTCACTTATTCTTTCGAACAAACAACTGCTCAGGTTAAATACGTAAGAAATAACGCCATTTTTTAAAAAAATCTTGGCTTTTCTCCCATTTTTCTCTCCAAATCCTCTAAAGTCTTGTGTCTTTTTTATCCTGGTGTTCGTCATTTGTCGATTATACTCCGATTAGAGCGTTCTACACTTCGTAGGCTTTATTTTCACTGATCACTTCGTGATTCTGTCCGTTCATCAATTTGGTAAGTCCTCGAGTCCATTTCTACTTTTCGGTTAGTTTATTTGACTTATCATCTAGACTAAGGGTTAGTTTAGACTGTAGTTCAGTCTCTTGATGTGATACTATCCTAGGATTCATCCTATTTTTCTCTTATCATATACTACGTGATCATGGCCACCAAGACAGTGCCCATTGAGCAACGACATTTTTTCAATGTCATTCGCTTGGGAGTTGTGCCTTGGAACCTTGTTCGATATCCGATATAAGTTTCTCAATTTCGGGCAAGGACCATGATGTCCTGACCTATGCTTGTAGAGCGGGTATGTTATTTAAACGATGTTTGTGAGACTTTAACCTATAGGCTATTTGGCTCACGAGGTTAGCTACCCCTCTTTACAGTCATAAGTTTAGCCAACGAGGCCCTGGTTCGTGAGTTCTACTCAAGCCTCAGTTCTTGTGATGTCCTGGGAACCTTTCTAGTGACTGCTGATCTGTCGTGGAAATCAATCAAATTACCAAACTAAACTACTAGTATAGTAGATAAGTAAGGGTCGAACCCACAGAGACTGTTAATTGTTTAAAAACTAAAGTTGAGATTAATTTTAATTCAAATTCACAAAGAGTGATTGTTTGTTGATTCTTTCCTAAAATTAAATGAGAACTGTAATTAAAATAAATATTTAACTGAATTAATGAGGAATCAAATAAAAGAGAATTCCTAGGGTGTTGAATCCACCACTAATCTTGTAACTAGTTTCAATTGTATTAATTCTTGGGTCATTCAATTTAGATGTAAAAGACGTATTTTGGCTACAAGCCTCAATACAATCATCAAGAAAATCACGCACCAAAACCCTAAGCACGAATCATCTTTGGTCAACACAAATTGTCTACGCTAATTCTAAGGTCATAGTCACAATTTGTTTTCCCTGAGTTATGACTCGTCCTACGGTTTTGATGTATGTACACATATTACTATTGTATAACCACATAAACAAAATCACAGAAATTGATTATATGAAACTGAATAATACGATTAATGCCTTAATAAAATCCCAATGTTATACAATCAACATCCAAGATTAATTAACCCAAAAATAAAATACAAAAAAACAATATTACTTGACTAGGGTTTCATCTAAACCCTAGGAATGAGAGAACTTAGCCCATGATAGTGGAAGAGGAGACCACCATAGCCATGGAGTTCTTCATCTTCTTCTTTAGACTCGTCTCCTTCCTTCTTCTCTTCCTCTAGATCTCCAAGACGGCCTCTCCCTTTTCCAAAACCCTAGTTCACAATAATATCCCTCTTTTTCCAAAAATACCCTCACAAAATAAGAATTAGGGAAAATAATATAAAATCCCGTAATTAGACATTAAGGGCCCAAAAGGGAGTCTAAAGCGCTCCAAAATAGAGCCTATAGTGTTAAAATGAGCCCTGGTTGTCACGACCCGAAACCCACCCTATGCGGATCTCGTGTCGCGGGGCCGACCCGAAGGCCATCCCTACTTTTTCCATTCCTGTATCATGGTACTAATATGCAATGTACTAAAAATCTCAAACAATGAACAGCGGAAGTCTTTATCAATTACAGTAATCCAGCGGAAGTCTTTTAAATAATTTAAACAGTGGAAGTCTATTAAATACATGATATAGTTCTACATAAGACAAAATGAGAACTAAACGTAACCAGCACTCGGGGGTGGTGAATACATGGGAGAACTAACATAGACTGATACCGTACTTCAAAATGTCCCCCTACGCTCTCAGACTCCTACTGGGGTCTCGCAGCGTCATCACCTGAAATGGGGGTAAGTGGGGTGGAATGAGCTACAAAGCTCAGTAAGTAAATGCAAATCTCCAACACTGGTATCGATGATCAATGAATTCATGAATAAGATTATGATAGCCAATCATAAGAATAAGATACTGTGATAGCCAATGGAACAATTGCCACGAGGGCCAATGAATACAATTGCCACGAGGACCAATGGATACAATTGCCACGAGGGCCAATGAACAGTAACCACAATACACAATCAGAAGTATTGGGTATAATATCAATATGAAGAAATTCAATGATAATATAATAACGATAAAGTACTGCCACAATGAACCGATCACAATCAAATCAATCAATGCAAGTCTTTCGAGACTTGAAGAATCATAAGGAATAATACCATTCAACAATCAAGTTCTTTCAGCCATAAGAGATGCTTTTATTCTGTAACATGCCAGTGAATTTGCAAATGCAATGCCAGTGAAAATGCAATGAGATGCCAATGATCATGCCAGTCAATTGCCGGTGGAAAGCCTTCGAGGAATTCATTCCTGCCACCTGTCCATTCATGGACTTGACCCTTAGGTCTCCAGTCAATACAGAAGCATCGGATGGATGTTGTGACTGAGCACAAATCCGGTATTCATAACATATCATGATCATTCGTGATTCCATAGAAGTATAAAATGGAATATCATAGATTCAATGGAAACATAACAGTACGCCTTTCAAGGCATGGTTCAACATGATAACAATGATACAACAGTCAATTAATGTCCACAAGATAGAACAATATCGAATTGTGGACACAGGGATGTCAATACATTCAAGAGTACGAGTTTAGCAGTAAAAGAATAAACTTGGCTTGTGGAAACACCACATGTAAGAGAGAGTGATCCACTTACCTCTATCGTGATCAGAAATCAGGAATCCGTGAGTGTACCCTTGCCTTTCGAGTTCCCTATATATCAGTGAATATGTTTTAGAATAAATGTTATTCATCAAATTTTATGCCTTTCTATGATAAGTATTTCAAATACTAATTTAGACTTTACCATTGTGTCCGGAATGCCGAAGAAAGTCGGTTTAGGCTTTCGCAGAATTCCATTTGGACTTTTGTACTAAAAAGGGCAAAATGGTCATTTTGCACTTTTACGGTATTTTATCCTTTGGGGTCCCGTCTCGTAAAACGAACCCGTCATTGGACTCAAAACATCCGAGATAATAAAAATTGACTATTCATGCGTCTCGTTTGGACTTCGTTTGGTTTAGTTTAGGACTTGGGTATTTTCGTAATTTCTTAAAATATTATTTAATAAGTTTTACTGTTTGGGGTTCAAACGTAAATACTCAAAACTTCTGGGGTCGGTCCGTGATTTCTAAGAGTTCCGGCCTGAACCAGTGGGTTCGTTGGCTCAACCTCTAAACCGGTCCAACATTTAAGTGAACCGGCCGGTTCCGTTTAACCCAAAATGGCCCCCCCCCCGTTTTTCCGATCTCCTTCTTCGATCATCCCCCCAATTCCAGTCACCGGAATGTCGGTTTCCTCTCACTGTTTTGCACGGTTTTTACGTCCAAAGTTCCCAATTTTTGAACCAAATTGTTCCTTATAATCTTGACAACTCATTTAAACTAATTAGGGTTCGATTTGCTGTGGTTTTTTCCGACACCCACAACTTTCCGGCGTAACACCGGTGGACGGATAATTGGCCATTAACTGGCCATTTCTCGACCGATTTATATGGTTCAAATTCCGTTGGGTTCCTAATGAACTTGGCTACCCATTTTAAGTCCTAAAATCGAGATCAAATGGACCTACCAAAATCTGCCATTGTTGACCATGTGCGGCACTTTCATTTCTTAAATTTTTTTCTATACCTTAGCAAGTCCAACACAACTAATTTAATTCAAAACACAAAAGGACATAGGTTCAGTCAGAATATACCTGCCCAGTTGTTGTTTCTCCTTCCTCCAAGCTCTCGGGTTCTCCACTGATTTTCACTTTCTCTCTCTAAATTTCTTCTCTTTTTACGCGACCCGTTCCTCTCTCTAACCTTCTCTCTTTCTCATTCTGCTTCCCTCTCCCTTTTAGTTCTAGTCTTTCCTTTTCTCCCGAGAGTGAGAGACCATATGCATATAATAAGCCTTTCCTTTTTCTCTCTCTCTCTCTCTCTCTCTATCTCTATCTCTCTCTGGTCAGACCTCACCATGCCTTGAGACCTCCTCAAACACTCCATCACCCACTTTCTGTTTCCACCACTCCTTATTGAGTGTTTTACACTCAACTCCTCACACACACACATTGAACCGTACACACACACACACCTTTTGATACATATATATATATATACATATATAGGTCTTCACCCACTCACACACACTTGCACGGCTGTCCTTGGCAGCCCACTTGTCCATTTTCCTTTCTTTCCCCTTTTTATTTTAATTTAATATACATATATATATATATATATTATAATACATTATATAATATATATATATACATGTATAACTCATAATTATACATATTTTATACGTACCTATACGCTCATACATATACGTATATACTAAACTCTGGGCACGTACGCATATACTGATTTTTGGTATACTACGTGTCTGTGAAACATGGGCATGCATGGAAATACGTGCGTGCATGCTTTACGATGCAATGTCCCGGGGTGCTCGGGTGTTGCCCGGCACGGTTTATACATTCAATCATTTTTCATTTCCAGTCATTCATTTCCGTGAAATACCATGATATACATTTCTTACCGTTCAAGTTACATAGTTTAACCGACCTACCTCGGTATACGTGACGTATCCCGGGTCGGGATATTACACTGGTCCACCTATATATGGATCAAGCCTCTCTTCTAACCCAAAATCACTTGTTTTCCACTTGTTTTCGCACTTCAAAGCCCAATATTTTTCTTTTGCTCCAAATCCACCATTAAATCATCAACTTTGACGAGCTTTCTCTGCATTAAGATAAAATAAGAATTAACTAGCAAATGCATATAGATTGGAGAAATTAAAATAATAAGAGTGCAAGAATATCTAGGGTTAACAAAATAAATATGCACTTTTTAACCAGTTATCACACCCCCCAACTTACACTTTGCTAGTCCTCGAGCAAAGCCAAGGAAACAAGAGACAAAATAGAACTAACTAAATCCTCTTTCGTGGGATACACGATTGCATTTACCATATGCAATAAGGCTTTAAACCCCTAGGTTACCCTAATGGACGATTTATAGTCTCGTGAGGGTTTGCAGTGAATCTACCCACAAAATTCAACACCCCCCAACTTGAACACAATATACTCCACAATCAATAAAAATGAATCTTAATGAATGTATAACTGAATTATAATCGAATCAAAGTAGCAATTATGTCACTAAAAGCAACCTGTGAATTTTTCAAGTGCTCATAAATGAATAGAATCAGTGTGCATAAAAGCAACAACCATAACAAGATGTCTAGGCAATGAAACTTTTTTTTTTTTTTTTTTTCAATCAGGCATTACTTTGACTCCAAATCTCACCAAAAGATATCACTCACAAATGAAGCTCACAGAGATGGGGTGCATATGTATCCTCTCATACATGTGGAGAGAATAACTACTGAGTACAAATCAAATAATCCACATGCAAATATGAATGAAAGCACAATAAGAATAATATAGAGAGAGTTCTAACCACTACGAAAATCAACTCCCAATGTCACATAATCACTACAGTCACATCCTCAATCATCAACTACTACACCTTCGGGGTCGGCTAGGTCTTTGTTTTTGGTTGTAACGTAGGTCAAGGTCAAGGATAATGTAAGGGTAAGTGAACAATAATCTCCATGTGATAAGCGAAGAAGCTAGAGTGAATAAACTGCAGTTTTCCAAACTCATCATCTCTTTTGAACAGTGCAACATCACTCCCAAAATTCCAATAAAAACGTTCCCAAACTACTCACAACTTTTCTACTTGAGCAAACCAAAAGGAAAAGGAAAAGGCAATGAAATATATATATATATTTTTTCTTTTTCTGATTGTTCTTTTTTCTCTTTTTTGTTTTTTTTTTTTGAATGATTTTTTTTTTTTTTTGAAACTGAATAACATTACAATAAAATAAAAATGTACATCTTCACTTCTCTACTTTCACAACACCAATTTCTCAAAGAAAAATCATCCAACTTCTTCACCCAAAGCGATGCTATTGGCTACGAAAAGAAAGATATAATAATGAAGGCTCAACTTGGTTCCAATCAGGTAAATAATGTAAAGATGCAAGAAACAAACGAACAGGCTCAAAGTAGAAAGAAGGCCTAGTTTCATTCCCCAAAGGCAAGAAGTGTCATTTGACATTTGAACTGACTGACCTTAGACATGTGACAATGACAATTGATAGAATGGAGATATGCAAACTGTATAACCCTCAAAATAAAGTTCAAGCTCAAATCTACATAATATGGGTTATAAGTCTCAGTCAATGCCATCATGATACTAGAGTTTCACAATCTAACCATCAAATCATAAAGTCACAAGAGCAGCAACCCAATTTGTCTCCAATTATGAAAGTTAGGGAAAGACAAATCACTAACAGTGCACAACTATCACAATGATTCTTATGCAAGCTCAGAAAAACATGAATACACTCAAAACAATAAAATTGTAATCACGAAGTATATTGAGCTCAAGTAGGCAAAATAATAGCAACTCCCCCCAACTTATTTGACACCTTGTCCTCAAGGGGACATGACAGCAAACAACATGAAATAGAACAAAAAGAAGTAAAGGGAAAGAGTGCACCTGGTTCAAGAGGGGAAAAACTTCAATTGCACGGCCTTGGGAAGCTGTTGGGTGACCCATAGATCCCTACAAGAACAAACTAAACAAGAAAAATCATTACGGACATAAAATCTAAATATTGGCATAACAAAACAAATGAGAAAAGAGAATCAATATGTCAATAAGTGCTAAAAAAATAAAAATAAACATAAAATAATAGAAATAATAAATAAATAGATAAAATAAAAAAACATAAAAAAACAAAATAAAATAAACTGAAATAAACTAAAATAAAATAAAATAAATAAATAAATAAATAAATAAATAAAATAAAATAAAAATAACAAAAACAGAAAAAGAATAAAAACTAAAAATATAATAAGATAAGAGGAATAATAAATAATTAAATAAATAAATAAATAAAAAGTTAATAGTTGACTGATCTTGTTGGCATATCCATAAACTTGTAACACCATACTTCAAACCCACCTCAACAAATCAAAATTAACAAAAATAAAAGAAAAAAATAAAAGTCAAACCTTAAAATTAAAATCACTAAAGGATTACAGAGACAAAGAGAAAGAGGTGGGTTGCTGGAGCTACCTTCGCTGGTGGTAGGTGCGGTGGTGATGATTGGGGGGTGTGATTAGTAGCTGGGACTGTTGAGGCTACGGTCAGAGTTGGTGATGATGGTACGGGTCGTGGGTGCTGGAAGAGGGTTAGGGGCTCGGTGGTTGGTGATGGCAGCGACGGGAAGAGAGAGAGAAGAGCGGCGGATCTGATGGTGGTTGATGGTCGGAGTTGGGCTTGGGTGGAGTTGGTGATGATGGTTGTGGATTATGGTGTGGTGCGTCGGGGGTGGAGATGCGGTGGAGGTAGAGACGGCGGAGTTGTGGAGATAGAGAGTTAGGGGCGTCGTGGCAGTACGGTGGTGATGGTTCTATGCGGATCTGATGGGGGTGGAGTTGCGGTGGCGCAAGGACGGTGGTTGTGGGTGATGGAGCGATGGCGGTAGTGGGTGGTGTGGTGATCGGCGGTGATGGGTGGGGTGATGGAGATGTGCGGTCGGCGGTGGATCTGATGGGAGATACGGCGACGGCTATGGTGGTGATGCGATGATGATGGAAGAGAGGGATGGGGCTCTGTGCGGTGGGGGATTGGCGGTTGGGGAGGTGGTGATGTGCGGTTTGGGTGAGGGTTCGGTGCTGTGGAGATAGATCTGACGGGGGAGGTGCGGCCGGTGGTGAGTGGTGATGGTTGCGACTGGATGAGAGAGAGAGAGAGAGATGAGGTTTCGGTGAGTCGAGGGTGGAGATGGAGGCACTGGTGCGGTCAGGGTTCTATTGGGGGTTCGGCTGACGGTGATGGAGATGGAGGGACGGATGGAGATAGAGGTAGATGCGACGGGTTTTGATGGCAGCGACGGCGGAGCTGGCTGGAAGTACTGGTTAGCGGTTGGAGTGACGGGGTCGCCGGTGGTGAGGGTGGAGGCTTTAAGTTTTTTTTTTTTTTTCTTTTTTTTGATTTTTGAATTTTTGAATTTTTTTATTTTTTAAAAAAATTGAATTAAAAGTGCTCAAGCTTTTTGAGAAAAGCTCAAGCTTTTTGGGACAGCACCTTAAGAGCTTTGAGGGAAGAAAAAGAGCTTAAGCTTTTCTTGGAGTGCTCGAGCTTTGCGGGGCAGAATGTTTAACTAATTTTTGACGAAAAAGTGCTCGAGCTTTTTAGCGAGTGCTCGAGCTTTCTGGACTAGAAACATTTGGAAAAAAAAACATGAGAAAATGCTCGAGCTTACTGAAATTGCTCGAGCTTTTTAGTCCAGAAAACAAACATGACTAAAGAGAGACCCCTCTTTTTTTAAAAAAAAAAAAACAATAAGAATAAAATAAATACTAAACACCTACAAAACAATAAAAAGAAAACTCAATTAGAAATAAACAAAAATAAAATAAAATAAAATAAAATTGGGTTTCCTCCCAAAAGAAAAGCTAAGTTTAATGTCTTCAGCCAGACACAGCAAGAGGAGAAAAACATCAATCAATATAAACTGGGTCTTCAAGACCAATCTCCTCAATCAAACTCCCTTCCTCCACACCCTCAATAAACAATTTCAACCTTTGGCCATTAACTTTGAAAGTTTGGCCACTCCGAGGGTTATGAATTTCTACCGCATCATGAGACCAAGATTGAACAACCTCATATGGACCATCCCATTTAGACCGCAACTTCCCAGGAAACAATCGTAACTTAGAGTTAAACAACCACACTTTTTGACCGGGCTCAAAGGACTTACGATTAATGTGAGAATCATAAAACACCTTAGTCCTAGCCTTGTAAATACGGGAACTCTCATACGTATCATTTCTAAGCTCCTCTAAATGAATATGGTGCATACAAATAGATGGATTAATCCTTTTTAAATCAGCTAGGGACCAACCTATAGCACCCTTGTGCTCTCTAAAAACCTCAAGAAGACGGCACTCTTGCTCACTTGGAAGATTAGAAGCAATGATAATAGGGAGAGTGTCATCGGGTCCTAACAATGAATACTTAAGAGTAGCCGGGAGTAGCTTCAACTCAAGCTTTGGAGGAACCTCTAAAGATGGAGGAGCAGGAGTGCTCGCAAGATTAGGTAGGGGTTCCGGTCTAGACTTCCAAGGAGGATAGTCTATAAAAGGAGAACAGTCAAGCAATGAATTGACTTCTTCAATAGAACCATCAATATCGAAAGCATCACTATCAAAGTAAGTCAAACATCTCTCCAAGGGATCCTCAATCAAGATTTGAGGGAGAGATTCCTCAACTATCTCATCAATCACATCCACTGAAAAACAATCCTCCTCATGTGGAGGTTGTTGTGAAGCATTGAAGACATTGAGCCTCACAGTCATATTCCCAAAAGAAATATCCATCACTCCAGTTCGACAATTAATACATGCATGAGCAGTAGCTAAGAAGGGTCGACCTAAGATGACGGGAATCTGACGCTTAGGGTCATGAGCAGGCTCCAAATCTAGAACTAGGAAATCAACTGGAAAGTAGAATTTGTCTACTTTCACCAAAACATCCTCAATGATCCCACGAGGTATCTTGACGGATCTGTCAGCTAACTGCAAAGACACCGTCGTAGGCTTCAACTCACCTAACCCAAATTGCTTATAGACAGAGTATGGCAATAAATTGACACTTGCCCCCAAGTCAAGGAGCGCCCTCTCTATAATGTGATTACCTATAACACAAAAAATCAGTGGGGGCTCCAGGATCTTTGAACTTAGGTGTAGTTTGGTACTAGAGAATTGAGCTCACTTGCTCTGTCAGAAAGACCTTCTTTGACACATGAGTTTTAGCTTTTCGCTTTTAAGTGCAAAGGTCTTTCAAGAATTTGGCATAGGAAGGAATTTGCTTGACTGCATCAAGAAGTGGCGAGTTAATCTTAACTTGCTTAAAAATCTCAAGCATCTCTTCCATATTTGCACCCTTTTTCCCAAAAGGAGAAGGGTCGGCCAAGCAGGAAGGGTAAGGGGCCTTGGGTACATAGGATGCCACAGGAACACTCAAGGGATCACTTGGGGATGAAGAATCCCCTTTTTGCAAATTCTCATTCTCAACTTCATCCTTTTTAGAAAAGTTTGTCAATTAACCCTCAGCCTTATATTCAACTTTGTTATCTACCACTCTCCCACTCCTAAGAGTAGTTATGGCCTTAGCTTGCTCATGATATTGATCATTGGGGTTGGAAGACTCTACCCCATATTGGCATTTAGGGTTGTTCACCGGTTGACTTGGTAAACATCCCTCATCTCTTCTACTCATAGCTTGTGCTAGTTGTCCCATTTGGGATTCTAGCTTCGAGATGGACTGAGTGTGTGAGTGGAGCAGTTGAGTGTTAGACTGATGATTTGACTCTAGAACTTGCAAAGCACTCAACACCTTGTCCTCAAAAGCTGAATTTCTCGGGGGAGGAGGTGGTTGTTGATAGTGTTGAGGAGGAAGACGGTAGGACAATGATGGAAAAGAATTAGGCACGTTTGGCCTTGAATTTTGTGAGAATAGAGGATTTGAGGCTTGAGGCCTCCAAGAAAAATTTGGATGGTTTCTCCATCCCGAGTTGTAATTGTTAGAATATGGATCATTACCCGATTGGGAAAAACTTTGAAGAGCATTAACTTGCTCTTCCACAAACTCTGGATATTGCGGGGCTAAGGGACAATCTGACACATAATGAGTTGGGCATGAACATAAAGCACACACCTCTTGAGTGGCAGGAGCAGAAGTAGAAACTTGTCCCCTAGCCAAAACTTGGTCTAATTTCCTAGACAATGCTGCAACTTGCTCTTGGACATCCACAGCTTGTCCAACTTCATAAATGCCACCTCTTTTAGGGACACTAGAGGAGGTGGGTGGAGCTCTTCGACTTGCTGAGGCATGGTGCTGTGAATTCTCCCTAAGGGTCTCAAAAAGATTCCATGCCTCATCCTGATTCTTGTTAAGGAAAGTCCCTCCATAAGCAGAGTCAATCATTTGACGGTTTTGTTCTGTGATACCGTCATAAAAACTCTGTACCAATTGCCAACGCATGATATCATGATGGGGACACTTCCTATGAAAGTCCAAAAATCTCTCCCAAGCTTCATGAAAAGACTCGCCATCGAGTTGAGTAAAATTTGTGATGGCTCTTCTCATATCATTGGTTTTGCCTATAGGAAAGTAGTTTTTTAAAAACTCTTGTTGGAGTTGAGTCCAGGTTGTTATGGAATTTGTAGGCAAAGAACCGAGCCATTGTTTGGCTCTATCTTTCAATGAAAAAGGGAACAACCTTAACTTAAGAGCATTCTCACTCAGATTTTGCACATTGACAGTGGTGCAAAGCTCTAAAAACTCATTCAGATGTTGATATGGGTCCTCATTTGATTTTCCATAAAAAGATGGTAACATCTGAATGGTTTGAGGTCTAATTTCATAATGCCCAGTTACAGCAGGCATTTGAATACATGAAGGGTTGGTATATGTTGTTGGAACAAAATGAGCCTTAAGAGGCTGTGGTTGTTGTTGTCCACCATTATCAGCCATGTCTATAGAAATAGGATTTCCTAAAACCTCGACTTAATGGACAAACTACGAAAAGCTCTCAAGGTTCTTTCTAGCTCAAGGTCTAGTTTTTCTAAGTCTGGGTTGCATGAATGGCGACCAAACATAAAATAAATAAACTTATCCAATCAAATATACCAACTGTAGCAAAAACAAAATGCAAAAAGAAGGGAAAGATTTCACCGTGATAGATTGCAAAGCAGGTAGAATTTTTCTTCTTTTTTTTTTTTATCAACCCGTGTTTGCTCCAATCGACTCCGCTTCTCTTTAGCTTTTTATAATTGCTGCACACCAAAGACAAAGAAAAAAAAATAATAGCAGAAAATAAAGAATTAAAATAAAAATCAACTACTAAATTTTTTAACAATTCAACAATCCCCGGCAACGGCGCCAAAAATTGATCTGTCGTGGAAATCAATCAAATTACCAAACTAAAATACTAGTATAGTAGATAAGTAAGGGTCGAACCCACAGAGACTGTTAATTGTTTAAAAACTAAAGTTGAGATTAATTTTAATTCAAATTCACAAAGAGTGATTGTTTGTTGATTCTTTCCTAAAATTAAATGAGAACTGTAATTAAAATAAATATTTAACTGAATTAATGAGGAATCAAATTAAAAGAGAATTCCTAGGGTGTTGAATCCACCACTAATCTTGTAACTAGCTTCAATTGTATTAATTCTTGGGTCATTCAATTTGGATGTAAAAGATGTATTTTGGCTACAAGCCTCAATACAATCATCAAGAAAATCACGCACCAAAACCCTAAGCACGAATCATCTTTGGTCAACACAAATTGTCTACGCTAATTCTAAGGTCATAGTCACAATTTGTTTTCCCTGAGTTATGACTCGTCCTACGGTTTTGATATATGTACACATATTACTATTGTATAACCACATAAACAAAATCACAGAAATTGATTATATGAAACTGAATAATACGATTAATGCCTTAATAAAATCCCAATGTTATACAATCAACATCCAAGATTAATTAACCTAAAAATAAAATACAAAAAAGCAATATTACTTGACTAGGGTTTCATCTAAACCCTAGGAATGAGAGAACTTAGCCCATGATAGTGGAAGAGGAGACCACCATAGCCATGGAGTTCTTCATCTTCTTCTTTAGAGTCGTCTCCTTCCTTCTTCTCTTCCTCTAGATCTCCAAGACGGCCTCTCCCTTTTCCAAAACCCTAGTTCACAATAATATCCCTCTTTTTCCAAAAATACCCTCACAAAATAAGAATTAGGAAAAATAATATAAAATCCCGTAATTAGACATTAAGGGCCCAAAAAGGGAGTCTAAAGCGCTCCAAAATAGAGCCTATAGTGCTAAAATGAGCCTTGGTCCACCTATATATGGATCAAGCCTCTCTTCTAACCCAAAATCACTTGTTTTACACTTCTTTTCGCACTTCAAAGCCCAATATTTTTCTTTTGCACCAAATCCACCATTAAATCATCAACTTTGACGAGCTTTCTCTGCATTAAGATAAAATAAGAATTAACTAGCAAATGCATATAGATTGGAGAAATTAAAATAATAAGAGTGCAAGAATATCTAGGGTTAACAAAATAAATATGCACTTTTTAACCAGTTATCAACTACTCGTGGTATCTCTTTCTCCCTCACCACGAAATTGATTGTCGAGACTCTTGGTCTTCCTAGAGTCATTGAGTCTGGCTTCCCATACCGCTTTTCTACTGCCATTCCCTCTACTAGCCTTATTGCTTCCACCCTTCGGGTTGATAGTTCTTTTGTCTTCCCCTCATGGGGTGTGACCCTAGAGTAAGGATAGCTTTATGAGGGTTATTGCATCCTCAACCTCATTGTGTGCAGTGTGTTGCATCTTGTCAGCCACACGAATACTCTAACACTTCTCCCATGCCACACTCCTATATGCACTAGGTGTTGCTGTCCCCATTGATGTTCTCTCGTACATACTTCGAGTTATTAATACCTCTACCACCGGTATAAGAGGCACTGCGTCCTTTCCATTTGGTAGCCTGATCATTAGGATTTGTGCTACACAGTAGATTCCTTTCTACACTACTAATATGCTCATCCTCTCACTCAATCCGTTTACCCATCAGACCCTATCCAGGTCACAATGACATGTTATCGCTCCTCCCAATGATAATGTTTTTCCTTATGATTATGAGGAGGCATAGCAACAACAGCAGCCACTAGCACCAGCACCGGCTCCGCAATAGAAGCCACATTTGTCACCACAGCAGTAACAACAATGTAGCGATCAAATTCAGATCGAAGATTTCCTTGTTAACAGGACACTGTTGCATTTCAGTACCCTCTTAGGTATATACTTTCGGGCATTAGTAAGAGCTTCCTCTTCTTCCACTAATCAGCCGATCATGAGGGATGAGCTCGAGGGATGATTATAGTTTCACTATGATTAGATCACCGTTGACATATATCACAAGTTGAAGCAGCATTATCTTCAGGTTAGATCAGAATACTTTATCCCGATGATGCAAGAGACTGCCTATATGTGAGTCATTCACGGATTGATAGAGACCATAGCTCGTGTCTTTCCTCCTCCTCCTTCGCCTACTGATGATTAGTGATGTTGTAGCTATTTACATGAGTGATGAGTGTGATTATAGTGAGGGTTTACCTGTATTTTTGTTACTCATCACCTACATGTATTTTTTATATGACAATACTTTTAATTTCCTTATTGCACATTTTTGTTGAGATCGATGATAGACCATTATTTTTTGATATCTTTGATATATATCTACTACTTCTATTATTTATACTGTTAGTACTCTGTTATCTCTCTATGGATGTCTTTTAGTTGATGTTTTACTTTCTGTTGATCTTCCTTTGTGGTTTACCTCATTTTCCAACATGACAAAAATGGGGAGATATAGTGATATTAATGGAGTTATATACAAAGGGAGAGACTAGATACTTTGAGCATATATTCAGGGGGAGTAATATACATCTTTTTGCATATATTGAGATAGCCTTAAGTCACTTTATATTGCTCATATCTTATTGCGCATGGCTTTCATGTTTATTACACTTTGTTCTACATTAATACTCGTCCGATTTGTGATCTCATTGTTTTTATTTGATATATCTCTTGTGATGTAATCTCACGTGGTATAGTTGATGGGGATGTGCAGGATACAAGTTGGCTACTTGTTGAAACAGTATTAAGTGACATTTTTAGTATAAGATACTAAGTCAAAATATATAATTTTCTTTTATTTGGCTCTTTCAGGATTATAGATTTTGGTATTGTATTTTTTATACTTTTTTTGCAGTTTTGTCACGGATTGTCAAATAAGGAGTTTGTTAGGACCATGGAGTCTATTTTGTAAATTGGCTAATCCGGTTAGACAAAATGTGTTTTATGTGTAATACGTACATAAGTCATTCGAGTTGAGTGCCTCGATGCTCGTTCTTACCCAAGTTCGTCCAAAAGACATTATTGTGTATCACTATCGATCGACTTGTTTTTAGAAGGGTAAAATGGTCTTTTGTATTTGATTGGATCTCACACAGTCACATCATGCATACATAGCATATAGATTTTATCTTATCATCATGTATGTGCTTGACTTGTGGTTGTGAACTATTTTTCCTAAAATGCATCCTTGAAAATAAACAAATGAAAAAATCTAGTTCATAAGACAAGCTTTGAATGAGGAACTCACTGTTGCTCGTTTAAACAAAGTCTTAGCTCATTTGAATAAACAATAGTAGAGTTCATTCTCATTCATTTTTATTCATTCGAAACCCTTGTATCAAACGAGTTGCTGTAGCCTCAGAGTTGTACTCGTTCGATACTCGTTACATGTTCGTTCGAACAAACCCTGAGTGAAAAATAGATTTATAATTTGGTTTCTTCTCAATTGGAGATCAACCAAGCTCTTTGCGAAAAAAAGGCAAAAATATATTTGAAAGCGGTACAAAATGGAGTGAGAGAGTCTCAATTTGTAAGAGCAAAATTGTTGATAGATCTTGATGCTTTTGTGAGAGATTGATCATTCATGACATTCATTATTTTCTCTACTCGTTTTTGTTGATCTGATTTGATCAAAGAACACGATTCGATCAGATCTTAAAAGCCTTGGTTCACGTCAAATTCTCTATTGACGATTGAAGGAGTTCAAGCACGAGGATTTGGCATTGTGTGATCAGTGGACACCGAAGTCATGTAGATTCATGATTGTTTTGAAGAGGCTTGATCGAAGGAGTCCAAGATCATGGAGGAGTCCGGTTGTTTGAAGGATTGACTATGATAGCTTGAGAATTTGAAGACAATCGGTGACAACGGTGCTAGAGGTACTTAGATCAATAGGAGACACATTGTATTTCACTTTCTGTCAGAGTTTATCACATCTATGAGCATTGACCCGGCTCTAGAGTTTTACTACAAGGATTATTTTCCTTAGTAGTTTTTTCCGTCATCAATTGGTGTGCAATCTCTTCTCTCTCATTCTTTTTCAATTTATTATATTCTTGATTTGAATTACTTCCGCTTTATTTGAGAAATTGAGTTTTTCATGATTTCTTAATTGTGCATTCAATTGAGATAATTAAAGAACTTAAGTTAGTAAATTGAATGAAGAAATTGATAACTTAGTTGATTTTGAATTGAATTTTGAAAATTGCTATAAAATTAATTTAGTTATTAATTTTGGTGAATGTTGAATTGGTTGATGAATTGGTTGATTCTTGATGGTTTCATTGGTGGAAGGGCTTAAACATTGGTTCAATTACGTTGAGTGATTTGTTGATTGATTGTATCATCGTTATAATTAAACAAGAATTGGAATTAATGTGAAATAAATTTTTAATTCTAGGCCTACCTATTCAACCCCCCCTTCCAGGTAATTCACGACTTGGGACCTTAAGTGATATTCGTGTGATATCCCTCCACTCACAAACAATCATCATACCCCAAAGCACTTCTGGAGTACGTTTCATGTTATGAGGCCTTGGTCAAATTATGGTATATCAGCTATTCCCCCCAAACCTCAGTTCTATAGGACTTATCTAGAGCTGAGGTTAGGGTTTCTGAAGTGCCACACATGTGATCTCTTCAACATGTCATTTTGGTTTCTGAAAAGATAGCCGTTGATGGGACATTTGATGCATCATTCATTGCGTTAATTTTTCGGTTTGAGAAACGAGGCCATCTTTGCCTCAACTGTCCTGTCGGTTTGGATGTGACAATTAATGGTGACCTTTGAGTGATATAAAAACGAAAATATACCTCTTTGGACCTTTTCAGACATTTAACATTTATAATAGATATATAAGATTTATAGGAGTCTGACTAGGTGGCAACACTACATAAATAAATAATTTAGACATGTAAGACTTATAATAGATATAAGGTTTTTAGGGGTCTGAATGATAGTAAAACACCATGGTAGATGAAAATCTAAAACTTTATTGATAATATTTACGTAAATACTCAATGTTCTATGATCTAGGTACAAGTTTCCTAGCCAGATCTTCTAACCATTAAGTGGTAGGCCTTATAATTTTTGTTACTTTGTAAGGACCTTCCCAATTAAGGAAAAGTTTTCCTATAGTGGGATCCTTGGTGTTCTAGAATATTCTTCTTAGGACAAGGTCACTGGGTTGGAAATTGATTGGCCTTATTCCTTTGTTGAAGCACCTTGCCATTCTTTGTTGGTAGGCTTTTGTTCTGATCTGTACATGTTCACGCTTCTCCTCCAAAATATCGAGGTTCTAAGCTAGTTGTTGGTCATTCCCTCCAAAATATCGAGTTCTATCCTGAGAGTTGGCATACCAATTTCCATTGGGATTACAGCTTCAATCCCATAAGCAAGTGAGAAGGGTGTTTTAGTAGTTGGGACCCTCTTTGTTGTCTGGTATGCTCACTGGACTCCAAGGAGTTCTTCAACCCACATTTGTTTGGCTTGTTCCAACCTCTTCTTCATGGATTTTAGAATGGTTCTATTGGTCATTTCAGCTTGCCTGTTAGCTTGTGGGTGTCTTGGAGAGGAGAAATGATGACTGATGTAGAGGTTTTTGCATAATTTTGAAAATACATTCCTAGTGAATTGTGTCCCATTGTTTGTGATCAGAACCTTAGGAATCTCAAACTACACACTATGTTATTCCAAGTGAAGTTTCTAACTTCTACTTCTATAATTTTGGTCAAGGGTTCAGCCTCTGCCCACTTGGAGAAATAGTCAATAGTAATGAACATAAATTTTTTATTCTAGAGGGCTTTTGGTAATAGCCCCACAATGTCTATTTCCCACTAGGCAAAGGGCCAAGGACTGGTTATGGACACAAGTTCCTACTGAGGTTAATGCTGATAAGAAGCAAAACGTTGACATTCTTCACACTTCTAAACATAGTCTTTAGCTTGTTTTAACATGCTAGGCTAGTAGTATCCCTAGGACAAAGCTTGGTGGGTAATGGTTCTGCCTCCATTATGGTTGCCATAGATCCTTTCATGGATCTCTACTAGGATGGACTATGCCTCCTCAGGACCTAGGCATAAGAGAAGAGGTTGGGAGTAGAACCTTTAATATAGCTTATTTCTGAGGATTAGGTACTGAGCTGCTCATATCCAAATCCTTCTAGCCTGGTTTTTGTCATCGGAGAGCAACCCTTCTATCAGGAATCTAACTATAGGAGTTATCTCATTGGGAGATTGTTTTGAAACCTATAAAACCTGTGGTGCTTCAAAATACTAGGCTTCAATTGGTAAGAGATCTTAACAATGGAGTCATTTTTTGAATTCAAGTGGGAAGCCATATTAGCCAGTGCGTCTACCCTAAAGTTCTGATTCCTGTCAACCTTCTGAATTAAGAACCATTTGAACAATTTCTGCAATAAGTCCACGAGTTCTGTGTACTTTATCATTCTAGCATATTTGGTTGTGAATTTGCCCAATACTTGACAGACGACGAGTTGGGAATTAGAGAACACCTTAAGGTTTGAGGCCCTACATTCTAGGGAAAGATTTAACCCTAAGGACTAATGCCTCAGACCCTTCTTCAATTGTTAAAAGCCTTGAAGCCCAAACTAGTAACCTTTTCCATTATGGTTTCATCAGGGGATTGGAGTATCACCCCTTATTCTAGAGCCCTTGTAAGTAGATGATCCGTCAATTTTAAGCAACCATAACGGAGCATATGTGTGACTTTAAGGGTCGAGATGCTAGACAACAGTAAACTTAGGCTATGAAATTTGCTAGTGCATGTGCCTTGATTGCAGTTCGAGGCACTTAGGATATATCGAACTCACCCAATTCGATTGACCATTCATCTAGAAATCTCTTGTTTATAAAGGACTGCCTTCAGAGGATAAGACGTTGGGACTATAATATGATGGGCTTGGAAGTACGATCTGAGCTTCTCAGTAGAAATTACCAAGGCAAGAGCTAAATTTTCAATTTTAGAGTACCTAGTTTCCCCGTTAAGAAGTGTTTTACTAATGTAGAAGACTGGCTTTTGGACCTTTTTTTTCTTAACTAATCAAGGCTGAACTTATTGCGCTTTCTAACATAACCAAATATAGAAGCAATTTCTCCTATGGCGCTGGATTTAAAAGGAGATCTGGAAAGGCTAAGTACTTCTTTAATTTCTGAAGGGCTTCTTCACATTCTGGTGTCCATTCTAGGGCCTTACTCTCACTCAAAGCCTTGAAGAATGTGAGGCAATGATCTGTAGATTTAGAGATAAACATATTCAAGGCTACTACCCTCCCATTTAACACTTAAATGTATTTTCTTCATTTTGGGGAACTCCATATCATTAGAACTATTGATCTGAGTAGGGTCAGCTTAAATTCCTCTTTGGGAGACTAAAAACCCTAAGAACATATGGAATTTGTAAAGAAATTATGACACGTAGGAATCTGTAACTTCTTAGTCTCTTCAATAATGAAAAAATTTACATATAATCTGATTCACTTTAAGGTGATACGTAGGAATCTTATATAGGAATGAGTCTGGCCACATCAATTCCATAATCAAAGTTCCAAAATGGCCATGATTTTCTTACGTTGACGTTCGCTTGCTTGCAAGTTCTGCCAACGAGGGCTATCTGTAGACACTTCATTTTGAGACCATTTGATTGTACAGAGTTAGTTTTGCCATTTTTGAAAAGTTACAATAATATGTCCCATATAGGGGTATTTTAGTAATTGCACATTTTTGCCCACCGAGGGCATTTTGTTCATTTTGCCCACCAAGGGCATTTCAATCATTATACCCACCGAAGGACAATTTTGACTTTATATGCATTAGTGGCATTTTTGTAATTACTGTGTCCCTAACTTTTTCATCAAATTAGGGGCAATATAGTAAATATAGGTGTGCAACCAAAACTTGCCAATTTTCCTCCTTTCTTTATGTAATACCCCAAAAATCCGAAATAAATAAAATGTCCCAATCTTGTTAAATAAAGTATACACAAATTGCGATGATTCAAAATTGCATAATAAAAAGTATACAAGTAAGAACAAAGATAGTACTGGATGCCGAAATCCGGTCTGTATATGTACAGTTCTACTTTGAATACATATATAGATTATATATGTGTATACTCAGCTTCTAGAAAAAGCTAAAACTAAAATAATAATAAAACTAATAAAGAAAAAGGGGGCTACCAATTGATAAGGCAACTGCCCATATCTTTCAACTATAATATATATATATATGTATGAATATAGATATCTATATGAGCCAAAATAAGATAAGGGTTTGGAAGGTTCTAGCTACAGTAAGAGTAAGGAACCTTCCAGTTGCAATCAACAAGAAAAAGATCGGGGCTTCTCAACTGTTCCACAATTAGTTATACCTATATATATACATGTTACATGCTACAACAAATCCAAAACCAACAAACCAATTAGAAAGCAAGAAACAGCAAGGGCCGTGTGAAGTTGCTAGGAAGAGAGAAAATACAAAAGCAACAACAAGGAGCTAAAGAGAGAAAGTGAGGCAAAAGCAAGAAAGTTAGAGAGAGAAAATGATCTTTCAACCGAATAACACCAAGAGGTACGTACTCAGTTTAAGCTTTGTCTCCTGTTGAATTTATGTATGATTAGAGGTTCAATTTACTATAAGTTTAGGCTCAAAATAATAGGAGAAACACAACTGACATGTACGGACCTTACCACTGTAAGTCTGAATCAAGTTAAACCAAAGTTGATTTTGGGAATGGGACATGATAAATGGTATGCTAAGGAGTTCAAACCATTTTGAATCAAGCAAAATGGTCAAGAAATGACCATTCTAGAGCTATCGGTGGATGGCCAGAAAGTTGTCGTGAATGTCGGAACTTGGGTTGTTTGAGGTCTAAAATGGTTCCCAACAAATGCTTAAGGTCTTAGGATTAATTTGATGTAACAATCTGCACAAACGAACGTTGAAATCATAAGAAAAAATGCGCAGTTTCGGCGACCGGCGTCGGAGAAGACGCCGGAGAAGGTGCCGAAAAGCGTGGGGAAGACAGGTCGTTTTAGCTTGTCGGGTCGGACCTTGGGTCAGGTTGGGTCAGGACCCGACCGAACGCAATAAGGGTTAACCTGAAGCTATGTCGTTTTGGGCCTGTTTTTAAATGTAATCTAGACTGTTTGGGTGCGAGGCTAATAAACTTAGGAATTGGTATCAGAGTTAACCAAATCTTGGATAAGAAGGATAGCAGGAATATGCTATTCTGGTTCACCGAATAGCCTGAACCGGCTGGTTCACAGACCACTTCAACTGGTTTAGGGTTTGAACCAATAAACCCATTGGTTCAAGGGTTTAAATGAAAATAAATAAAACCATAACTTTGTTAAATGGCCCAAAAGTCTAAATAATTCTGTTCTGCCCCAACTTTTGAGAATTCTATTCAAATAAATCCCTGAAAAAATAATTTAATAAATAAATAAATTATTTTATAAATAGGATAAAATGATCATTTTACCCTTGGGCCATAAATAAAGCAAATAAAGTCCAAATTGAGATCCGGAAAAGGCTATCTTAACTTTTTAAACGTTCTAAACACAATAGAAATGTCAGATTGGACATCCGGGGACTCCGAAGTGGTCCCACCATATGATATAAAATTACCAAAATACCCCTAATACAATATGAAGCTTAAATAAAGTCCAATTAGACGAAATTGATACCAATGGAGATCCAAATAATTGTGAAATTGTTTATATGACTAAATAATGATTCGGGGTCGAAATTGCGTAAAATATGAAATACCCCATAAGCATAGAAAATGCAAAGTAAAGGCCAAATAAATTCTAAAAAATGGCCAATCTGATATAATTGACTGTCATAAGTATAATAATGAGAATTGAGAGTCTAAATAAGACCGAAACATGTCAAAGTATAAAATGGAAAATGATCGATGTGTCCCGGTAAGCTAAAGCAGATACCAATGAGATCCAAAAGACTCAAATATATATATATATATATATATATATATATATATAGGACATGTGAAATATTCTAAGTATCACGATAGGGTCCGGGCAAGAAGGATAAATTACCATTTTGCCCCTAAGGTTAAATATGTGATTAATTGATAACGAATGAAGTCAAAATGACTTAGATTATAATTCTGAAAGCTACCAAGCTTAATTAAGGAATTCAATAGCCTACGTTAAGACCCAATAAATGGGTAATAGGCTAATGGACTTACTTAGGTAATCTGATAGACTCCTAAGATGATGAATGATTCATGAATGGATGAATTTTTATATGTCCGTGATTGATGATGATTTTTCAGGAAATGCAAAGATGTGCCTAAGGACGTATCTGGGGAATATCTATAAATGGAGCTAAGCATATAATTTGTGAGTAACTTGGAACTTTTGACTTGGTGTTATTTCATATACTGTACTATTTAAATGCATATACTTAAATGCATACTCTTTGTACTGAATTACACATGGCATGATTTTGTTCTATCTTGCTCTTATGTTTTGTTCTAATTCTGTTCTGACCTGTTCTGTTCTGTTATATGCTATTCGGAGTCTGTTTCAATTCTATTTTGTTTGTTGTGTCTTGATTCTTGGGCCCACTAGAGGATTGAGCGGCATGGCTTAGACCAGAGCAAAACCCAAAAGGTAGAGGCCTCACGAGTGTCCGCTTATGGGCAGCTGGGAAGGGCTCATATGCCCGATTGGCATCATGTTCTATTTTGTTCCGCTCAATTCTGTCATGTTCCGTTCTGATCTGACCTAGAGAGTAGAAGCCCTACGAGTGTCTACTTATGGGCAGCTAGGAGAGGCTCAGACATACTTGATGCTATGTCTTTTGATTGATATATTGGCACTCAATTCAGTTTTATTCTGTTCTTCTTTGTTCTGTTATGTTCTATTCTGTTCAGTTCAGTTTTATTAAGTTTTGATCTAATCTGATATGTTCTGTTCTATTCTGTTCTGATCTGTTTGTTCTACTTGAGCTGCATTTAATCATACATTTTATTTGAAACTGTTACTGTTAAATGGTTATAGTATCCATGTATTTTATATACAAGAACTGATTTTGAAACCCATGGCAAGGAACCTATGTTACTCACTAGGCTTGTTTAAGCTCACTCTATTTGCCTAACATTTTTTAGGATTTATCTCCATTGGATTAGAAGGCACAAAGAAATGACACTAGTAGGCCGGGAGGCATCCCAAGCAAGGGTTTGAGGGCACTGAATTATGGAAACTTGGATTATTGTGGATTGAATCATACTATCCAGGTTAGTGAAACTATGTTATTGAATTCATTGATATACAATGGATGCATTAGGATATGGCTCATGTATTGGTACTCTAGATATATTAGATAACTAATTATAAACGTGCTCTGATCTATTTAGATGAGTTGTATTCCCGAATTAAAAAGGTACTTAATTTTCGCTGCTTTGACCCTACATTTAGAATGCAATTCATTGGAAAGTTCAGAAGTTGCCTTTGGTTAGTCGCATTGTCAGTAAAGAGACCAGCAAGGTGGCTAATTGGCATCACGTCTTTGGCATCCACGTAGGGTGGGGTACGGGATATGACACTTTATTCCAAGGAATTTGCTTAGATTTATGCACCAAATACTTGCCTATATTCTTTACTTCCTTGTCCCTAAGTAATTTCCAAAGCAAGCTCTTTATTTTAAGGGATTTGTTTTTACTTGTGCACCAAATAACTTCCAAATCTAAATTGTTTGCTCATTAAGCATTAATCTTGGTCATCCATCCTGATAACGCTCAAAGAATAACGCGGTAGTTGTAGTGTAGCTTTGGGGTGTCAATTCCATAGGGAGACAAAATTAAAAGAATAATAGATAGAATTTATGAAACTAAAGAAAAATATTAAACGCTTCACGAGAAAATAAAAATATAAAAAAGAGATTTCAAATGTAATAAAAACTAAACAAACTGATTAACAGACAAAGTACTCAAATTTAACGAACAACAGAGCTTCGGGAATCCCTTGCACACATCTGGTATTTTAATTATTTTTAATTCACTAATAACTCAATTGAGAATTTAAATTCCAAAAATCTCGATCGGAAGATATAAAATTATGAACCAAAATTAAACTAAAAGTAACCCTTTGAAAAATCATTCATCACTTTTACATCACTCAAATTATTATTCACATTGAGAAAACCCAACGACGACAATACACCCAACGAGCAATATTGCAGCAGAGAATTGAATCAATATAAATAATTAATTGTCCCAAAAATAATCAAAACATTAATCCATTCAATAGAAAAAGCATGACTGAATCTATAAACAGACTGAACCCTTTAATTATTTGAAGAATAAAATCCAACAATAAATTGCGAATGATCATCAAAGAATTTAATAAATAAAATCACGTACAGGAATCAAAATTAAATTAAAATAACCATCTAATGTGCAAGTTCATCCTTAACCCCACTTGAAAATTTAGTTACCCATGTACAGGACGGATAACATAAATTTTTCCGAGAAAAACTGAGCCATGGAGTAGCTGCGCTGATGTTCCCTGCGCCTCTGTGCCGCAGACCTTCTTCCTAAAACAGCCGCAGCTCCGTTCTATCTCCCCCTTTTAGGTTTTTTTTTTTTTCTTTTTAAATGTATGCTCCTTCAAACCTTGCGCCTAGGCCTGACTTCACTTCTCAAATCCTCCTCACAAGCCCATTTGGCTTTAAAACTCCCAGCTGCACCAAAAAAACTCAAGCCCACTGCGCAGGCCCCACACAAAATCAGCCCTTCTGTGCCTGCTTCAACGCCGCACAATAGCGCCCTGGACCTTGCTTGTTCTACGCAAGGAGCAAGCTGCATCAAGCCAGCGACTGGGCCCACTGCGCAGCCGTATGTCATCCAATTCCTCTTGACTTCATTCTATTCTTTTCTTTTTTCTTTTCTTTGTTTTTTCTTTTACTTCTTTGTTTTGCTGTTCTTCAATCAATGCCTGGAGCTTTTTTTCTTTCTTTATTCTTCAATCATTCTGCCCTACAATTCAATAAATAATGAATTAATTTTTCCACGTGACTAAAACAAATAGTGAGTTTTGCAACTGTTCAAGAGTAAAATTTCTAAGGACTATTTAATGCATTTATTTGAGATTCAAAATATTATAAAATGATGCTTAAATATATCTCACTGTGAATAAAAATTAAATCAAATAATATCAATCGCAAGCCAACATTTTTATCCACATTTTAGTAATTTAATCTAATGATAGGGTATTTAGAGTGCACTTTTGCACACTCATCACACCCCCCCCAACTTACTCATTGATAGTCCCTAGCAATTTCCATGCATTTGGCAAAAGAGATCAAGGAAGACCACACACAGAAGACATCTAATCACACTTTTCAGATTCGCATATCAAAGCAATTTTTGAAAATCAATAATCCTGTGACAATCAATCCACTTCTAGCAATTTGCAGAGTGTGTGTGCTCCAAACCATATCCATCTAACCACAAACCATGACACATGCGACATCAAGAACATCTCAAGCAAAAGGTTCAACTCTATATCTCACGGGTATAAAAGTGTTTCATGTAGGGGTTCTCTCTATGGAGTTGACAAGGGGTGTACACACTCAATGAAGAATTAGGCAACTATGTACAAGCAACAAGCAATCATTGATCTTATGATAGGCACACTAACAAATGAGACTTCCACCACTCTTTCCGCAGGCTTACTTAGGATCAGAATGATCAACATAAAAAGGTTGTAATGTGGCTCGGGTTAAAGGCTATATAAAGAAAAGGATAAAGAGGATTCAAAAACTTCTAAGTACATACTAAGAGAATTTCATTAAGAATCATGGCAAACCAAACTTTTCACTTGATGTACTCTTCAACTTTCCAAAGCACTGAATAACAAAATGTCTCATTCTTTTTCTGTCTCTTCTCTTCCTTTTTCTTCACCTTTTTTTTAATCAATTTTTTTTTACTTTTCATTCTTTTTTTTTTTTTTTGACAATTGATGCTCATTGACTTCGATGCTCACTCAATTGAACACTCTGCACTTGTACTCTTTCCTTGTTCTGTTTCTGCTTCTTTCTCCAATTCAACACAAAAGAAAATAATGCAAATTTCACACCTAGTACACACTTGGAAGCAAAAAGGGTAGGAAAATCAAGGTATAGGCTATACTCTAATGTGGAGAGCTATGGATGATGTGGGCATAAGAGAAAAAACTATATATATTTGTTGGCTCAAAGTTGGCTACTAAGGGTCTATGATGAGAAGGGTTAGCTTGAAAGGCTCAAACGTTAATTCTAAGTTGACCTTCGTCATATCCCAAGTATATTCGCCGTCATACCACCAGCCATGTAATGATATTCTCAAAAGAAATGCCCAATTCAACAGATCAATGGACGCTTATCACAATTTTCTGCATTTGTAAGCTTTCAATTCTCTCCAAAATTCATATGAATACTTAAGCAAAAGAGTGCTCTAGCTACATCTGTCAAACCACCATCTTACCACAAAGTTTGGATAAGTGCATTAAAAGTTCTGTGAATGCCTCAGTAGAATGATTATGGTGGATTCGGTGAATTCACGAAAATAGCTATGAATGAGAATGAGTACTCATGTGAAAAAGATGCACATGTGATGCAAATTTTAAAAAATTTTGACACATGAAAATATGCCACAGCATTTTAAATGTTGAATTTGTAACCACCACCCCCTAACTTAAATGAAACATTGTCCTCAATGTTTAACAATCAAAATTGAATAGAGGGTACTGGAAAAGGGTAGAATACACCTGATATGGGACGTGGGCAGCTCGCTAAGCACCAAAGATGGCAATCTGAACTGACAAAATGAAATTAACCTGCAAATAAAAATAAAGAAAACAGTAGCAAACAAAAAGAAGAAAACAAAAACGAAAATAAAAGAAAACAAAAACAAAACAAAATAAAATAAATAAAAAATAAAAAATAAAAAAAATAAAAAATAAAATAAAACATACCTGCATGGCGTGATCAAGGTGGATAGACTGGGTCCATAAGTGAAATGTCTTCCACTTCCAGAACTTGTCTATCAATTAAAACTTTAAGGCGCTGACCATTTACTTTAAACACCCGACCATCCTTAAGATCCTCTATTTCGACTACCCCATTGTTAAAAATATTCTTCACTATAAAAGGGTCTGTCCACCTAGACCTGAGTTTTCCTAGGTGCTTATGGAGTCTAGAGTCATATAAGAACACTCAATCATTAGGCTTAAAAGTTTTTCTCAAAATATTTTTATCATGAAACGCTTTCATTTTCACTCGATCAGTAATGCTCCAACCTATGGCTGACCTATGCTTACTTAGGGTCTGAATTGATCTCTCACCTTGAAACTCAAATAATTCGAATGAGATAATAAGAGGAAAAGTATCACCTGGACTAAGGAAAGTAGGCAAAGGCTTCAATTCAACTTTGGGTGCTTCCACACTTGAAGGAATCTGCACTTCACTTGTTTTAGGCAACTCTTCAAACTTCGGTTGCCATCCCCGTGCTCTATAATCCTGAGTTCTGTCAAAAATAGCACAAACATCAACCACATCAGATGGATCAGAAATATAATCAAACTCAGAATTAATAAGGAAAATGCTTAGGGGGATCAGAATCATGAGTTGCAGGAACTCTCCTATTCATGAAGTGAATCAATCATGTACTGTCTAGGAGCTCTCGTCCTCATCTTCTAGGTTGTTTTGCAACATGGAAGATATTCACCTCAAGAGTCATGTTCTCAAAAGACAGCTTCATGAGCCCATTCCTGCAATTAATAAAAGCATTAGCAGTGGCAAGGAAATGCCTACCTAAAATCAAAAGAATTTTTGAATTAGAGTCAACAAAAGAGCTAGTGTCAATGATTATGAAATCAACAGGATAATAAAATTTATCAATTTGAATCAGATCATCCTCTACCACACCCCGTGGCGCTCTGACTGAACGGTCAGCCAATTGTAATACCACAGAAGTTGGTTTGATCTCTCCCAATCCCAACCCCAACTGCAAGTAAATAAAATAAGGCATTAAATTCACACTAGCTCCTAAATCAAGCAAAGCTTGTCCAAACTCATGATTTCCAATGCTGCATGCAATGGTTGGACAACCAGGATCCTTGTACTTGGGAGGAATCCTCTGATCAATTAAAGCACTAACTTGCTCTGTCAGGAATGTTGTCTTCTTCACATGGTGCTTCCTCTTAATTGTACACAAATCTTTAAGAACTTTTGCATAAGTAGGAACTTGTTTAATCACATGCAAAAGAGGAAGATTGATTTTTACTTGCCTGAGATTCTCAAGGATTTCATTGTTAGGATCCAAAGTGAACTTGGTTGATTTTAAAGCTTGTGGGAATGGTACCTTAACAGGGCTCTTTGTCACCTCTGGTTCCTTGGGCAGCTCAGCATTGCTACTATCTTGATCCTTTCCCACATCCTCCGATTTGTCCATTGTTGGAATGTGTAAGGACTTACCACTTCGAGTCACAATAGCGTTTGCATCCTTCAAATTCTTTTGCGCCATGTGTTGACCATAGGGTGTCGACTGAGCTTGGGAAGGAAATTTACCTCACTCATTCACACTTAAAGAGCTTAACAATTTGGTCACTTGGCTCTTTATCTCCTTGTTTTCTTCGACAACCTACATAATCAAAGATTCAAACTTTTGGTTAGTCTTACCCTGTGCTTCAATAAATGCGTTCAAAGTGTCTTCTAAAGAATTCTTAGAAGATGAAGATGCATGATATGGTGTAGGGTATGATATAGGAGGCTGTGTAGGTGGTGCTGCAGGTGGCTGGTTTTCAGATTTCTAGCTAAAATTGGGGTGATTGCGCCACCCTCGATTGTAGGTCTCAGAGTAGGGTGTGAAAGGCTTCTTGTACATACCTAAGGTATTACATTGGTCCTAATACATCCCTCTCATCTCAGCAAATGTGGGACACTCTTGGGCAAGGTGATCTACCCTGCCACACATAAACATGGTCTAAAAGACTCTGCATGATTAGCCAAGTGTGTTGGCTTTACGTCTCTAGCCTCTAGAACCTCTGACTCCCTAGTGAGTATCTCAACCTTAGCTTCCAAGTTATCCTCCTCCCTAAGATGGTAAATTCCCCCACTATTTTGGTTCCCTGTAGGTCGTGACCTATTTGTGCTCTCAAGAACACTAGGTCCTGTCCAAGTGTGAGCTTTTTCAGCAAGCTCATTTAGGTACTCTATGGCCTCATCAGGATCTTTCTGCAAAAACTTACCATTACACATCATCTCTACAAATTAACGCTCTCTAGGTATAAGTCTCTCATAGAAGTAACTCACTACACGCCAACTCTCATACCCATGGTGAGGGCACATACTCAATAACTCCTTAAATCTCTCCCAAGACTGATACAAAGTCTCACTGTCCTTTTGTGCAAAGGTAAAAATATGTCTTTTTAAAGCATTGGTCTTATGTTGGGGAAAGTATTTAGTAAAAAAATTTGAGTCATCTCATTCCACGATCCAATCGACCGTGGTCTTAGTGAGTATAGCCAACTCTTAGCTCTATCCTTCAAAGAGAAATGAAAGAGCTTAAGTTTCGCAATGTCAACTGTTGCATTTTGACTATAGAAAGTCCTAACTACCTCTTCAAACTCCCTAATGTGCACATATGGATTTTCATTTTCCAAACCATGAAATGTAGGGAGTAACTGCATCACCCTCGTTTTAACATCAATTTGACACATATTGGGTGGAAACATGATGCATGATGGTGTGGTTGTGCATGTAGGGTAGAGGTAATCCTGAAGGGTCTTTGTGGGTTCATCCTCGTGTTCACTCATATTTTCAGAATTGGAAGAATTATCAAACAAAGAATTAGAAAAACAAGAAATATTAGACTCTAAATCGGACTTTAACACAGATCTACAAGCAAATCGACCTAATGCTTCTTTATATCTACTATCCATGCAAAATAACAATAAAAGAAAATAAAATAAATAAAATAAAATAGAATACGAAAAGAAAAATAAAATAAAATAAAATAATAATGCAGCAAGTAAAGAGAAGGGAACGAAGTTACTGCCTTTACAAACTGCTGAAAAGAAAAACTATCTACTGATTTTTCTACCGTCTCCCCGACAACGGCGCCAAAATTTGATTACGCCCAAAGAATAACGCGGTAGTTGTAATGTAGCTTTGGGGTGTCGATTCCACAGGGAGACAAAATTAAAAGAATAACAGATAGAATTTATGAAACTAAAAAAAAATATTAAACGCTTCACGAGAAAACAAAAATATAAAAAAGAGATTTTGAATGCAATAAAAATTAAACAAACTGATTAACGGACAAAGTACTCAAATTTAACGAACAACAGAGCTTCGAGAATCCCTTGCGCATATCTGGTATTTTAATTATTTTTAATTCACTAATAACTCAATTGAGAATTTAAATTCCAAAAATCTCACTCGGAAGATATAAAATTATGAACCAAAATTAAACTGAAAGTAACCCTTTGAAAAATCATTCATCACTTTTACATCACTCAAATTATTATTCACATTGAGAAAACCCAACGACGACAATACACCCAACGAGCAATATTGCAGCAGAGAATTGAATCAATATAAATAATTAATTGTCCCAAAAATAATCAAAACATTAATCCATTCAATAGAAAAAGCATGACTAAATCTATAAAGAGACTGAACCCTTTAATTATTTGGAAAATAAAATCTAACAATAAATTGCGAATGATCATCAAAGAATTTAATAAATAAAACCACGTACAGGAATCAAAAATAAATTAAAATAACCATCTAATGTGCAAGTTCATCCTTAACCCCATTTGAAAATTTAGATACCCATGTACAAGACGGATAACATAAATTTTTTCGAGAAAAACTGAGCCATGGAGTAGTTGCGCTGATGTTCCTTGCGCCTCTGCGCCGCAGACCTTCTTCCTAAAACAGCCGTAGCTCCGTTTTATCTCCCCCTTTTAGGTTTTCTTTTTTTTCTTTTTAAATGTATGCTCCTTCAAACCTTGCGCCTGGGCCTGACTTCACTTCTCAAATCCTCCGCACAAGCCCATTTGGCTTTAAAACTCACAGCCGCACCAAAAAAAACTCAAGCCCATTGTGCAAGCCCCACACAAAATTAGCCCTTCCACGCCTACTTCAACGCCGCACAATAGTGCCCTGGACCTTGCTTGTTCTGCGCGCGGAGCAAGCCGCATCAAGCCAGCGACTGGGCCCACTGCGCAGCTGTATGTCATCCAATTCCTCTTGACTTCATTCTTTTCTTTTCTTTTTTTTTTCTTTTACTTCTTTGTTTTGCTTTTCTTTAATCAACGCCTGGAGCTTTTTTTCTTTCTTTATTCTTTAATCATTCTGCCCTACAATTCAATAAATAATGAATTAGTTTTTCCACGTGATTGAAACAAATAGTGAGTTTTGCAACTATTCAAGAGTAAAATTTCTAAGGACTATTTAATGCATTTATTTGAGATTCAAAATATTATAAAATGATGCTTAAATATATCCCATTGTGAATAAAAATTAAATCAAATAATATCAATCGCAAGCCAACATTTTTATCCACATTTTAGCAATTTAATCTAATGATAGGGTATTTAGAGTGCACTTTTGCACACTCATCACATCCATAAGTTTTTTGTGAGCCCTTTGATCAAATCTCATTACTTTTTTCTTATAAATAAGACACATTAGCCAATATAATCAAGGATAGAAAAATTAGTAGCTAGATGTTGTTGCAATAATTCCCTCTTCTATATTTCTTCTTCCATATTTTTTAAGCTTTGTTCTATACAAGTTAAGGTTCTACACAAGCTTTGTTCTATACAAGCTTTCTTCTACACAAGTTTTGTTCTATACAAGCTTAGTTTGTCACAAGTTAGAGTTCTACTCTATTCAAGACGAAGTACTACATAATCCACCGTTCAACATCAAGGAGTTCAAGCCCAAGCCTTTTCTGATTCAACATAAACAATCAGGTATGCTCCCTAAAACCTTACTATTTTCTCTTTTCCCAATTCAAGTCATCCTATCACTCTTGACAGAATCAATTGAATTGGAAAACTACGTTGGCTCTGATTCCATTATCTGAATGGATATGTAGGATTCCTTATGGGTCAGAGTCTACTCTTACCTTAATCTTATTTACTTTAATTTATTTTCTCTTATTTTATTCATGTTATCACTTTCTTTCTACTCTTCTTCTCTTTTTATTTTTTTACTTTTCGTATTTTATTTATCTTATTTGTTCATGTAATCATCATTATTATCTCTTTATACTCTCTCTCTCTCTCTCTCTCTCTCTCTCTCTCTCTCTCTCTCTTTAATTTATTTCATGGAATATTATGTTTTGTGGATGAATACTTGAGGCCGGTCCATTCGGACTGGGTGAGATGGGTGCCTAACCCCTTCCCATTTCGTACCTTAGTTCTTAGATTCAGAATACTTTTGTTCATTGTAGACTAGTTTGCTTTACTTTATTTTAACCCATGTCAAGGGGTTTAGAATGTAAATAGGATCAAAACATTGTAATTTTATTTTATTTTGTTGCTATTTTCTTTACATGTATTCTTCATGGGTTATATCAGGTTTGCTTATTATTTAGCCTAAAACAAGTTGGTGACTCCTTTGTGTATTCATGTACACTCTAATTTAAAAAGAGGACATTCCTCTCCCACATCGAGGGAGCGGACTTTTAAAAGTCAAGGGTGTTTGTCTTTTTCCAGCGCTTGTGCTCACACAAGCCCAAGCCTTATTTTGTACATGCAAGAGTTCTACTCCATCAAAGACGAAGTTCTACACAACTGAAAAATCAACATCAAGGAGCTCAAATCAAAGCCTTGTCTAATTAGTCACAAACAATCAGATGCACTCCCTAAAACCCTTCCTTTTCTCTTTTTCCCAATACAATTTATCCTATCACTCTTGATTGGATTAATTAAATTGGAGAATTATGTTGGCTTTGATTCCGTTATTTGAATGGATACATAGGATGCCTTATGGGTCTAAGTTTACTCTTTTTCCCTTATCTTATTTACTTTATGTTATTTTTCTTATTTTATTCATGTTATCACACTCTTTTTCTATTCTTCTATTTTGTGATTTACTTACATTATATATTTCGTTTACTTTACTCGTTTATGCAATTATTATCATTATCTCTTTCTACTTTTTCTATTTTATTTATGCCATGGAAGTTATGTCTTGTGGATGAACACTTGAAGTTAGTCCGAATAGGTGCCTAATCCATTCTCATCTCGTACCTTAACTCCAAGATTCAGAATTATTTGGTTCATTGTAGACTAATTTGCTTTACTTTATTTTGAGCCATGTCAAGGTATTTAGAATGTAATTAGGACCAAAGCATTGTAATTTCTTTGGTATTTCTTTTACATGTACTCTCCATAGGTTGTATCATATTTGCTTGTTATTTAGCCTAAAACAAGTTGGCAACTCCTTTGTGTATTCATGTACACCCCAATCTGAAAAAGAGGACGTTCCTCTCCCACCTCGAAGGAGCAGACAAAAGTTAGGTTGTTGTCTTTTTCCTACGTTTGCGCTCACAATGTTTTAAACTATCTTATTCCATTCTATTATAATAATTAAATTATTTTAATCAAACATTGACATGCAATTATTGTCTCATTTTAAAGAATCTAGCCAAACAAATGAGACATACCTTTAAGTTATTGGTGAGGCCACATATATAATAAAAAATCACCACTTGGGTAATTTAATAGGCACGGATGATGTAGGTAAGTTGGCCTATCTAAGATAGAAAGATCCATCTCTCCTATACAAGCTCGAGTCACTTCACACTAAAAGTGCACAAAATAACTGAGAACCGAAAAATCAACCCAACTCAACTTCAATGGGTTTGAGTTGGTTTAGGTTATGGAATCAAAAATTCAGGTTGATTCGGGTTACCCGACCTAACCTGAGAACCGAATCCATCATTTTTTTTATCAACTTTTTTTGTTTCATTTTTTTTTAATATCTTGAAAAGAAAATATATATTAACAATATTTAAGATGAAAAAAATTAGGAAAAATGGGATTGCTTTATATATATATATTGTTTAAAATTGGAGATGATTACAAAAAGATAAAAAATAAATTAGGATCAATTAAAAGAAATACTTCATAAAAACATTGAAATCAAGCTTACAATTATATACATGGTAAAAAAAAAAAAAAAAAAACAATACAAAAGCAGACTCAACTCCAACAAGCCTGAGAAAAAAAAAAAAAAACAGAACCTTACAAACAGGCCCCCTTATAAGACCTTCTCCCTTTATGTACCTTTATCCCCTCAGCTAAGTCCTTCATTAATTAACTCCATTTTTCAGCCGGGGTATCTAATTTCTTTTTTAAAATCACTGTTATATCCAAGGCTGTTACTATTGCTTATGAATCTCAAGCTAGGATTAGAGATTTTGTTTATGGCTGTGTTGCTCATATGTTTACCTTGTAGCAACATGTTTTTTTTTTTTAAACTACTGTTTTATCCAATTTTTTTATTTCATTGTTAAAATGTCATAAATACGTAGATGGCATAATTTTCATTGCATATATATTTATGAAATACCACGAAACGACAGACCAATACTTAAGCGACATGTGTGTCAACAGATCAATTAGCGGCTCGGTTATCCAAAGCATGCCGAGCATTCAGAACAGACCTACAGAACTTAAAGGGCTAAGCACACGCCTACAAAGCCGAGCTACATTCTTACAGAGCCAATAGGTCCGAGCACAGACCTCGAGAGCACTCTCCGCTAGTCAGAGCTCATCACTGCCATAGTATCTGCCAAGCAGGGAATAAGGAAACAGTCTTCTACAAGGAAACTTTCACACATGGTTATCTCTATTTTGATACAATGTCCAACATGGAAACTACTATCTCCGATGATCAAATCCCTACTCTCATGGCTCCAAATCCTAATCAACTTAGGAAAGCCACCATTTATATATTAAACCCTAGAGGTACGCTTTATTTTCTATGCTCATTCTTTGGCTTACATTACAGTCTTTTAAATTCAGTTTATTAACTTAAGCATCGGAGCGGCTACCGCTGGAGCCAATCCGATGGTCCTCTGATCATCTTCTTGAGTGTTCTTCAGGTCGCAGAAGGTCAAAGTTAGCTACAGCCAAAAAGTACAGCATCAGTTTGGCGCCGTTTGTGGGAACGACAACAATCTTCAAAGTGCTCTACTCACTTACAACTTTATTCTCCTTCTTACTAAAGAATCATGGCACCCAATCTCCGACCAAGGAAGAATGCTCAAAATCTACAAAACCCTCAATGTCGGCCACTTGCTGGACGAGGAAGGGGACAGACAGCTGATCCCATGTGGCAGGAGCTCGAGTCAGTTAAACGACATAAACAGCTCATGTAGGAACAACTTCTAGCCATTTCTAGAACTTTAGCAATTCTTACTCAAAATCAGGGGACTCAACCCCCTATTATCACTACGGAGGAAGGGCTCTATGAAGAGGCTCCCAACCGTCAGCCTGCACACCCCCAAGGAGCTATACACATGGCAGAGATCCTCAGCCGTCAGCAACTGCAGGCTGGGGAATGCCAGCCTTTGTTCCAGATGTCCATTATCGGAGCACCACCAGGGCTCCAACTCCTGGGGCTTCAGGAGCAAACCCAGCACCTCTGGAGACTCAACCTTATGCGGTTCCAGTTTTCCCAGCTTAGGAGCACCAGAACCCTTTTCCATCTGAGGGGCATGCCCATCCCGTTCATATGGGAACTGAAGCCGCAAGGCAAAATTCTCTAGGAGTCCCGCCTAGGGACCCACGCAGAGCTGAAGAGGTGGCAGAATCCATGGACCAAACTGTTGTCATGAGAGGTGCTCAAAATCCTCTAGAGCAGGACGAGCTGGCTAGGCTGCTCGGAAGGCTCGCTACACCATTCATTCTTGCCATTATGTCAGAAGAGAGACCGAGAAAGTTTGTTGTACTGAAGTTCACCCCATATGATGGGACTACTGATCCAAGGGACTATCTGTCACATTACCAGCACACGATGGCACCACATGGGGCCTCGGATGCCTTCATGTGCCGTACCTTCATTACCAGCTTGAAGGGTACAACTCTGAAGTGGTTTCATCACCTCCTACAGAACTCAATCATCAGCTTTTATGAGCTCGGTAGGAGATTCATGGACAAGTTCATGACTAGCAGAAGGCTGAGAAAGGGACCTGAGTTCCTGTTGAACATCAAGCAGACCAAGGAGGAGACACTCAGAGCTTACATCGCGCGCTTCAATGCCGAACTGACTAAAGTCACGGATTATAGTCCGGGCTTCCTAGTAGCCGCTCTAACCGCTGGCCTTGCTCAGAGAGGTTACAGGGATTCTCTGACGAAGAGTCCCCTTGCCGACATGGCAGCTCTCATAGATCGAGCCAAGAAGTACATCAATTTGGAGGAAGCAAAAAATACCTCCTAAAAGATTAAAGAGCAAGCCCAGAAGAATGACACAAAGAAAGACGGCTAGAGGAGGGATGATCAAAAGAAGGATCCTGGTGTACACAGGAAAAGGGATAGGAGCTCGGAAAGAAGAGCAGAATCCCAAACTCAATTTAACGCAGCCCTAAGGGAATTCACCAACTTTACTCCTCTAAACGCCCCCTTGGCTCAAATACTTCGGCAAGTCCGAGATCGTGAGAACCTGAGGTGGCCAGAACCAATAAAAGGCGATCCCAGTCTTCGGGACCAAAGTAAATATTGTAATTTCTACAAAGACCACGGGCATACGACCAACACATGTAGGTCCCTTAGACATGAAGTTGAACAGCTCATAAAGAGAGGACATCTACGGGATTTCGTTAAGCAGGACGAGAGGCAGAACCCTCACGAAGACAGGCCACAGCAGAGGACGGATCAGAGGTTTGAGCAGAGACTAGGAACAGGGGGAAAGACTGAACGAACCTCAGAGGCAGAACAACCATGTTATTTACGTCCTCCATACAGGATACCTCGGCTACGAGGATGTCAAATAGAGCAAGGAAAAGGTATGCCCAGGAGGCCAAAGTCTTGCAAGTCGTCAACATTGAAAAAGGTTTTAAACCAGTACCAAAGATTCGGTTCACAGAACAAGACCTTGAAGGTGTACTCTGTCCCTACAGTGACGCCCTTGTCATCTCTCTCAAGGTTGCCAACTTCGAGATCCGCCGAATCCTGGTTGATACAGGGAGTTCTACAAATATCCTGTTCTATGAACCCCTCAAGCTGATGAAACTTAATCCTAATGATATCCAGCCCACAGGCATAATCATGGCAAGATTCGGTGGGAATCTCAGTACTCCGTTGGGAAGGATCGACCTTCCTACTACAATAGGGGAAGGAGAATGACAGAAGACCACATTGATAGAGTACATGGTCCTAAACACCAAATCTTCCGTATAACGCCATAATTGGGAGACCTTGGCTACACCAGATGGGAGCGATCATTTCGACCTTCCACCAATGCTTAAAATACGTCCACAACCAGACTGTCTACCCCTGTCAGAAGGTGCCAACCAACCTCTAGAGAATGCCATACCCTCGCTCTCAAAGAGAAGTCTCCCAGGTAGCAATTACTATATGATCGTGAATATATGGAACCAGCCCTCTCCCACCATCACAAGGCCATAGGCTGCCCTTGTAAAAATAATGAGTTGCTAAATCAAAGAGCAGAGGGCAGCAGAAAGACCCCATTAAAGTATTGGTCAAACTCAGAGTCTCAAAGGCAATATTTGCTTATAGATTCAGACCTTGTCACTCGTACAATAGATCCCGACCATAAGCTCGTAAGGCAGAAGCAAGGGACATCTCCTCTAAGATGGCTCTAGGTCATTAGCGTAGAGGCCTTAATACTGTCCAAGGTCCACCAAATGCACAGACCTTCGGTCTGGTCAGCCAAATATACAGGCCTCAAGTCTAATCCATCTCAAGGTACAGATCTTATATCCTCACCATCCCATTAAATCCAATCGGTTGTTTCCCAAACTACAGGGAAAAGGTTTAACTCAGTTGCTCAGCTACATAGGCGGCAAATTTTCTTTTAAGTCAGATACCCCTTCTAACCAACTGTTATAACTCTAGTTGCTTAAGTCTTTATTAACAAGTTCTGGAGGGAATAAAGGTGTTGATTATTGAAGTTCCTTTCAAATACCATCAAGTCTCGTTATTATTACAAGACCACAAGTTCGGTAGCTAGCCTCCGCAAAACTTGTGTTCAGTTTAATCAGTACAGTTCGGAAGACAGCCCTTTATTCATGACCGATCAAGAAACTACAATTAGTTCTTAAAAAACTTTGCAAGGACTAGAGCCCATTTGTACACTACAAGACAGTGAAACTTTGGACTATGCCTGATCAAACCACAGGGGTCACAGAGTATTCAAAAGAAAAAGAAGGCATGAAGCTCTGTAAAGAAAAAGGAATACTATTATATATGTGATTCGATTATAAGAGGGGAGAAGAAAAGGAAGAATTACAAAATTTTCTCTTCTAAACTAGAGGGTCTACAGAGGCATTATTGTCATTATCATCACTATTCTCATCCTCATTCTCATCCTCATCATTCTTCGATGGCTGACAGATCAAAGTCTGGGAATTTGGCAAGAAGCTTAGATCTAAAGTCGTAATAACCAAACTCCACAAACTTCCGTCCCATCTTCTCCAACTCGATCTTCATCTTAACCTCGGTCTCAACCTTGGCTTCGTTGACCTTCAGAACAAGGGAGACTTGGAGTGCACCATTCTCCTTCTTCAATCCCTCCAGCTCCTAAAGGAGGGATTCCCTCTCAGACTTAAGAGAATCCCTCTCTAACTCCATGATGGAGAGGGAATTCCTCACTTCCTTAAGCTCTTCTTCAGCAGTTGAAGCATTAGACTGGGCTGTGCTTGAGCTAAAGGCGCACCTCATCCAGCTCTTCCTCAAGCCTCTGCACAGCTTGAAGATCCACGGCGGACTCCATCAAGGCAGCCAAGTTATGCAAGGTCTGCAAAACAGTAAGAGACCTGATCAGACATAAGTAAAAACAGAAGTACCAAAGAAGACAGTACGGTCATTTACCTTCAGATGGGCGCTCATGGTGCCAACAACTGTCCTTTGAGTACCCTACCTGGTACTAGTAAGAAGGGGAGTCCTTTTGGGGGGCATCTACCCAGAATTCCTCGATGGCCTGGTGGACGGCCTTGTACCCATCGGGCATCAGGTCCAGGTCAACTGCCACCCTCGCTTTGCCCTTTTTTGGAACCTTTGGAGTCGATGAGGAGGCAGGCTTAGAAGCCTGCTAAGCCCTTCTTGGGCAGTGCTGAAGTGGGTTCTTTAATCACTACGCCTTTCTTGATCGGCGTAGGGGAAGGAGAAGCAGAAGGCACCCCCTCTTTTTTGGGTGGTGCCGAAGAGAGGGGGTGGCATTGGTCTTCCTCTTCTTTATTGATGAATGATCTGCAGGAGGAGGGGGGTTCACCACCCTCTTCTTCTTCTTTGATGAGCCCCAATTGCCAAAGACGGTTTGCATCACATTTTCAACAACGTTCTTATTTTTTGGGGCCATTAGACTGCTCGGCTTAAGAATGGCCCTAAAATCTTAGTTCTTGGTCTTAAGGAGCCTCTTGTACTGATATTGAAGAATAGGAGTAAAGGACAGCCTCTCTTAACACCTTTACCTACACAAGAGATACAACATCAACAGTTAATTAAATAATATAGAAGTGAAGTCAAGAGCAGAAGCAAAAATTACAAAAGAAAGGGAGTCTTCACCTATAAACCCCGTGCTTTGGGGGAATGTAGAGTTCTGGTCCTCAGGGTCTGTTGTCTCCCATTCTCCACTAACAAGAAAATATCGATTTTTCCAAGATTTGTTGGAGGTTAGTATAAATGACAGAGGTCTGAAACCCTTGTCAAAAGACATGTCGTAGAGGCCCTCCGACTTCAGGTACTTAAGATCCATTTTACTACGAACCAAGTCTAGAGAGACCTCAACACTGTTCATATGACCCAAAACCATAAACCCTAACAGGTGTCTCCAACTGTTCAAGACCAAGTCGGCGGGGTAAAGGTTAAACCAACAAAAGAATTCCCTAAGCAATGTGGGGAAAGGAAGATGCAACCCCATTTCAAACCAGGAAGTATAAACACAGATCTCGCCTTCCCTAATATCTGAAGGACGATCTAGATCATCGGAGGCCCTAAGGACGATATTTTGAGGAAAGTCGAATTCCTTCCTCATAATATCTAACCAAGAAGAGGTTACAATGCTCTGTCCCTCTTCTCTTTTAGAGAGCTGGTCAGAGGCCTCTCCCTCTCAAGCTCCTAGATTCTGAGAAAAGCATCTACAATCCTAACCTCAGGGCTAGAACGGGTCTCTTCCGACCCAGTCCCCAAGGAACCACTATCCCTAACAAGGGTTTGAGATGAAGCAGGAATCTCCGAAAGACCCCCAAAACCACTCCCAACACCAGAGGATGTCCGTAGAAATCGACATTCAAAAAATAATAATAGTAATAACCAGAAGAAGAAAAGACGAAGAAAGATAGTGAAAAGATGAACGAAGGGACTAAAATCGAACCTGAAGAGAGAGAAAAGCTTCGGGCGACAAATGTTCTTCATAGTCTAGCTTGTTGGCTCGGTAATGGCGAATACTTCCTTTCTTTCTAAGATACAAGAGAAACAGTAAAAGGGACGTACGAAGTTCCTCTTCTCTCTATACATACATTTAGAAAATAAAGGCTACCAAGGCGAACCGTCGCGACTGGTTACAAGCAATGATGACCTTGGAAGCCCTAAAAAATCGGCTGCACAATAAATGACATGCCAACAGTCATCTTGAAAAACGAGGACAACAGAACACGTAACTTTTCGAAACTTAGTTACGCCACAAGCTCAAACTAAGGCTTGGGGGGGGGGAGTAACTGATATACCATGAAACGACAGACCAATACTCAAGCGACACATGTGTCAACAGATTAATTAGAGGCTCGGTCATCCAAAGCATGCTGAGCATTCAAAACAAACCTATAGAACTTAAAGGGCCGAGTACACGCCTACAGAGCCGAACTACATTCTTACAGAGCCTACAGGTCCGAGCACGAACCTCCAGAGCACTCTCCACTAGTTAGAGCTCATCACCGCCATAGTATCTGCCGAGCAGGGAATAAGGAAACAGTCTTCTACAAGGAAACTGCCACACATGGTTATCTCTATTTTGATACAATGTCCAACATGGAAACTACTATCTCCGATGATCAAATCCCTACTCTCATGGCTCCAAATCCTAATCAACTTAGGAAAACCACCATCTATATATTAAACCCTAAAGGTACGCTTTATTTTCTATGCTCATTCTTTGGCTTACATTATAGTCTTTTCAATTCAGTTTATTAACTTAAGCATCGGAGCGGTTACCGCCGGAGCCAATCCGGTGGTCCTTTGATCGTCTTCTTGAGTGTTCTTCAAGTCGCAGAAGGTCAAAGTCAGCTACGGCCAAAAAGTGCAGCATCAATATATATATAACAAAAATTAATTTTTTTTGGTTTTTGTAAAATAAAATAAAAAAAGGGAACCGATCCGATCCAACCCAAAAATGTTTGGTTTAAGTTGGGTCGAGTCCAATAACTCACAATTTCGATTATATTTTTTAAAAACCGTATAAGATCGGATCGGTTTCGGTTCTATTGCAACTTGACCCGACCCATGTATACCTTTACACATACAATATTTATGGTTTCCTTCTTCTCACATTGTTTGTATAAAATAAAAAAATAAAAAAATTCACAGCACAGATGACATGTTCCCTATCAATCCACGCGACCTCACCAAAGCGCAAATCAGCGTACAAGAGATGCACCGGGCAGTATTTTAAAATAGTTCTCTTGAGCGGCAGACCTCCCTTGGGCCTTCGTGGTTGATGGTATGCTCTATGCAATCTGGTTCTTCAATCAATATTCGATAAGTAAACCTGCTAGCTTGAATAATGATTGAAATTTAATTTTTAAAAATTTTATAATTAATTTTTAAAAAATTATAAAAATATATTTAAATATAATAATTTAAATTATAAAAAATTAAAATTAATAACTTATTAAATACGTATAAGTAAACCAAACAAACAATTTTTGAAAATCGGAAAAACCTCCAGCTTAACCGTTAACACAGAAACCGTTCACGGTTTTCATAAACGGCCCCGGTTCAATTAACTACTATAAAACGCGGGAACTGAGAAATTAGGGCATCTTCTGATTTTTCATTTGTGTTTTGCGTCGTTCTTGAGATTGCAATCTCGACTTCCACCATTGGCAACCACAGATTCCAGACCGCCATCGTTCAATGTCGTCCATTCACGAAGGTAAGCAATTTTCTCTCTCTCTCTCTCTCTCTCTGACAATGGGTTTGTTCTGGCAAAGAAGTTGCTTGCCCTCTTCTCAGTCGTAAATGCTTGTTTTGCTTAAAGAAACACACGATTTCAATTCCAAACAAGGATGCTGACAATAACGCATGGTAAATATATACAGAAATAGGTTTCTTCTGGGTTGACTGAAAATAAATTGATCTTAGTGGGTCACAGTCCATAGGCCGCAAAATTACAGGTCTTTACGCTAAGCACTAGCAGAAGGATCATGTGAAGTAGTTGACTGGGTATGGAGTTATGGGATGGAAGAAAATAAAAAATTCTGAAGCAATTGATTGTGTGGATGAGTTTACTTCTGAGTTTTCTTTAATTTTATTAACTTTAATTTCTTTTTATTGTTGATGTGATTTACATTGTGTTGGCTCTGATTTGGGTATCCTAAGTTTTAATATTTATTAATAGCCTTTTTTTTTTTAACTCAAGCTTCAAAGATAAAAAATAGATTTGTTGAGATTCATGCTAATGGCGAAGTGCTCATATGCAAATTGACCTAAAGCGGATGCAGTGCTCATTTTTTGATTAACCCCTGCCTTCATTAAGTTATTCTAGCTAATGTTTCATTTCTGCCTCAACATTTTGTATTTCTGTTTTTATTTCTCTCTTATAGGTTTTTTTTTGAGCCTCCATTTTGACTGAAGTATATTATTCGTAATTTTTCCACCTTAATAATTTCAGCATTTCTTCACCAGCATTGATTTATTCTTTGGATTGGATGGTTAAATGGCCTTTGTTTGGGAAGAAGGGCAATGATAGCAAGCTATGTTTGTGCTTAAATTTGAATTTACAATTATTGTAGGAAAGTGTGAAAAATAATTTTTTCATTTTTTTGCAAATTAAATTTATTATTATTTATTAATAAATTTATTTATTACGTAGTTGTGATATCACGGTTTGATTCCGGTTGAACCGATGACCTGTGACTCGTTCATTTTTCCGATTCATTGAACGATCCGGTTTTTAAAACATTTATTTTGAAATATGTAGGGAGGGTTTGTGCTTCCCACTGGCGACCATAGGAGGAGCACCACCCACTACTGGTATCCTCTCTCTCTGACTCTCTCTTGAGCGCACATACATGGAAACTTGAAAACACGCACGCACACGCACGGTCAATCTCTCTCTCTCTTCATTTTTTGAATTCATTGATTGTTACCTCGGGGTTCTGTTGGGAGATTAATGGTTTTGTTTTTTGGGGACCTTGCTAATTACTATTTAATTTGAAAATTTCTTACAGATTTTAGGTGATTTCATTGATTTCTAATTTCCCACCTGATTTTTTAACACCATTATTACTGTTTTGTATTTCTTAGCATCCGAACAAGCCCTCTTAAGCGAATAGCTTTTTCACCATTTAATTTTTTTTTCAGGGATGAAATTTCCAGTTTTTTATTATATAATAACGAATGTTATATAATGCATAAATAACAGAATTTAGTCTTTCACCAATTTATGGTATCGTGAAGTCACTGTTTGTTAAATTTAATTTATATTTTTAAACATTTTATCAAAAGCTTGTAATCAAATGATTTAGTGGTGCTAATTATTGGGGGGCAATTTTAAGTGAAAAAAAGAAGAAAAAAATGCAGTGTTAACCGGTGGTTGCAATGGTTTTGGTGGTCTTAAAATGGTGGCAATGATGGTAGTGGTGGATGCCAGTTGTATCTTTCTGACAATAAGAACTTAACCCAGGTCTAAGTACCTCAAAATTTTCTCTCAAAAGTAGTAAACAAGTTGTTTGAGTCATTTCACAATTCTAAAAAATAATGGATTCTTATTTCCATATAATGTTACCTAGAACATGGAATGTTGTAGTATATAGAATGGGAACATGAAGACAATATCCTACATACCTTAAATATGGTGTAGAAGGGGTGTAGGTATAGGTTTCAAGTGGGAATGTGAGAGTGGGAGCTACACGTCAGAAAGGATCTCTGAGTAGTGTGTCTAGGAAGAAGGTGAAACAATTCAGACAAGGAAATCCACAGGGAAGACCTCTCTCAGTTCTTTCTTCTCTAAGTGCACATCTTTGTGGAAGTCCTATTTATATAAGATGATCACGTGATATCCTCATGCGTCATAACGGCTTCGCTGAGGTCACAAATCGATCTTCATGTGTACTTCCAGAAAGTAATAAAAGCTTATTGAAGAATCAAGAAGATTCTCTTATAGTCTGGAAGGGCTAGTTTGACTCTATCTCTAAATATTAGAGCCAAACTAGCGAACCTATCACCCTTGCCACCAATCCACACGACTTAGAGTATACCATATAACCAGTCCTAGACTGCAGTTTCCTTTCAGCCCTAGTTTATATATCATACTTTGGCTTGATATAGTGAAGATATAATTGGTAATCATTATCTCAAAATGATCTTATGCTTGTTAATATATTCAATACTCTTATCTTCGTCATTGTCTTTGGCCTAGACCAGCTCGTATTTCAAGTGATTTAGGTTGGTTTGGACCAAAGTCAAGCTTTACTCGGAGTGTCTAAGTAGGTTTATAGATCCCATTGTCACATTTTACCCCATGTACGTATGAATTCTTTCATGAAAGTTCATACGTACAAGAAATCACCGTCTCTTTCTCAAATAGACCTGGGACCATTCATTTTGGTCCCACCTTTTATTAAGACCATCAGTTTGGTTCTTTTTCCTAATTATTAGAGGATACTTGAGTATTTTTAAACCTCAACTCTCAAAGTTTCTGTTTTAGGCTGAGATAATGAGTTCTTTATTCTAAAGAGTAGACACAAAGAACAAGTCAATTTTTTTTTTTTGGGGTAGGTAAGAACAAGTCGAATTTAGTTGGGGCTGAAACCAAAGTTTCCTCGTCATGAATACCAAAGTATCTAATGGATATCATATCCACGTTTTTGTCTTTTTTTAGTAAAAATGGCTTTTATATTTATTCTTTTTTTTAAGAAAAATCTTATAGGCCTTTCTCGAGTTTGGGCTGTTTATTTCTGGCTCTAAAAGTTTAAGTTTTAATTTTTCATGAGCCACCATTATGCATTGACTTTCAAATGCTTTTAGAAAGCTCCCATCTGTTCGGCTCTATCTTTTACCTCTGGAGCCATCACTTTGGCTCTATCTTTTTATCTTTGGAGCCATCACTTTGGTTCTATCTTTTATTTTGGAGCCATCTTTTCGGTTCTTATCTTTTTATCTTTGGAGTCATCACATTGGCTCAATCTTTTATATTTGGAACCCTTGAGTATGGCTCTATCTTTTATTTTGGAGCCATCTCTTTGGTTCCATCTTTTTATCTTTGGAGCCATCACATTGGCTCGATCTTTTATCTTTAGAATCTTGAGTCTGGTTTCATCCTTTTTATCTTAGAGCCATCTCTTTGGTTCCATCTTTTTATCTTTGGAGCTATCACATTGGCTTGATCTTTTATATTTGGAATCCCAAGTTTGGCTCTATCTTTTACTTTGGAGCCATTTCTTTGGTTTCATCTTTTTATCTCTGGAGCCATCACATTGGCTTGATCTTTTATCTTTGGAACCCCGAGTTAAGTTTATTGTAGGGTTTCAAGAAGTTTGTCTAGAAGTTTATCGTATGGTTCCAAAGATAAAAGATTGAACCAAAGTAAGGGCTCCAAAATAAAAAATAGAGCCAAAGTGAGGGCTCAAAAAATAGAAGATAGAGCCAAAGTGAGGGCTCCAAAGATAAAAGATAGAGCTAAAGTGAGGGCTCCAAAAATAAGAGATAGAGCCGAATAGATGGGGGGGCTCTTTAAAAGAGGGGAGCTCTGTAAAAGCATTCAAAGGTAAATGCAGAATGATGGATCATGAAAAAGAAAAATTAACGCTTAAACTTTTAGAGTCAGAACTAAACGGCCAAAACTCGAGAAAGGCTCGTGTAAAATTTTTCTCAAAAAACAATATAAGAGAAGTTTTTGCTAAAAAAGACTAAAATGTGGATATGAGATCCATTAGATATTTTGGCATTCATGATAAAGAATCTTCATTTTCGGCCCCAACTAAATTCGACTTGTTCTTCAAGTCTACTGTTTAGAATAAAAAAACTCAAGGAAACTTTCAGAAATAAGGATAAATACTCAAGTATTCTCCAAGGATTAGAAAAAGAGTTAAACCAATGGTTTTAGTAAAAGATGGGACTAGAAGGAATGGTTCTAGATTTAATTGAAAATGAGATGATTTTTGATTTCTTGTACGAATGAACTTTCATGAAAGAATTTATGCGTACAAGGAGATAATATGGGTATGGGATCCATACATGAAACATCGAAGATTATCTTGAACACATCCCAAATATGTTGATCCAATGATAAAGAACAAAGAGTTATGAAGCATGATCCCCTTAACAAACTTATGATCTCGGTCCAAACTTGGTCGAGCCAATGATTGATTTACAAGTCTTAAGACTGAAGGGGAAGGGAGTCTAAGATTTGATAGTACGAGATACTCTAGGTTGTGTGGATTGGTGACTAAGGTGTTAGGTTCACAAGTTTAGCTTTACTCCTAGGGTTAGAGCCAAACTAGTTCTTCCAAACTATAAGAGAATCTTATTGATTCTTCTACGAGCTTCTATTATTTTCTAGAAGTACACGTAGAGATTGAGCTGTAACCTCAATGAAATTGTTAAAGGTGCATGACGACGGCACATGATCATCTTATAGAAATAAGGCCTTCACAACGATGTGTACTTAGAGAAGAAATAATTGAGAGAAACCTTCCCATGAATTCCCCTGTTTGAATTGCTTCACTTTCTTCCTAGACACACTACTTTGAGTTCCTTTTAACGTGTAGCTCCCACTCTTACATTCTCACCTGAACCCTTTGCTTACAATAAGTGTCACACCCTAATCACTCGGTATGGACTATGACATGTCTTGGTGACACCTTGTTGCAAGACATGCCACTTGGGTGGCTAGCAACAATATTTTGGATGTCTAGCAGATTTTGAGTAGAGACATGTCTACGGCAGTGATTTTGGTTCAACATATAAAGGAGAGGGCTGACTCTCAACAAAGTTGGTATGATTAGAAATACAAAGATAATGTCTCCTCTTGTCAGCTTGGGAATTGTTAGTTTGACATATATAGGGGAAGTGAGTTCTCCCCTACCCCAAGGCATGAGGGAGGCAGGCAGGCCAAGAACAGGTTGTGGGCGGCATGGCTTGCACAACCCTAAGGTCTTGTCGGTGTGACATAGTCGGTGCTAGCTCAAATGGGGTGTTCATGGGGTTGGTTTGCGGCTGGACTTGTGGCTTGAATAACAAGGATGGACCCTTGATGCTCAAATTGGACTAATGTTTCTAGCATTGTGGGCGTGGGATGGGTGCAACCCAGCATGCAAGTGGCTTAGTTGGACAGAGTAAGCTGAGGCATGGGTGCATGTATTGGGCACTAGTGAGCAAGTCTATGTGCTCTAGAGTTGGTTTAGTTGTTGGGCTTAAACAAGGACTGGGCTAAGACAACATGGTTATGGATGTAGCTTAGACATGTGGTGACAGTTAGAGGTGTCATGACTAATACATCATTTAAAATTGTGGGAAATGTTTGGTGGCTTCAGATATGGTTGGCTCTGGTATTTATGCTGGCTGACATAGGCTGATCTGGTGCATGGCTCATCACATGGCAATTAGTGGACTAAACTGTGGTTGATGTGGTGGTAGACACATGTAGCACAACTGCTGTGATCATGAGGCACAATGCAATCATGGCTGCAATTAAAGGAGGCAACTGCAAGGACATGTGGCAGTGGTTGGAGCAAGAAAGGTGCCTTGCATAACTGTTACACACAGATGGCCACAAGATAGAGTCTTCATAACTGCTGTGACATAGGTGGCAGCATTACAAGGGAGTGGCATAACTGTTGGGCCAGATGGCAGCACTGGGGATAAGCAGGTGTTACACACAATTGCTCATGGACAAGTGGCATAGTCTAGGGAGTTGTGTATTGTAACTGCTGTAATGTGTCTTTATAAATGTATGTATGTAATGCTAGTGTATGACAGAGACATAGGGAGTGTATTGCAGAGAATAGTGTGAGTTTGATAAGTTGTAGGCGGTAGGGATCGCCTACTAGGGAGGTGGAGAATAAAAGAGATGATAAAAGTCTCTAGGAGATTACGAGGGGGTGTTAAGGAGTATTAAGTGCACCATTAATGGCACTGCAAGGTGAAGTGGTTCTGAGGAGAAGATATGAGCTAACTAGGAAGATGAGATTTTAAGAAGGAAAGCGACAAACTAAGTTTGTCTTAACTCCAATGCATTGAATGTCAATGAAATAGAGAAGGAATTCAGAAGATCCTCCCTAGGATATTAATGACAGACTTTTCATGAGAGTACAAGCTTATTAATTGCTTGTCTCTTTGTTGATAACTTGTGCTTCACTTGTGTGTCTCAGGAATCTTTACCTTGTATTTGTAACCCAAGAGACGTGCCAAGGGTCTTGGTGTTGGGCGGGAAAGGATTCCTTTTTGCCACATGCTTCTCTTTTTGGCTAACAGGACAAGTGCTGATTCTTGTAGGTTATTACTTTCGGCCGTCATTAATGAAGGTCATAATACCACGTCTTTAGGTCAGACCAATGTACTATTTCATTAAATGCGGAGTGGGCTTCCTCTCTTCGTTATTTAATACAAGGTACTTTGGAGATTCGTCACACCCAAGCTACTATGTCACAAGAGCCTGAGTATACCGAGTAAGGTCCATAGCATAGTGATTGTACTATAGCTGTGCGCCAGACTCGAAGAGTCTCCTTTGACTTGTACCTAAGACTTTTGGGCATCCGAGTGAAGGAAGGGCTATTCATGGAGTTCTGTGCGGAATTCTTGATCGATGAAGTTCCCTGGGGAAGGAGCATTTTGCAGCTTCTGCTTTTTGTAAGACAACTTTTGTTGTCGTGGAGAGTGTACTACCCTAGTTCAAAGATCTCCTCTCAAGTATGTGCTTGTGGATCAAGACTTGGTCTTTCCACGAGACTTGTTTGTTGTGCGCCCTCATCCCTTCCCTTTTCCTTTCACTGTATGGCTTGGATGAGGAAGCCTTATTTGGTTCTTGAGACAATGTAGGAAAAAAAAAAGAAATTAAAAATATATAATCTTAGTACTTACGTATAAAAATAAAGAGGATATTTAAAATTGTACAAATTAAAATATAAAATCTTAATGCTTATGTATGCTTTTTGTTGATGACATTGTTTTAATTGATGAAACTAGAAGAGGGATAAATGTTGAATTAGAAATTTGGAGAGACTTTAGAATCAAGAGAGTTCAAGATAAGTAGGACAAAAATTGAATATATTGAGTGTGACTTTAGTAAAACTAGGAAAAGAAATGGTAAAAGGAAACTAGATCGACGATCAAAAGTCCCAAGATTATAACACCCAAAAAGAAACCAGATCGACAATCAGAAGTCCCAATTGACCACCAAAAAAGCTTCAAGAAGACTACTACCCAATCAAATGCACATGGATCTGTTAAAACAAGATCCCTAACACCAAAACACAATCCTTCATAGCAGATTGAAGGAAACCTCAAAAGGTCCCAAAATCCGTATCGAAAAAAATGGTCCAATAATCTGAAAAACATTTGAAAATAGAAAACACCTTTAGATGGTTACAAAAAATTTTGCAAAAAATAACAGAGGAATCAACATGGAAAGAAAAGTTGAAATATGGTGTTTTGGTCATTGGAAAAGTGACGTCATCGCCCCAAAATAACATCAGCAACCTTATTTCCTTCTTGTCTTTATGGTTGTGGGCTGTGTTTCTGGGAGGGGAGAAATATTATCAACCTGCTCTAATATCAAGTTAAGATTTACAGGACAAAACTAAGATTAGAAGAATGGAGGAAAAGAAAGAAAAAGATTAGGAGAAAAGAAAAGAAAGGTTTAGGGTTTCATCAAATCACACTTCTGTCCTTATACCTTAATATATTACTTATGAAGTACGGACATTCTATTTTGGCTCAGGTGTCCGTGTCGAATACTGACACTCTCGGACACGTGTTGGACACTTGAATTATGGTTGTTGATGATTAAATGAAAAAGTTCTTTAATTTTTATTTAATGATTCTATTATTTTAATTTCTTAATAATAATTTTATGATTTGTGTGTTTTTATGCTAATTTTAATTGAAATAATATTAAGTTTTATCATATGGTGATATAAAAAATATAAAAAAATTACATATATTTAATGTGTTCCTGACGTGTATGTGTACTACTTTTTTGAAAAATAACGTGTTTGCGTGTTCGTGTCTTGTCATATCTGTGTCCCGTGTCTATATCCGTGCTTCTTAGTATATTACCATAAGAGAAAATACAATAATACCCTTATCTAGAAGTAAAAAATAACTTTTAACACTCTAACAAGTAATATAGTGAAGATTAAAAATCAAGTGATAATATAAAGTACAAAATTTGTTATTTAGGTTCATTTACTTATTAGGAAGGATAAATTGGAGTAAAGTTATCACGATTTACTCCCCCACTAGCGAATTGCGAATTAGGATTGCACGATCCAAAACATGGATCATTAGCGATTTGGAACGCAAGATTTAGCGTTCCAATCTAAAATATCAAAACTCCAAAAAAAAAATCATACAACATACAAGAAAATACATACATACATCGTTAGAATTTTATTTTATAATAGCTTGAATTCGTTAAAATTTCTCGAATGTATATATATACATACGAATATTATTACAAATATAATAAAAAACATATCACGTTTCAAATAAATGTATTTCGTTCTAATAAAGCAATTCGAAGAAGCCTACCCCTAACGTACCATGTTTTATAATAAGTGACAATCTATGTTCCCGTTCCCCGTACCATAACGATCCACATTCTAGGTAACATTGAACTGGAGATGATGTTACTCATGAAATTAAAGCAGCATGGGTTAAGTTGGGAAATGCATCTGGCGTGTGTTGTGTGATTAACGTATATCGTTAAAACTAAAAGGTAAATTATATTGAACAACTATTAGACTAGTGATGTTGCATGGAACAAAATGTAGGGTAGTTAAGAAACAACATGTTCATAAATTGAGTGTAACTGAAATGAAGATGTTGAGATGGATGTGCAATAAGAGGAGAAAAGTAAAAATTAAAAATGAGCATATTCTTAAGAAGGTAGCCAATTAAGGTGGCATGATCATGTACAATGAAGACCAGTAAATGCACTAGTAAGAAAGAGTGATATGGTTCAAAGGTCATGTTTGGAGGTGGAGGCCACCAAAATCAACTTTGATAGAGATAGCAAAAAAAAAATGATAATGTCATAAATAGAGTAGAACTGACGAGATAGGATTTATGTGGCCGACTCTTAATAGTTGGAATTAAGGCTTTGTTGAATTGAGTTGAGTAATTCCTCACTTAACTGAGGCTATCACAATGATTTGGCTTACTTGACACAAGCTATTCATGTTTCCGAGACAAAGACAACAAAGAATCTTATTAATTGTTTGGACAAGTTTTTGAATTATTTTCATGTTGATTTTCCTTTCTAAATTACACAATTTTTTATTTTTTTTTATTGTATTTGAGAAAGTAAGCTCAAACACTCACTAAGTACCACTCAAGATGAGAATGCTCTCCTATTCAAATTGCTAACTTGTGGATAGTGAATTGGATGTGTATTTTTTATTTGTTTTTTTAATTTTTAAGAATGAAAAAAATTAAAACATTTAAAATATGTGTTTTCAAGTTGTTTTTTGTTTTCTATTGACTTTAATTTTTTTAAATAAGAAATGTTTTTAGTAGATTTTTTTAAAAAGGTGTACTTTCAATTTTTTCTAAAACGTGCTACTAATCGCATCGTTTGTCAATATTTTTATTTATTTTATTTCTGAAAAAATAGTTTTGATTTTAGCCAAACAACCCTTTAGCTTTTGTTAGTCAGTCTTGGCCAAAAAATTGAAGGTAAAGTAGATATAGTATGAAATTGTGTGGTTTATTTCTTCAATTACTCGCTCTTACTTTGAGATCCTTCCTTTCTCAGTTTGCTTCAGATTGTTTTTGTGATTATTTCATGTTTTTTGTAATTGAAATAAATTGCTAATAAATGATAGAAAAATCAACATTTTGTACAGATGATATAAACTATTGTTTTTTTGTACAACCAATCTCTTTTCCGCTGAATTGGTATTGGTGATTGGTCTTTCCTGGTGAATGAGTGAGCTAAAGAATAATTTTCTATGCTGCTTTCTTTCATTATATGTATGTAGTAGAGCTAGACTAAGTGATTCCATTAGTCAATAGTACTCTTGAACTTATCTAGTCTATATCCCCCTAATATAGTATGTTACAAAACTTGTTTAGACATTATGGACCTCTAGCAAACTTGATAGCAAAAAATCTTTAATTGACCTTCATCTACTTCCCTTCTTTTCGGTGGTGTAGGTAGTGTGGCAATAGTAAAATCAGTGTTGTTAAAGGCAGTTGCCTCGTCACCTAGGCGATTTTCAATGATATGGCCTTAACATGTTTCAGGAAAGGTGTCTTTAAAAAGACGACGCTTGGGTGATCACCTTAAGCAAGGCGAGATACGACCAAACGATAACCTTTTTAATTGTAACGTATTTTACTTGTATATCCCTTATGTTTGTAGAGTTTTATACACTTATTTAACAATTTTGTAAGAGACATGTCAATATAAAAGAACATAGTTGTAGTTTAGAAGTATTATTGTCCGATCTATTATAGTAATAAAAGTATTATTATCAAACATAAGACTAAACTAATAAAAATTCAAAGTTTTGGGGAAAGAAACACTTTCGACATATAAAAGTTTTAAGTATGGATTGACATTTCATCTTCTATAACCAACCAACTATTATCATTCTTCACAAAATCTGAGCCTGCCCACTATGAAATATTTTTCCTCCATCAACTAAACTGATCACTTGTATGGGAAGTCCTCCCAATATAGACCTGATTTTTTGAGAATAAGTTTAGATGTTTATGAGATTGGACCTATAATGTCTTCCATATTATTAGGACTAACAAATAAGACTTGCATAGAAAACAAAACTTTTGAATATTAATTTATAAAAAAAGTACTATATCTTAAAATGGTTATATCAATTATATACGTCGTACATTACTTTTAGATTGAACTTTTTTGTGTTATTATAATGATAAAATATTATTTAACTTAGAATGAATTAATTTTTAACATGTAATATATATTTTTTTGATTATTTTTATTAGTTAGCGCCTTACTTTACCAAGGCTAGCACTTTTTGTCACCTCGTTTTTTAGGTAATGTGAGACTTTAGTGCCTTGGGGCGCCTTTCGCCTTTAACTACATTGAGTGAAATTAAAAACCATTATTTCATGTTAAAAACATTCATTTTTTAAAAGATTATGGTCACTTATAGTAGGAACAAGAATATTAGATTATATATGATGATAACATGATCATTGTTAGAGTTTCCTGTACTTGGTGTATATATTTGTTTGTTCAGGTTCTTTTTCTAATTTTTTGTTATTTCTTTAAGCATAAAATGGAAGTGTCACTTTGTTAGGTTAATGCGGAAATTCTCAGGAAAGTGTTAAAGGATTTGAAGCATATGTGTGTGTTTATGTATTACAGAAACCCAACAAAAAGAAAAAGCATTTCCAATCTCCTCACTTGGCCTGTGCTAATAGGGACATTCTCTTTACAAGATCTATTGTCCCTGTGACATGTTTTTGAGTTTGCATCTATACAAATTACAGTTAGAATTCATGATAATCCTGACAAGTTCTAGAAGCAACTATAGTCTGTGGTTACTTATATGAGTATTGTAATGCATTCTGGACTCTTGATCAGATGTAGTTGTTTAATAGGTTATGGCTCGTGTTGTGCCAAGAAAACTTTGACAATCTTACACAACTCTATGGTCTTCTGGCTTCTGGTTGCAATTCCATGTGGAAGTCGTTTTTTGTTGATGAAACACATGCTGGTGTTCATTTTTCTTTCAAGTTACATGGTCTTTCTTAATCAACTTTTTTTTTTTAATTTATTTTTCAGTTGTTAATATTTGAGTTTTGGTTTTCCCCTTATAAACCATACATTTATGATCATCTGTCTTTCGCACATTGATCTATTAATATGGCCTATTCAGTGGTTGTTATTGATCATCTTTCCTTACATTGGCATGTGGGTATTATTATTATTATTATTTTGTCTAATGAATTGCTTGCTGGACTTTACAAGTCAAGCCTCCAGTTTCCAAGAGTTAAATATCTTTGATTGTGATGCATCACTGAACTTACTTTTTCTTTGGCATTTTGTCATTGCCCTTTTACATTTATTTGAGACAGAACATGTGTGGTCCTCTCATGCAACAACATAGCTGAGAAGGCATTAATGTAGGCCATTCAACCATGCTTCTATTCCTGGCAATCTCCTCAGAGGTCAAGAGGTAATTTTATCCCGAGCGTAGTCCACACGAGGTTCCAAACAAAGATGGCTGATGAGGATAAAAATCTAATTGAAATCCTAGAGGAGAATAACCCTATTGACATGAGCAAATACATCAGTTACGTCCATGCTCCACAATGCGGCGCCATAGCAACTTTCTCTGGCACAACACGTGACACCTTTGAAGGAAAAACAGTCTTGGAGCTAAGATATGAAGCTTATGTGCCAATGGCGATACGCTGCATCAAATCCATCTGTTCATCTGCTCGATCATCATGGAATCTACACTCTATTGCAGTTGCCCACTGCTTAGGCCCAGTCCCTGTGGGGGAAACTAGTGTCTTCATAGCGATATCGGCTGTTCATAGGGATGATGCACTAGATGCTTGTAAATTTTTGATTGATGAAATCAAGGCATCAGTTCCAATATGGAAGAAGGAAATTTATGCCGACGGGGAAGTCTGGAAGGAGAATTCAGAATTTTTGGGGAGGAGGATGGAACTTGGGAAGGGCATGCAGGATGAGGGCTGTGGGAAAAAAATTGGAGTGGAGACGCATAAGAGAAAGGGTTGCTGTGGGATGAAAGTAAAAATGGAGGATGTAGCGGCGGACTCTAAATGAGGGGTTTGAAGAAAACATAGGTAAGGGGATCCCAGTCTTGCTCTTTTTGTTTTATTTGTATTGTTGTTTTGTTAATTTGGTTAGATTGTTTGAAAGAGTTAATATTAATTGAGGCTGGAAGTGCAAAGTGAACATGCTGGTGGTGTCTCTTAGTAAATAGTGATGCTAATGTATGTTGGGGTCACTAAGGCATATTTAATGTTGTTCAATCCTATTCCTAAGCCACCACATATAAGTCATTTGGCCTTGATAATGCTTGTGGACTTTAGACTTCATCCTTCACTTGTATGTGTTTTATTTACATTTCTACCACCATCCTATCATTCTCAGTCACATACAAGTTGAACCTAACATCTACAAAATATGACAGAAACACTTCTTTATTTAAAGAATTTATTGGAAGTTGAAAATTAAAGTTTATTACGAGGAGTGGAGAATTTATTTAGAAAGGAAGTGGTGGGGGTGGTGGAGGAGCTACTGTTTTGAGAATAATTATTCAACTGGTAATAATGGGAGAGCGTAGATTCTAAGTCAGATGATCATCATAAACAAATATGCAAAGTTGTGTTTAAGGATCAACATCAACATTTATTTTTCTTGCTTCAATGCTTGCTTGTGTTTCCACTTTCTACTCTACCCTCACCCCTCACCTCTCTCTCTCTCTCTCTCTCTCTCTCTACATATGCAACATCAGTATTAGGTGTTAAATCATACTTTTTTTTTTGTAACATGCCTCATAAATCACCCTCCCATGGTTATTTTATTTTAGTAGCTTTATTTTGTGTTATATTGTTATGGTCGTCGGGCTAAGGAGGTGCAAGTTGTCTTTTTTTTTTTTTTTTTCACCCCTTCATTCTTCTTTTAATTTTTCTATTTTTTAATTTTTATTTTTACGCTTTACACAACTCCTATGATTTTTTCTATCTATTGTTTTTCTTTCATCAAATTTTCAAAAATGAATTAGGCACCGTGGATAAAAAAAAAAAAAAAAACATATGAAAGGAAATTTCCATTTAAAAGAGTGAGTTTGGATAAAATTAGAATTTTTAAGAGAGCTTCAACACGGCATAAGATCAAAACCAAGATCGGGTCCATGAGTAATCTCTTTAACTTGAAGAGCCTATGACATATTTTGTGACAAAAAAGTCCCTCAATTGCATCTCTGTTTTTCCTTCTGATTTGAAAACAAATTTGTGCCTGAATTTATGTGTGCATATCTAGAAGGTTTTCAAAATTTAATAATTTATAAAATATAAATATGTTTTAATAAAATTTATATATTTCGATTCAAAAATTAAGATCTATTAAACAAGAATACTCATATTGTAAATGAAATTCTGAAGAACAAACATTGCAACCAAAATACTGAGACTTGCTCAAAAATTGAAAAATGACACCTCCTAGCAAAACTAGCGTCGTAAACCACCTGTGGCGGTTTAGGTTGCCTAGATCTCAAAATAATAGATGAATACATAATAATTCGCGTAAAACAATCGACTTCAAAGTTATGACAACTTAAAGTTTTTACACATCAATTGTTTTTTTTTTTTTTTTTTGCCAACTTAGGTATAATAGGTATGAACGTAAAAAATAAAAACACATCATATGCTGCACCTTTAGTTCTCTTCTATGAAACAAAGACATTATTAAATAAATAAATAAATAAATTTTTATTTAACAAAAAGTTCCAAATCATAAAAATTTCAAAATAAATCAATTCAACTTACTATGAAATTTCATTGTTTTTAAACAACTAGTTTCAATTCAATTTAATAAAACCAATTTCAATCTTACTGTAGACAATGCAATTTCACTGTTTGAATCCAACTAGTTTCTCTTCAATTCCACTTTCAAAAAAACTATGAAACTTTAGACTTGGTTTATCAAACCAGTTTCAATTTACTTCTAGATAGGTAATCTACTAAGTCCAGTTAGGGATTTCCATTTAAATTAGTCATTTCCTTTAATTAAAATTGGTTTGTTTTCATGTTTTTATTTGTTTAAATCTTGTAACGAGATTAACTGAAATTAACTTTTATTAGGGGTCCAACTGCATCTAAATCTACCCATCAATACGATACAATAATATACAATGTTGCAATACTCAAAGCTGACTCTAATCACGCAAAATACAAGTCTAAGTCCAAAACAAATATACAGATATATCAATGTCCATGTAGGGGTACAAACACCCTTATACAAAATGAATACAATATACAAATCTAAATTTTATATTACTAAGGTCATCATCTATCTCAAACTGCTCCTACAACTGTCTTTTTTGTACATGTCATTCCTATGAATAGTAATGGTGAGTCATAACGCTTAATAGAGTTTTTCAAAATTTAGAAGCACACAACATGGAAAAAAGTAATGCAAGCCCTATTTGGACAGTCCCTAGTGTCTAACATATAACGAATGCACATAACAATAATCACAATCCAACCATAAATACACATAGATAAGCGTTTCGATATACTAAGATACATTCCAACACTTTATAACAATAGTATAAATATCGATATCACATAGATCCAAGCATACAATGTAAATTTATTTACTTGCCGATGCACATCCATTTCCTACATAAGACAATATCAACAACAAAATATCTAACATGTGCAATCCACAAAATCAATGTATACATTATTCATCAATGCATCCCATACAACACACTTATGCTTTATGCATGTACAATTTCGTGAATGCAGTATGTCATGCTTTATAATAAACAGACACGAGGCCAGATATACTGTAATATCCTGACCTGAGATATGGCACATAAACCGAGGTAGACCCGGTAGAATAGAACAACACCAGTTGTAAACCGAGCTGTTGAAGGTCTATAGCAGGATATCATAGGGACTGAATGGTAGTGGAATGTGAACGGTTCATTTTTACAGGCATTGTCGGGCGATGCCCGAGCAACCCAGGAGTGAACATCGTAATACGTGTACACACGCAAATCCATGCATATATATGAATGCATATATACGCATGTCATTAAAAATGAGTGTATGTACGTGCGTGTAGAAATGTGTATATACGTGTATAAATAGATATATATATATATATATGTGTGTGTGTGTGTGTGTGTGGATAAAATAAAGTATATATATGTATATACAAGTTAAAATATATATATATATATATGTGTGTGTGTGTGTGTGTGTGTGTGTATTCAATACATGCATAAAGCATGCAGGTGAAAGAAAAAAAGAAAAAAGAATAGAAAAGGAAAAAGGGAAAAGAATAGTGTGAGTGTGTGTCAGCAAGTGTGTGTTTGATGTGTGTGTAGTGTGTGTGATATATATTATATAATATATACATAATATCTCAATTGGAAACAAGGAAAGAGCAGCCAAAAGAAGAGAGAAATCTCAGCCGTGAATAGAGAAAAGAAAAGTCTAAAAAGGCCGCTGCAAGTGGGAAAGAAAAGAGAGAGGAAAGAGGGAAAATGTGAGGGGCAGTGCTGTTGCTCTCTCTATATATATACACCTATGTATACTAAGATAAAATGGGAATAAAACACATAAAATAAAGGAGTTGAGACCACCCAGAAGTAGGAACTAGAAGGAGAAACCAAAAGAAAAAGGTAAGAAACTCTTTGTAAATTTCAAGTTTCATTTGCTAGATTTTTTGTAGAATTGCTTAAAGTTAAGAAATAATTATATGGTTTTAAAGAGCATGAAAAATGGTGAATTTAGGAAGAAACCGCAGCTCATTTGGTTAATAAACGAGTGAGAAAAACCAATTTAAAGTTTGAAGGAAAATTCCTGGGTCATCGAGTTTTAGATCGTTTTAGCTCGTTTTACTGAATTGGAAATTGTTGCCCATAAGTGCAAGCAACTTGTAAGTAAAATTTAGGCTAAAAACAAAGGCTAAAAATCCATGAAATAGTGAAAATTCAGTTCACCGGAAACTTGGGGACAGCTCGCCAGAGCTGGCTATAACTCCATTTTTCGAGGCCTTCCGGTGATCCAAACTGAATTCTGAGGGTAGATATGGAAAGCCCATGAGGGGTAGAAGAGGACCCGAGTGGTTGGACGTCAAAACGTCGCCGAAAACCGGCTGCCATCGTAGGAGAAGACAAGCAATCGCACGGTTGGCAGCGTGCTGCGCTGTTGTGCATGTTGGGTATTTTGTGATTTTGGGCCATGGGTCGGGTCGGGTTGACCCACCCAACCCCAATACGGGTTAACCCAATACAGGTGCTGCCATGAGAAATTTTTAAAAGTTTAAAAATTGGTGATTAGGGGCTGTTTGGATGTAAGGATAGTGAAGTTAAAATTTAATTGAAATAGGAATAAGGATAGCTTATCCAAGGTTTAGGAGATCTCCACTGTTTGGCTATTCCAAATTAGAATAAAAAATTATGATAATTATAAATTTACCCAAGAACTTATGATAATTAGATTTTGACTCCAAGTAATAAAATAATATTTAAATTAAAGAAAAAATTATCAAAATGCCCCTAAGTCGAAAATTAATCAAACGGACTCTGATTAAAATGAAAGACTAGTGAATTTTTATTATTTCAAGCATTCCGGACTCAAAAGTGGAGTTCGATTTGAAAAAATAGGTCTCGAGAAGTAAGCACCCGTAAAAGTGCAAAATGATCGTTTTGCCCTTTTTAGTACCGAAGTCCGAATTGAATTCCACGGAAGCCCAAACTGACTTTGTTCGACATTTTGGATTCAATAGTAGAGTCTATTTTAGTAAAATAGAAATCAATATTAAAGAGACATAAAATTTGATAAATAGCATAAATTATGAAAAGGTAAACTAAGATGTACTATCTATTGATGAATAGGGAATTCAAAGAGGAAGGAACAGTGACTTGATTTTATTGTGAAAGAACGGAAATGGTTTGAGAGGTAAGTAAATGTCTGATCTCTGCATGTGTTACATTCCCAGCCATGTCAACAGTTTTTCTTATATTATCTATTGTACTCCATACATGCCAGAACATTATTGAGTCCACATTGATATTACTCTATCTTGTGGAAAGTGTTTATTGACTGTTATATATCTTGATCATGATTTCTGTACGCTCTGTACATAGGCCTCAAGGGGCAAGACTTATGATCTCAGCAGCCCAGCTTACATTGGCCTATTAAGGCAACAATTTCATTTCACTGCTGAGATAGTGTTATTTCATTTATTGTTTATTGGATTTAGCATGATCTCGATATATTATATTGTAGCCAGATTTGTGCTCAGTCACAAACTCCATCTGATGCTTAAAAGACCTACGGGTCGAGAAAACGGAATCAAAAGTGGCAATTAAAATGGTAGCTAAAGTGGGATCTGCGAGGCGAGTATTGAACCGACGGGTTAATGCTTAGCTGAGAGATCGAGGAAAAAGGGAACAAAAAGAGATTAAGGGGTATACCGGGCCCCAAGTTAAAGTGCATCCACATTTGTTGTTATCAGTATCTATTATTGATTTCCATAGCTTGATCATATTATTTCATTATGAATGATCATGAGATTTCACAGCTTTTTATTGAGAGTATACAATTTATGCTTGAGACAGCTCATGACTGTAGCAGTATAATATTGTCAACAGAACAGATTTCATTTCCTTATCATTTGACTTCTATCATTTGATATTGAGCTATATATTCATTAACTGGCTAGCATCTTTATATACACGTGTACACATGGCAGAGTAAAGGAGTACTACTTACTAAGTTTTCATAGCTCATCAGATACTACATAACATTTGACTTGCAGGCACAGATATCGAGGATAGACCATAGAGTCTGATAACTAGGAGGTGAACATTTGCTTTTGAAGTTGCAGTGTAATACTTAGTACAGACAGTCTTATAGCTCTCCTATGTTATCCACGTCTTGGGGATGAACAGTTGTATTAAGAAATTTTGTATTCCGCATTTTGTAAACATTATATATATCACATGCAGCTTTTATTTATTTTCTTTTGCATTTTAGTTGTTGCATGTTAGTAGTACTAATTATGTAGCAAGTTAAGACCCTTGGTTCGACAAGCAGCGTCGGATCGGATGCATGACACGAGATCCGTATAGGGTGGGTCACGGGTCTGTGACATATACTCTAAGAGTCCTTGAGACCAACCAAACTTTGATATTAGTCCTAATAATTGTCATTCTTAGGCTACTAACCTAAAGGCCCAAGTTGCCTCCTACGAGGGTTTACGACTCGAAGTTGAAGGGAGAGACAATATAACGACTCATAAAATTATCAAATGGCATTTTGATAATTTTTTAGTCCGAATTGATAGTAGATAATTGAATAAATGAAAATACACCATAAATTAATTAATAAATGATCAATATAATATTATGAACCTAAAATAGAATTTTAGTATTTTATTTGGAACTGGTGTGGACCACGAGGCCACACAGTCAAATTCGAGACATAGATGAATATGAAAATTTTAACGTTTGAATTTAGAGAAATGGATGGCATATTTGGAATCTATGCGCTAAGATTATCTACTTTGTCAATTTTGGTGTGATTCCTCTATAGTTCATTTTCAAGCATGTACACGCGCACAGATTGGCCATGTTACGCCTTGGGAGTTGTGTAAAGTTTTTCTAAGAAGCTTCATGGGAGACTCTAGATGAGGACACTTGGCATAATATGATTGGTGGAGAAGGTATTTTATAAAGGGAAATGATAAAGTGTCACGACTCAGAACCCACCCTATACGGATTAGGGACTGGTGACCAACACTGTCACTCAAACAGGTTGCACAAAATCAAATGAATTGCACCAAAGAGTGATAGATTTTTTTTTTCTTTTTAAGCAAGTGCTGAAAGTTACACATATACAACTCATCTGATAACAAATTGAACTTTAACAATCATCAATAAGATTATCTCCAAGTACAATTTTCATCATTATAAATCACCATTCAAGTCTAATATCATTTCTAGGTCACTATGTCACAATATCTACTATTAAAATCAATCTTACAAGATATATATACAAATTAAGGCTTAGAGATATACACTGTCAAAGTTTCCCATAAGCATATCACTAGCTTCACTAGTCGTCATCATTGCATTTCCTTTTATTTTGTATTACCTGAAAAATTGTTATAATTCTGGGGTGAGCTAACTTAGCTCAGTAAGTAAATCATTCACTCTGCCATAGGTTACACAAGGTTGTATAACAAGTGAATGATTATAGGATTTCAAGTTCAATGGGATTGGCAATCAGGCCCAAAATGACATAGTTCACAATGTGATAAGAATGACTAAGCAAGTCAACAAGCACACTGTATCAACAAATGATGTTTAGCTGCCTAAATCAAAGAGATACAAATCAAATACAAAGGTAAGCCTCAAAGGTGCATTTCACATTCAAAAATAATATCATCAAATAAACAAATGGTGTGGAATCAAACATGTACAAATTGAGTCTAATAGATGCTATCAACAAATGGGCTACCCCTAAATAGTGCTCATTCAGGATCACCACTCATCTCTAGGTTTCCTTGAATGGCATCAAGAGCTCTTATTAAATCATGTCCTCATTAGGACTAAGTGTTGGGTATCATTCCTAAGCACTGACTTGTAGGTCATCAGTATCTAAAGAATCAAGATGGGTATTGTGACAGACACAACTCTGCGTACTCACAAATAATGTTATTAGCAAAGGATTCCACAAAGTGTGAATATATACATAGGTTACAAACGTCCACAACAAAAGGAATCACAATAATCACAAGATAGTATATAGTCAAGGAGTCAAAGGATTCATAGATGTTCACAAAAAATAGGATATTAATGAATCATAAGTTTCCACATAATGGAAAACACACTAATCAATGGTTTGTGGACTTGAAGCAATTATAGATATACAATTTCAAGAAACAAAGATTAGGAAGCTATACAAGTAAGCCACATTGACAAAGTAGAAATTCACATATTAGAGTTCGGGTTTACTTACTTTGGGTTCTTAGCATTGTATTCTCATACCGGTACCATAGTAGCTATCCCATAGCCTTGTTCCATTTTTTCATCATTTGGGTCATCCTATAATCATGGATCAAAAATATATTGTATATTAAATTAGTATTCATTCTAATTTCAAACATCTTTATTCAGCGTTTTAAGTTCTTTTAAACTTAGTTTAATTAGTTAAGAGATCCTCAAATTTCCAATTTAGGGTTTCCTGATGCTTTATAGTTTACTTTGCCCTTTAGGGGCAATTTGGTAATTTATAATTTTTAATGTCTCATATTTCTCATACACGATTTATGTATTCGAATTTCATTTGTGAGTCCGGTTAGCCATTGTAACATTTACATGAACCTTTTAATTTTATCCATACACTTCTGGTAACTTCATTAGGTCTTAAGGACGTCTTCGTCATTTTTTAGTTTGTTCTCAGGTCTTATTTTTCTTAAAAGGACATCATCGTCAAGTCCAGAATATGAAATATAATTAATTTAGGCTTTTTTGGATCTAAATTAGCCTATTTGTGGCTTATATTAGGCCTAGGGGCATTTTTATAATTTTATACTTTCACGTGTCACATTTTTCAGTACTTTGTTTGCTAAAATGGACTCCACCGTTGAGTCCAGAATGTCAAATAAAGTCAGAATATGTCATCTCTAACATTTAACTAGCTTTTGGATTATTAGGGGCAAAATGGTAATTATGATATTTCACGTGTATATTTCTGGGATTTCGTTTCACAAAACGAATCCCATCATTGTGTCTAGAATGTCCCAAAATTCTATGGTATGTATTTTCATAGTCATCGGAGTTCAATTGGTTACTTAATTGATCATTAGGACATAATCGAAATTATTTTAGTTTGCCCGTTCATATTTTTTGGGATCTAATTTCACAAATCGAACTCCGTCATTGAGTCCGGAATGCCTAAAAATATTGGGTTAGATTCTTCTTTTATTTTAATTGGCCTTCGTTTAACTTATTTTTTACCTAAGGGCATTTTTCTAATTTCTCTTATAATTAAAAAGATTTAAAATTAATATTTAATTAATTTCCTGGGCCATTTTGTAATTAACCAAGACTATTGGGGGTCATTTCATAATTAAAAAAAAGGTCTGGGGGTTAAAACACAATTTCAGAAACTTTAAAACCCTAAACCATCCTGTCTGGTCCCTATCTAAGTGAATCGGTCCTATATAGAGGTGAACCAACCGGTTCTGTCCAATCTGTGATGTCATGCTGATGTCAGTCCTATTTATTTATTTATTCTTTAGGTGAAAATGACGTCATTTCAATAAAACTCAAATCCAATTAAATATTCGGTCAAGGACCCGACCCGTATAGTATCTCCTTCTTCGTTTTTCTGGCGAGGGTTTCGGTTGCCTTCTCCGGGGCTGACGACCATTGCTGATCCTTTTCCAATGACAACTCTGATGGGGTTCGAATCATTTTTTTATGAGGATTCTAATTCCAATGTTTGTTTCTTGATTTGGTTGGTTTATAAACACAAAATAGAGGGCTATAATCGAGCTCCGGTGAGGGCCTGACTTTCCAGCGAAGGTATTTTTTCCTATTTCGTGGAGTTTGAGTCACTATTTTTACCTCTTTTTTCTTCCTATTGGTTTCTAGGAGTGTGGGGAATGTTTTTCCAATTCTAAAATCAAGCAAAACGAGCTTAAATTCAGGTTTTTAATTTTTCTTCCCCCAACCGTAACTTGCTTGTTTCTCAATGGTTTCTTAACCATTTTCAATGCTTTAAGTTACAGTATACTCCAATGTTGATGCTATTTTAAGCCATGAAATTAGTTTTAAGTTTAATTCATGCTAGGTTAAAAACCTTCAATATTTTAGATATGGGGTTTTCTTAGGGTTCTTAGCTCAAACTATTCCCCTTCTTCTCCATTTTCTTTCCTTTTCAATATTAAATACATGCATGTACATTTCATAGTTCATAAAGCTCAAAAATAATACCCTAATGCTAGTTTTTCTAGAGAGAAAAATCAAGTTTTTGGGATTACCTTGACTTCAGTCCCTCCATAGTTCCTTAGGCTTGCTTCTAAGCTCCTATGGTCTGTTCAGATGTTCCTCTATGGCCTCCAACCATTACATGCAGCAACACATTCATCCTTCTTCATGTCTCCCATTTTTCTCTCTACTCTGTTTCTAGCCGACAGAATACACACATATGCACACACAAGTCTGATTTTCCCCTATATACACTCAAGCCTATATATATATATATATATATATATATCATTGGGCCTTGGCTGCATGAAATTTGGTTGGTTGAGGCTTTGGTCTAACGGGATGATGACGCCTCAGCTTTTGTATGTAGCCATTTATGCATATTATTATGTATATACATATCATGTGGGTATTATAGCACAAAAGTGCTTGTAGCCTAGTGGCATTCTTTTCAAAGACTTATTATTTGCTTGCACAAGGTGCAAGGTTCAAAACTTGGTGGGAGCACTTTTGGGTCTTTTCCTTCTCTTTTCTCTTTTTATGCATTATATTGCATATTTAGTGTATTTCATAAACTCCCAAATTTTATATTTTAAATCTCATAAAAGTCTCTTGGAATTCCCGCAAGACTTCTTGATTTAGGATACTTCATCTATGTATTACTAGTCTTGCCTTGGTGTATTTTATTGTACTCTAATTATTCCCAAAAGTCTATTATAATTTTTGGAATAACCTTGATTAAATACACTTTATTCACGTATCACGCTAGTCTTGCTTAAGTGCACTTTGTGCACTAATTTTTCATAACTATTCGTGTGTTAATTTTTTATTAACGCTAATCGTAATTTGCTACCAAGTTATGACTTTTGGCATTAATTTGCATTCTCAAAATTGGTTGTCTCCAATTTAGAACTAGTTGTTCTCATTTATAATTTTGCTTCCATACTTACATACTACTAGTCTTAATTAAAATTGCCTATGGTTAATAAGCAAATTAACTTATGATAATTGTCATTATCATTAATTACTTCACTTAATTGGGTTGGGATGTTACATAAGGTTTAGGTGATGGTTTATTAACATTATGGTGTCTGTATTTGTGATGGCACAACACCTAGAAGCTTTCTTTTTTTTTTGCACTTTCTTTTGACCACCCTCTCTCTCTCTCTCTCTCTCTCTCTCTCACTTTCAAAAACTTCGTTCGCCACTCCACTCTCTTCTCTTTCTATATTCTCTCCCTCTCTACATTTGAGATATGTGTGTGTAGATATGGTAATTGCATGTGTGAGTATGTGTAAGAAAAAGTGTTTTTAGATATACGTGTGTATGTGAAATGTGAAGATGAGGTTCGATGGGTGTGTTGATCATGGTAGAGTTGGAATAAAGCACACATTGGGACTCTCTCCATCGATGGAGACACAAAATTGGCTTAAACATGGGAAGAGAAACCTTGGGTAGTTGTTTTAGAGCTCAGAGGAGTGCAAGAGCAATAGAAAATGATCATGGAAACCATTAGAGAAATCTTTGAAGCTTTCTCTCTCTAAGGTCTGGTCTGAGATGCAAAGTAGATTAAAAATATGCTACTGTGTATTATTGATTCTGTGAATATGTCTGTGTGTGTGTGTGAAATGGAGTATGGGTGACCATGGAGACCCACGGTCTCCTTTGTTTGGTTTAAATTATTAGTTTTGGTACTCTTGTGATGATACAAATATGCTGGATGTGAGTATATAGATATGTGTAGTAGTTGTGTACGAAATATTTTATAGGAATGAGAGAACCTGATTGGGTTCTCACTACATGCGTGCAAGATGATTTTTGAGATTCTAAACAATGTAAACCAAAGAAAGGTATGTGAGTATGCATATTGTTGGTGTATATGAATATAGTATAGTGAGAAAGAAACTAGATGACCGTTATTGACATAAACAGACTGAGTTTATGATTTGGGTTTCAGTGATTTTGGAAGAATTTGAGGATTTCAATCAATAAGAATGACAGGAACAAATTTCATTTTATCAGTAGTTGTGTTTCGATGTTGAGAAATCATCAAAAAACATGAGAAAATGGGTTTTGAAACCTGGGGTTTTGACTGCTATAGTGGGTGTCCCCTTGATAAGGATGATCCACAGTAGTTCATTAAAGACGTCGTTTAGGCATTTAGGCTAAACCGGTCAATTTTTAGAATGTTCGGATGAATCGGTTATAAAGAGTCTAAATTGGTAAGTTATTAAGGAGTATCAACCTGTTTATTTTAAATAGGGATTAGACCAATTGATTTTTAGAGGGTTTGGACTGATTACTTGTAAGGATCTAGAAAATCATCAAAGGGCAATTTGATAAATTGTCAACATAAACTGTGGTTAGACTGGTAATTAAGGGAAGATGTGTTAGAAAAATTATAAAATGAGTTGATAAGTCATTAATATGACATAGTGAAGGCAAAAATAGAATGTTGGTGATTTATTCGATACTAGTGTGAATCACGAAACTACATAGTCATAAAGTGGATACAGATAAATATGAAAATTCTAATGATTGAATTTGAAGAAACGGACTACATATTTGGAATCAGAGTGTCAAAATTAGCTAGGGTGCCAATTTGGGTACGATTCTAAGACAATTTATTTTCAGACCCGTGTGCATGTATAGTTAGTTAAGTGGCCCACGTGGTGCTTCGAGAAGCATGAAAAGCTTCTCCACGAAGCTAAGTGAAACCTTTTAGAATGTAGACAAGTGTCAAACTGAGGGTGGTGCAAAGGGACTTGATATGGTGTGTACAAGTGTACTATACTTGATGTGTGTGCATGGATAGATGTGTATATAATTGATGGGAATTGGATGGGACAAGAGAGAGAAAAGGCATTCAAACTTCCCCCCCTTAAGAATCGATTCTCTCTCTCTTGTGAAAACCACCATAGTTGAAGCTAGGTGGTGTGAAAGAGTGTGTGTTTTGTGTATGTTTGGGGAGAGAGAATGGGTTGTGAGTGTATAGAGGGTGTGTATGTGTGATACAAAGAGATTATGTGTTTGTATTGGTGTGTGTTTAAGTGTGTGTGTGTGTGTGTGTGTCACGACCTAGAATCCAGCCTCTGCAGATTAAGGATCGCGACCGCCACCCTTCGGCCCGTGGGCCGTCGTGTGAGGCTCAAGTAAGTAAGCGGCGGCGCCGGACGGCTGTGCGATAGGGCCAAGATTGGTAATTGTGGAAGCGTGAAAAACTTTTTCTTTTCGCACGCCCGCCCAGAACCATCACTTCTTCTTCTACTTCGGAGCGGTAAACAAATATTATATATTCAGAGCATACTAAAAATTTAAAAGTTTTACATAATACATATCTGATTGCCCTTCGGGGCTTAAGTACATATTTGTCCCAAAATTACTACAACAAAATTCGACCAACTATGGGTCCTAATATTTCCAAAAGTCCTTGATCATAGTAGAGCTACTAATAGCCAATCCTTAAATTAGGTAAGGCTCCCATTCATCATCAATACTTGAAAAATGTTGGGATAATGGGGTGAGTTTCAACAAGCCCAGTGAGTAATTCCAGTACCTTGTCATGGATTTTTAACTAGTAGTGGGTTAGTTAAGAAGAAGTTCATATAAACATACACTACCAATTGTACATATACTTCAGATACAGAATACGAAATTCTTCAAAAATAGATAGCGTGAAGCATACAAGGCATTCAAGCTAGGCACGTATTTCAATATTCGCAGAATACAAAAATCTTCAAATCACGTGGCATGATGCATTTTAAAGTATTCAATAAAATATTTAAAATGCAACAGAATTTATAAACATATGCAGGTTGGCCATTTGAAAGCCAATGAGATAATTAAAATCCTTTCCATGAAAATAGGAGGATGCAAATTTCTTCTTTTTCAAAACTTCAGAACAAAGGGTTATATAAAAACCCGTTTCAAGTAAATAGGGGTTTAAAAACCTGCTACCATTTCTAAAAACATTTCATCTTTCACTTTGATTAGGAGAATCCGTTTCGAACCAGATTCCAGTCTTACTTCTGAGAGATCTTATGCCTGGGGGATCAGATCCTGCTACCGGGCATTCTTCATGTCAATTGAGTTCCGAAGGAACCCAATATCAGTTGTGGTGCTTATGCACCATTATCTTGCAAAAACATAGCTTCTTCAAGAAATGCATTTTATGAGCATTTAAAAACATGATTTCTTCAAATATATGCTTTTCATAAGCATTTGAAATATGACTTTTCAAATAGATGTTTTTCATGAGTATAAAAATATGGCTTCAATAAAAAGGATGAGTTTTCATGAGTATTTAAAGCATGTATAATTTAACAGAGTTTTTAAATACTTTGAGGACAATACTTGAAACATTCAACACATGAGCTTCGGGAATTTAAATCACGATGTACATGAATTTATTAAAGTATAAACTAGAATAAAAATATTTAATTCAAGAGGCATTTAATAAAATTGGCATTTACATGGACATGCAAAAAATAACCATATCATTTGTCAGAATATCAAGAAATGAATTTGCATGCCAGGGTAGATTAAATAATACGACAGTACATTTTAAATATAAAGCATATAAATATGAGAATTTAATTTTTGAAATACTACAGATATGAAAACACTTCAGAATATTTAGACTTCAATTTACTTTGGAATCCATGGAGATTAAAAACCTCCACTTCAAAGTACAAGATTACTCACCTTGATTCCCCGGGTTTGCACTATTGGTGGGCTTTTCCCTTTCCTTTGTAATTCCTAAGAAAATCAAATTCACCAAAACTTCAATTAATTCCTCATTTACTTCAAATTATTCCTAAATTGATGCTCTTCATTTAATTTTAGGCTCAACGTATCCTAATCCCCTAGGATTGATCTTATCCCTTTTTAACCGGCCTACTCATAGTAATTAAATAAATTTTATTTTATACGTGACTTATTTTTTTCGTACTTATTTTGGTATTATGGACCTCACCATTGGGTTCGAAACATCGAAGAAAGTCAATTCATACCCTCTTGACTTTTTATTTGGCTTCGGGCATATTAGGGGCAATTTGATAATTTATACTTTTACGTGACTTAATTTTTTAGAGTCCCGTCTCACAAAACGAACCCTGCCATTGGGTTCAGAATGCCCAAAATAGTCAAAATACACTATTTACTTATTTATTTTAGACATCGAAATATTTTATCATTATTAATTTAATTTAATTAATTATACAGTTATATAATATATATTATTTGGGGTAATTAAAATCATGTGTGCCATGGTGGCACAGTGGCAGCATGTGATGGGCTTGGGTCTTGGCTTTGTGATGGTTGCCCGTTCGAATCCACAAGGGGTGTAGCCCCACTATTTTTTTTTCCTGATTTTATCATGGCCAAATAGTGAACAGGGGATTAAAATCAGGTTAAGTTATCTTATTCCATTAGTGGACATCAAATCAGGCCCCTACCCCTGTAACTAAACAAGCCGAGATTGGTTTAAAAATTTAAAACACAATCATACCAAAACGACGTAGCATCACTTAAGTGGGTATCCATTTTTAAATTTTGGTCGGGGCCCGACCCAAAGCCTGACCCAATATTGTTCACCTTCTTCCTCCCTTCCCCCCCTATGTTGCCCTAATTTCTACAAATCAAGACTTCCAATTTCGTGGATTCTCACTCACTTAATCTCTCTGTTCTTGGATGATATGGGTCACTGGGTGTTCGAACAACACTTGGGACATTGGTTTTAAGCTTTATTTGAGCCCAAAATCACGATTGGAAACTAGATAGCCGAGACCTGCAACTCAACCATACACGCTCATTTTTTACTCAAAACCCTTGGGGTTTCTTCTATTGTAATCTATCCATCATTGGGTTCAAGCCCCCATTCTCAAATTTCAGTTTTGGTGTCGATTTGTGAGATTGATCTTCAAAAGCCGAACCTGTAAGTCAGGTTTTGGAGGTCATTTTCTAGGCTTCTCGATCGCGAAATAGGGTTTTTGATACCCTCATAAGACCTATTTTAGGTCTAAAACAACAAAAATGTATCCTATAAAGGTCATCTCAGACTTGCACCATGGTAGGTCCAACAATGGTGGTCTGGTGTACGACCATGTTTCTGGGGCTCTCTAGGGTTCAATTTCTTCCATTTATTCAAGCTTATAACTCTTAAACATTATGCATGCATGTGTGTGGCCTTGAAACAGTGTGATTAGTTCCTTTTCAAAAAAGAGAAAATAAAATTTAAGTGCATTGGATTATACCTGCTCAACAATGAGTCCCCTTCTTTTGTGGCTCAATTTCTGCCCCTCTAGGTACGACTAGCCCCTCCTTTCTTCTTCCTTTCTTCCTTCAAACCTCATGCATGGATGCATTGATGCTTCAATTTCTCTCTCTCTAGATCTCTCTCTAACTCACTTTCTCTCTTTCTCACTCTAACTTTCTCTCTCCATCAGACCTGCTCCAACATCAAGTCTGATTTTCTTCTGGATCCATACCACACACGCAACACACAATATATATCTTGTTTGCTTTCAATTTTAAAATAATTGTTTTGGTTGCATGAAAGATGATTGGGCAATTTGGGGGGTGGGGCTTTGTTATTTGATACATATATACATATAATTTGTAATATAAGACACAAAAAGTGGGCAGCCCAAGTGGTATACTTTTTGGGCTTTAAAACTTTGCCTGTTTTTGGGTTAAGGGTTCAAAACCCCTTGGCCTCACTTTTTGGTTCATTTTTGCTATTTCCCCCCCCCCCCTCTTTTATGTCTTTTTGGGCACTTTGATTTATTTTAAAATTTTGTCAATATTCTCTTCTTGCATTTTCTTCATGTATTTGAATTTATTATTTGCTTCTTCATGAAATCATGGTCTTAATTTTAGATTTATTTTCTCGGAGTTGACTTCATTATTTTAAGGTCTCGGAACTAATTTTGAAATTGTCCTTTGTTTCCCGATTGAATTTTCTTAATTATTCTATTAAGGATCACTAATTAATAATTAGTGACTCAATTATCGTTTAATCGGGTTGGGGTGTTACAGTGTATGTGTGTGTGTAACACACACAATGAAGTCGAAGCAAAGGAGAACTGAAATAGAGGAAGGAAGAAAAAGGGAAGAGAATGAAAGGAAAGAAAGAAAAATGAAGGAAAAACTGAACGGTGGCAGTCATGGGAGATGCTCAAAGCTCTCAATTTCTCTTTTAGATTTCTCTCTCTAGCCAAAAGTCGAGGTAGGGATTTTCTTTAACATTTTAGGTTTTATTATGAGATATACATTGTTATTGTATGTCTGTGAGTGTGTTGGTATATGTATATGACTATGCATAGTGAAAGAGAACCGAGTTGGGTTCTCTTGGTTCTTAGTATTTTGAGAGGTTTCACCCTCAAATTAATTTTAGATGAGTTACATGATCCTCATGGAAAGATTTTAAACCGAATAGGAAAGAAATAGAAGAGAAAAACAGTGGTATTTACAGGTGGACGAAAAATCGAGGGGGTGGAGAACCGAGAGTTTAGGCTATGAAACTTGATCTAAAACTTGTATAATGATGTTTAATGTGGTTTAGAATGAAAAAGGGATGAAAACAACAAGAGAAAATGCAGAAGAAAAAAAAACTCAGCTCCAGCGAACTTGTCGAGGAAGAAGACCGGAAGTGGTCGGCGGTGAGTCAACAGTCAAACGTTAACCCAGGTCAGTCAACCAGGTCCAGGTTGTGGGTTTGGACTGCGGGTTAGATCCTGTGTTGGACAAGGGACTGTTTGCTTGTACAAATTGGGAAAAACTGCTTTTTGGGATAAAGGTTAAAAAATGAATCGGTTCAAATTTGAATGGGTTCATTGTTGAACCGGTTCAAAAATAATAAATTACGAAAATGCCCCTCCCTTTAATATATTGAATTTTAAATGCAAATAAAATGTAAAAATAGAATTTCTTAAGGTTTTAGGCATTCCAGACTTAATAGTAGGGTTGGTTTCAACATTTGGAAACTCGGGGTGGTCCCACATAAATATTTAAAATTATAAAAATACCGCTAATGATAATTTAAGCAATTTAATGGTTAATTAAAACCAGAAAGGGTTATCCCAAAGTTTTTGGATGCCCGAAATTCAAATGTGTGATTTGATTGGACAAATTGGGACCTGATAATGGTCCCACATAAAGCGTTAGAATAATGATTACACCATTAGACATATATTGAGTACTTAAAAGCCTAAATACAATCCGGAAGAAGTGTTTCCAAGGTTCTTGGATGCTAGAAACTTAAATATGACATCAGATTAATGAAATAGGGACACAAGACTGGTCCCATATGAACATGTAAAATTATCATAATGCCCCTGGACATGGAGCAAATATCTAAAAGAGTTAATAAAATGTAAATAGGGCATTTTTAGGATTTTTGGACCTTCTAGATCCAATTCCATAGTCAATTTTGTGATACAGTGTCTCAATAAACATGTAACTTGTTCGGTAAATTACAAAAGTGCTCATATGGGTTTAAAATACATTCAAATGACTTAGAAACAATACGATAGAGCCTCATTAGGGTCTTTCAAGCCCAGGAACACGTTTTTTATATTCATTTGGGCAAATAGGTACCTGATGTATAAGCTAATTTGTAATTTGCCACAAAGAACTTTAAGGCTTGATAAGATACCTTAGTGTTAAGGGCAGGGGTGGTTCTGGGAGTGGAACAATGAGTGTGTAAGGTATTTGATGTATGTTATGAAAGACATATGTAGTCTCCTTGTAGTGGGGTGATGATTAAGACTATAGTGATGTCCTGATTTATTGGCATTGTATATCTATTATTTGATTCATATGATATGATTATCATCACTATTGGATGACTTATCATTGATTGATCTTTATGAGATGACTATTATCATTGTTGTCTTGATGCTTGACCTCTACCTGATATTATGACGTGAATGTAATTACCATGCAAATGTTTTATTGTTGTATATATTTCTGCCATTAATGTATGGATGGACACTATTGTTATTATAATCATTGCATATGGACATATTTTGTATCAAACATTAGAAATTTTTGTGGAATTTGATGTTTACTGTTATTTATACTATTGAGCATACCTGAGTGGTGTGAGATTTGAGAGGATATGATGATATGGAACACCTATGTGAGGTGTTTATTTGAGATACTTGGAACTATGGAAATGGATAGTTTATGAGGAAAGGAATTTGGGGTAGAATTAGCCATGTCTTGTTTGTGCTCTTAATCGTGGTGAGAATGCGTTTTACCCAGGGTTCTATTTGTGATAGGGATGACGTCTCCTATCAGCTTGCGAGCCATAAACCCGCGCAAGTAGTCGTTTGTCTCCATCGAGTTAGTAGCTCGTAAAACACTCAGGCTTACTAGGGGTCAAATAGGTGGATACTCATTGGGATTGGGAATATTTGAGTGGATGAACTAAGTTGAATGATATACTAAACCTTTATTCTTTTGTTATAATTGATAGAAGTATGGATGTTTTCCATCGGATGATCATGTGACATATTCCTATACTTACTGATGGACTGTGATATATTGATTCATGATTATGGTTACAATTGTGATTGGTTGCGTACTATTGGCTCTATATTGTTCTTGTGGCTTTAAACAGGAAATGAGGGTGCGTCGTGGGGTTTGTATGAATGTACTCAAGTCCGATATTCGACTTTGTATATACTGGCTACTTGGTTATTATTGTTATACCACATATAGTGGTGCCATAAATTTTTTACTACTATATCTATCTCTGTGATTGAGTAGATGTTGTTGAGTGCTTGTGATGCATACTAGGAGTTTAGGGTTTGTCATCTTTGGACTTGCATTAGTTTTTGCACGATGCTTGCTTGTGTTTTAGGAAACACTACTGAGCGTTATGGCTCTCCTCTGCTGTTCATGGGAATAACATGTATTGACTTGATGAACGACAACTGTTGAAGCATTACAAGATGGACTGAAGCTATTGTAGTGTCTAGTTTACATTGATGTATTTATCTATTCATTTTATTTATTAAGGGTGCATGTACCCTTCTCAAACCTTGTTGTATATGTTATGTATATTGGACTGTTAGAGTCACCTCTGGACATTACCTTGTTAAACATTGTTAATGGACATTTGATGAAGTTACATTTTGATAATAGTTTGTTTCATTATATCTCATTACGAGACTTGACCAAGTCTAATCATGAGAACGAACTAGAACTAATTAAAGAGAAAAAAGGCTAGCATTTTATATATTTAACTAGGGTAGTTAGTCATATTACCTTCCTCTCGGGGTCCCCATGACCCCTTAGTCCGGCCCTCCAGGTTGGGGGTGTGACATTAGTTATTATAGGGTTTGGTTAGTTAGTTTATATGGGATCTGAATCAGTTCACTTATAAAAGAGCTAAATCAGTTGGTTTTAAAAGATATGGGTTATTTGGCCCAATCACATTTGATAATATTTTCTAAAAACTACGTTAAGGCTAAATTACACTAACCTCCCTTGAGGTTTAATGATATTACACATGCTTCCCCTGATGTTTGAGAAATTATATTGACCTCCCCTCTGCTTAATTGTCTGAACAGATTCTCCCTTACTTTTACTTAACCGTTACTAATTCAAACGGACAATGCTTGTTGCAAATTGTAACTACCAGAAATTCCCTTATTGTGATAAAAAGACTAAAATTCCATTGAATTATTTCATAAAATTACATTTTTACCCCAGCTAAAAATTTTAAGACACTTAAAACTCTATCTGCTCTTTCTTGAACTATCTAATAGACTACACTCACTTTATTGTTAAATAAATTTTATTTTATTTTAAAAGAATATTTGATTATTCTATTACCCATTAATTTATATATGTTAGAATTTCATGCAATGTGATTTTAAAAAAAGAGGCTTAAAATTATTTTAAAATTAAGTTGAAACAATTTTAAAATTGAATTTTTTTCTTTTTATCGAAAAATCTCTCTTTAAAAAGTCTGTGCAGGGGGTTGATCCTATTATTTTTATTTTCCTTTTCCCCTTTTCTCTTTTCCTTTCCATTAATTTAATTTTTCTTTTCTTCTTTTCTCTCTCTATTTTTTCCCTTTCTTTTCTTTTCATTCCGAATCCTTGTGAATAACTAGAGGAGCCGCATACAGCGTTCTTTGATGAATGAGGGTTAAAAGATCCACAGATCGTAGCCCATTGGAAATCTAGGGATTCACAATGGATGGTTCAGGGCATAATTGGGCAAAATATATATACAATATATCTATACACACATATATACATATATATACACACATATATACATACCCCAATCCCTTTATGATTTATTTGGGAATTGAAGGAATGGTGGATAATGATGGGTTGAGGCAATTGGGTATTGCCTGTGTACAAGGTGACGAACTCTCTCTGTACCGACTCTAAAGCCTTGAGAATCACCAAAGGAGCTGCATATGACGTTCTTCAACGGAGAAGGTTTAGAGATCCCACATCATAGCCCATCGGCAATATAGGGATTCACAATGGATGGTCTATGATGGTGGTGTTTATTGGTGGTGATGAGGTTGTGGCGAAGGAGATGGGGGAGAGGAGGGAGGAAAGAGTGATGGTGGTGTCTGTTGGGAATGATGAGAGACTGCCATTGAAGCTAAGTTTGCGATTAGGGTTAGAATGGAGCTAGGGAAATTTAGACACTTTAATTTTGTTGACTCCTAACACAAAGAAGTAAATTTTTTAATTTAATAATAGTAAAAGAAAGGAAGGGTACATCAGACATTTAGTAACTTCCGTTCGTTCCGTCTTCTGACAACTTTTGATATGGGAGGTCAATGTCATTTTTCAAACTACAGGGGTCTATCTGTAATATCATTAAAGCTCAGGGGAGGTCGTTGTAATTTAACCTTACATTAATGCCTGAAATTTAATAAATAATTAAAATAATGATCCTAATACTTTAGTAAAATTATTAATTTGACCATGAACATTGAAAATTACCCAAATTGTGTTCCTAGGCCATAATTAAGTCATATAAAGGTTAATTAAAATATAGAAAGAAAGACTGTTGCCCATATATTTACCTTAGAGAGGAGGGTGAATAGGGTATTTTGTAAATATTAGTTACTTTTTGGGACTTTAAATATAAATGCTAGAAATGAACAAGTAAAGAGTAGAGAAAATGAGAGCAAATACAACAATTTACGAAGTTCAAAAAACTTCTTATGTTATTGACTCAAGCATCCCCACTTGAATTTTTTCATTATTTGATCTCCTTGCAGGTGAAGGTCAAACATTTACAACAATAGCTCCTTACTCTTTTTCGCAGCAAAATATACTATTTTGCCTCACTTGAGTAGCACCTACCTACATCTCTCACTACAATGAGATGATACAAAGATTTTTACCAAAGAATGTTCTTTTAAGAACTTGATGGTATAATGTAAGTTCACTCTCTGAAGATTGATCAATAAATGCTTTAAATACTTAAGAGCTGTGAGAATTTTGAGATCTAGATAAAAAACAAAATGAAATCTCAAGTCGCTAGGGAGATTTAAAAGCGAAAGCAAGTTTATAAATGTTAAAGATAATAATAAATGTTTTCAACAACCACTATTTATATGCCTTAAAATAATATAGTCATTTGAATTTGAAAATAGTAGTTTCCCCCCTTTGGATTTGTTTAAAATTTGAATTTGAATTAGATCGACAAAATCAGTCGACTAAATTCACCATTTAACCGATTGAATCATAATTCAGTTGATTGAAGGACTCAACTAATTTGCCCAGAGGGTAGAGGTTGATGTTTGCAAAGTCATTCAGTCAACTAAGTCTTGGGCTCAGTCGACTGAATAATCAATTTGGTTGACTTAATTGAACCGAGTGTTGGGGCGTTATGAACAAAATGCTTGTCCAGTTGACTGAGTCTTGGGTCCAGTTGACTAAATCTTCCAGAGATAGAATAAGCATGTTTTTATGAATATGATTTGGTCGATTGAATTAAGAACTTAGTTAGCTACATTCATCAGTTTAGCTTTAATGTTGATTTTGTTCAATGTTCTCTTTTTCAAGTGTCTTTATTTTTCAAAGCTTAGTTATTAACATTGTTATACTTTTGAAAAATTATTTTGTCGATTGATTTTACTTGATCTCTTAAATACTTTAAGCATTATGTTTCGATCAATCAATCCTAGATCACTCAGACACCCAACATAAAAATAAAAGTCTTCACTTAATTCTTTAGGCATGAGTGTTTTCTTGAGTTTGACTAGATGTTTGATCTTGTGAGCATGTTTCTATGATGTTGATCCTTTTCATCTTTAGTCAAGCCTTGGTCAACCATCCATTGAGTTCAATGACCTATTTGCTTTGGCACTTAAGGTAAATCATTAGTCCACGTCATTAATGCCTTGTAATCATCAAGATTACAAGAATGTCCTTGGTTGAAAACCTTTAGGGCTAACAAAGGCATACCCAATATTTTTGAGTCCTTCAGACTCAAATACAAGGTCTGTTTGGACATCTGGGGTCCAAGAGATGGTCCCACATAATTATATAAAATGACAATAATACCCATAATGTTAAATAGAGCAATTGAAATGAAAATTAAAATTCGGAAAGAGAATGTCTAAGGTTTTTGGATGCTTTAAATTTAAATATAATGTCAGAATGGGAAAATTAGGACGTAAAGGTTATCCTACCTAAGTTAGTAAAATGACAATAATGCCCTTAAAACTAAATTGAGTAATTAAATGACTAATTAAGATTCAAAAAAGGCGCTGTCCAATATTTTTGGACTCCCTAAATTCAAATATGATGTTAGATTGAACAAATCGAGACACGAGATTGGTTCCACATGAATGTATAAAATTATGATAATGCCCCTAGGCTTAAAACTAATATCTTAAAGGAAAGCTAACTTACGATTTTTTGACCTTCTAGATCCACTTCCAAGGCCCATTTAACAAAATTGTCTCACTAGACGTGAAACCAGTGTCAGCATAATTACAATAATATCCGTTGGGGTTTAAATGATACCTAAAAGCTATGAAATCTTAGGGATAAACCTCTTTAGGGATTTTGAGGTCCAAGAACTCTTTTTAGCATTCATTTGGGTAATTAGATACTTGATTAATAGGTTAGGGTAGGATTAACCCTAAAGAACCGATAGAGTTAATATAAAACCTAAGGAATAAAGGTCAAGTTGGCCAAGAAAGTCAAAACATGAATTCGTATGGTATTTAACATGAAACACAGAATAGTGTTGGTATTTCCTTATGGTGCATTGATGACTAGGATTAGTATCATGCATTGATTGACTATTAATGCATACTTACCATTGGATATTTATAAATTGACTACTATACATTTTCTATTACATCTATTATATATATATATATATTTGACATGATATGATACTGATGAATACTATAAGATTTGAGACTCTATAATTGATTTTGTGAGATGTGAATGGATACTTTATTGTGCATATGAGTTTTTATGCATACATGCATTTATCATTGCATTTCATGGTATATAGTGGGGATGTTATGGTATGGAAATTGCATCTAATTAATGGATGTGGACTATATGTCACATTCCAAAACCTACCCTCTACGGATTAAGAGAATGCGACCACACTTCACGTAACTAGGCTTAGCTCAATATTGGATCAGACGAATTGCACATCACAATAAGATTAAATATGCAGCGGAAGCAATCAACAACAAATGTGCAACTCATTCAATCACATTAGATCAACTCATGCTTCTTGTTCGTACATCAATTATAGTACAATATCACACTTAATATAAATCATCTAATTACACTCATCAAATTTCCTATTCTAGTCATTCTATGATAATAAAACTTACACTCATGAAATAAAAAATTTACAAGTTTTGCACAAGACAGATTTTTCCTCGTTCGCTTGCTAGACTTGCACGTAATTTCTTATTAAAGTACATCTAAGAAACTGTATCTCCCCTAGCACTTGAGTATATTGACATACTTATTGTTAGATACTCTCGTATGTCTAACTATGCATGTATGATACCTATAATACATGTGTGTGTGTGTGGGTATATATATATCACTGGTGATAGATGATGTTGTATATGGATAAATACATATATGTAAATGAAAAATTATTTTTATCATGAGTTGTTGGTGCTCCTAAGATTGTTAAAATGAGATTATCATTGTTTGATTGTGGTTGGACATGTGCATTGGATATGATGAATATGATGTACATATGGATATTATGCCTTGGAATTGTATATGTTAATGATAGATATGGATGTAATGGACATTGTGAATTGTGCATGTATGTTGGCATTGTGAATATCATGTAGTAAAAACTAAGAACATAGCACCAGCAATAATAACTTTCTCTGCATGTATATTGAACCATGTATTCAAGTAACACTCCCATGAGAGAAAAGGCAAAGAAAGTGATCTGTGAAGCTTCAGCCTTCAACTTCTTCCTGCAAAAAATTAAAAATAAAAGTGGATGTTGCATATTATATATCTTAGAAGAAAGTAGTATAGCAAATCCAGTAATAAATAATCAGTTGGCATAGCAAACAACTAGCATGGTGTTTTGAATTCTCATGCTTTCAACTTAAACAAAATTAGAAATCAAAAATATATATAACACAAAAATGACTAAATCAAGCCACCCATGTGCTTCTGTTCATGCTTTACAAAATAGGTGGAAACTTTGTGATAGAAAAAAGAGCTTCATGCCCAATGTCTACATAGCACCAGAACCAAGAAGAAAGGTATTAAAGTGACAGAAAAAAAACCAAACATCCTTCGAAATGAATGAACAAGAAAGGTGTAAAGGTAAAAGCATATAAATTTGACATGCTCATGCAAATTGAACTAACGAAACTGATAGTCAAAACGAACCATAACTATAAAATCTCGCATCCTCAACCTACCTTTAACAACTTTTAAATTTGGAAGAGCCTCTAATCTCAAAGTCAAACAAAATGGTCAATAGAACCATAGCTTTTTTTTGCATGCAATTGGTTTTTCATCCAGTGTTCATTCATCTGCAACATATCTTAGTAAAACAGTATAACAGGCTGGTTAACAAGATTTTACATCATATTCTCTGATTCTCTCCAAATTATATTGTAAATAAGAATCCTAGCTAGTTCTATATGTGACCTACAATTTAGGCATTGTTTAGTCTAGAAGATGAGATTCAAAATTTCTTTCTACAATTTGTGCTTTTGACTACTGAATTGTCAGATTGGATCCAAGAAATCATTTAATTAGTCCAGAAAATTGATCTGGAAGCACTCCACTAATTTGAAGGAAATCTATTTTTGAGTATGAATTAATCCATATTTGGACAAGTAGCACAAATACATATATATATATATGTGTGTGTGTGGATGTATGCAGAGATATGAAAACTCTTAACAATTGAACATCTTTATGCCATGAAAAGCCATTATTAACCAACTAAATTACTAATTCAATACGGGTATACAAAAAATGCAAACAAACACCAGTAATCAAACACATGTATATATGATATACCACAAAATGATGAACCAATCCCCACATGACACGTATGACTATAGACTAGCCACGTCTCGGCCATACAAAGCAGACACCCAGAATAGGCATTCAGAGCAGCCTTACGCACTAGGCCTTCAGAGCACTCCCCTGGGTTCAGAGCTCATGACCGCCTTAAACATCCTGATGAGCAAAGGATAAGAAAACAGTCTTCAATAAGGAAACCGTAACTCACAGATATCTCTCAAGCAAAATGACGAACCAATCCCCAAACGACACGTATGACTACAGACCAGCCACAGCTTGGCCATACAGAGCAGAAATCCAGAACAGTCATTCAGAGCAGCCTTACGCACCAAGCCTTCAAAGCACTCCCTTAGGTTCAGAGCTCATCACCGCCTTAAACATCCTACAAAGGCAAAAGATAAGGAAACAATCTTCAATAAGGAAACTGCAACTCACAGATATCTCTCAAGCACAGTATCCAATAAGGGAACTGCCATTCTTCGATGATCAAATCCCTATTTCTACGGATCCAAATCCTAATCTATTAAGTCTCTAGCCTATAAATTAAACCCTAAGGTGCGCCTTTTATTTTCATGCTCATTCTTTAGCTTACATTACAGTCTTTCAATTCAGTTTTATTAACTTAAGCATCGGAGCGGCTACCGCTGGAGCCAATCCGGTGGCCCTCTAATCTTCTTTTCGAATGTTCTTCAAGGAGCAGAGCTCGGAATCCACATCAGCCAAAAAGTGCAGCATCAGTTTGGCGCCGTCTATGGGAACGACAATCGTTCTTTCTACCAAGTGCTCTACTTATGAAAAAACTCATCCTCCTCTCACCGGAGGATCATGGCTCTCAATCTCCGACTGGGGAGGTGTCACGACCCGGAACCCACCCTGTGCGGATCTCGGATCGCGACCGCCGCCTTCAGGCCCGGGAGCCTGAGGGCAAGGCAAAACATGGGCGACGGTATCGAATAGCGGTGCGGCCTTGATTTGCGGAAGCGTGAAAAACCCTTTTCTTTTTTTTTGTTTATAAAAATCCTTTAAAAACTTTCGCACAGCCGTCCGGTACTGTCGCTCTTCATAGCGGTACACATGAATAATCACATCAGAGCATACTAAAAATTAAAGTCTTATACATGATACATATTCGAATGCCTCAAGGGCTTAAGTACATATGTGGTTGCCTCTTGGGCTTTAATACATAATTGTCCAAAAGTACGACATCAAAATTCGACCGACCATAGGCCCTAATACTTCCCAAAAATATCTCCAGAATCCTAATGGAGCTGCCTATCATTTCTCCCCAAATTGGGCAAGGGTCCACCCATCGTCATCACCTGAAAAATGTTAGGGAATGGGGTGAGCTTCGAAAAGCCCAGTGAGTAATTCTAACATCTGTCATGGGTTTCAATTGGTAGTGGTTTCGCACGTGAGAATTTTGTAAAATACTCACTACCAATTGCTCGTATACTTGGAACATAGAGTACATGCATTCTTTAAACAATGGCTTTGAAACATTAAAGTATTCAAGCTAACTTGTACTTTCGAAATAAAGTATATGAATTTCAAATCATGTAAATATGCATGGTGAAAATGAGGAAAAAGTCTGCTTCCATTTTCAACACACACCTTATCACTTTCATTAACAGAATCTGTTTCGAACCAGATTCCCATTTTACTTTTCGTGGAGATATCTCATATGCCTGGGGGATTAGATCCTGCTACCTGGCATTTATTCGTATCGTAGTTGGGTTCCTAAGATACCCGATAGAAATCCGTGGTGCTTATGCACAATTTATCTTGCATTTAAAAGCATTTAACCCATAACTCCTTCGTGTGGATGCATTTAAAAGCATTCAAAACATACAGTTCATAACTTCATGGTAGGGTATCGAAATACGTGAAACATGTAAATTCAGGATATATAATAACATTTGAAATCGAAAATTTAGACATGCAGAAGTATATCTCAGAGAACAGTAGTAACTTATTCAGGAAGCATGTCATAACAGAATATTTAAAACGGAATTGTGTAAAGACAGAATTTGATATTTAAAACATCATTCAAATCCGTGGAATTAAATCTCCACTTCAAATGTGAGGTTACTCACCTTGATTCCCCGGGTTTGCACTACTGGTGGGCTTTTCCCTTTCCTTTGTATTTCCTAAGAAAATTATAAAGAACTCGTTAACTTCACATTTACCTTAAATCGTTACCTATTCATGCTCTTTCATTTAATTTTAGGCCTGACGTATCCTAACTTCCTAGGATTGGTCTTAGTGGTCAACTCGTGGTGACTTGATGAGTTTTATTTTTCACGTGACTAAATTTTTAGTACCTATTTTGGTGTTATGGACTTCACCGTTGGGTTTGGAATGTCCGACATAGTCAAAATAGACTATCTTTGAGTTTCATTTGGGCTTCGGGTACCTTAGGGGTAGTTTGGTCATTTCGCGTGTCATATTTTTCGGAAGCCTGTCTCATAAATCGGACCCCACTATTAATCTCAGAAGGTCCAAGATAATAAGAATACACTAATAACTTGTCTTATTTGGGCATCGGCTACCTTAGGGGCAATTTAGTAATTTGTACTTTAACGTATCGTAATTTTTGAAGCCTCGTCTCGTAAAACGGACCACACCATTGAGTCCGGAACGTCCAAAATAGTCAAAAACCACTATTCGTTTACTTTATTCGGACTCCGTTTGACTTATTTATGACCTAGGGGTAATTTGGTCATTTTTATTTAATTAATAAATTAATTAAATAATTTGATTTATTATTTATTAATTTATCAGGGGTATAAATGGAATAAAATTCCAAAATCTGGGCCAGAGTTGAATTTTCCTAAATCTGTTGGGGTCATTTTGTAAATATCAGAAAATTGTAACTGAACCAAACGGTTCAGTCAGCATGCGACTAAACCAGACCGGTCCAGTCCGGTTCAAGGTAATGTGCTGACGTCAGGCTGACGTCAGCCCCACAATTTAAAATTTTGAAATAACAGCATCAAAACGACGCAGTACAGTTTATGGGTTTTATCCGTTTCTCGGTCGGGTCGGGGCCCGACCCGAACCCGGTCCATGCCCGACCCGTACTGTTCATCATCTTCCCCACCGATCTACGCACTGTAGCCCTAATTTGCAGATTTTTCTTTTTCTATTTCGTGACTTTTGGTTGGATCAATAGCTACTGTTTTCAACTGAGATTGTTCCTGACATCTCAAGGTTCATCTTGGCATCCATTTAGAACTTTAAAACTAACCTAGTTGCTCGGTTTAAGTCATGGTAGCCGAACTGGATAATTCTGCAATAACCTCTATTTCTCAACCATTTTTAACGTGGTTTGGTGCTACGTTTCTCTTATAACATGGGGCTTTGATTTCCATTCTTACAAATCAGTTTACAGGTCTAAAACAAGAACTGGGTTAAACGGCCAAAACCTGCAACTAAGTTCTTAGGGGTCATTCCTTAGGTTTCGAGGTCGCGGGTTAGGGTTTTAGTGATCCTAGGGTGGTCTATTTCATGTATTGACCACTAAAAGTCCATGTGGTTGAGGTCGGATCAGACCTGCAACTCAAGCTTCATCAATGGCGGTTTGTTTCCATTTCTATGTTTTAGGGCAGTTTTGTTGGTCCAAATCATTTATAAATGACCCAGTTCTCAAGTTAAAATACTACACATGCAATGACAGATCCTAAAATCTATAAAACAGTAGCTAAATCTAGTAGGAAAATTTCCAAAAAAAATTTGAACACCAACCTTGAACAGTGGTCTCTCCCTCACGGCTGTGCTCAAATGGAAGCTTCAAGAGTTAGATTTGATCCTCCTCGTGCACTTCCAGTCCTTAGCTCCCTTCTATTTCTCCTTCAATGGCCAAGCCCCACTTCAAGCTATCTCTCTTAACTTCCTCTCTCTAACCCACTTTCTCTCTCTAAAATCAGTATACAGGATCATCTTTGCAGATCTGTTTTTCCCTCCAATGCATATATGGAGATTATGTAAATAAAAATAAAAAAATCAGATTGTCTTTAGTGTTTCATCTCCCCAAGTGCATGATGGATTTGCATGCAACTTGGTTGGGAGGAGATGCAATCATGGGTGTATAGGCACATGATGGTCTATGGGGGCATAGGAGTGATGCATGCTGATGTGTTGCATGCTTGGTGATTGGTCACTTGGGAGGTGGCCAAATCAGATTTATACTTATATACATATCTTTGCACATATGTTCACAAAGAGGTTCCTAGCCTAGTTGGTAATTTTTTGGGTAACAATAATCATGCCCACTTGGTCAAGGGTTCAAGTCCCCCTTGGCCACACTTTTGGCTATTTTTCCCTATTTTAGGCTTAGGCCCTGTTTGGCTGCGCATTAATGCAGTTTCACTATTTCCTACTTAACTTTTATTCTGTAACTTATTTTTCGACGCCGTTTCTTTCAGTCAACTCCTAATTAGGTTAGCTTCTTAATTATTCCTTATGTTTGGTTCGGATAAATGATTAGTAACTAATCATCACTTAATCAGGGTCGGGGTGTTACATCCTTCCCCCCTTAAAATAGTTTTGTCCTCAAAACTCGAGTGTTCTCATTTCTGGGGTTCTAGTCTCTTTTCGTTATTTTGGTCTATCACATTCATGTGTTAAGTAGTCAAAAATAAGTGACAAGTCTATATGCAGTAATGTAAGCATTAAGATATGTACCTAATTGACATGTTGAAGGTTGTGCAGCATTAGAATATATGTTGAACACTCGCCCGTACCTCATTGGTTCTTTGCCTCCTCCTGGTTTCTCAGTAGTTGCAGCCTGCACTTGTGGCGTAATAGATGAAGCTATCGCGGTAGGCTCCTTGACAGCCGAACTTCCTTGGGGACAATCTTTGATAAGATGCCCACGTAGGCCACATCTGTAGCAGACTCCTGAATACAGTCGACAGGGTGCAAAGTGCTTCTTCTGACATGTAGGACAGGTTGGAATCTCTCCTGACTTCTGGCTACCGTCACTCTTATCATTGACAGTAGTCATACTCTTGGTTCCTGCCTTTGTCTTTTTCATTTGTTGGGAAGTGGCGCCTACTTTGTTTTTGTCCTTCTTTTGAGATAAGGCATTACCCGCTCTCTCAAAAATCTTAGCACGATCTACTACTGCATTATATGTAGGAAGTTCGAATGGTTCAAGTCGGTATCTGATACTATCCTTGAGGCCAGCTTCAAACTTCCTAGCCTTCAGATCTTCAGTTTGGACCATGTGGGGTGCAAATCGGGCTAATCTCATAAACTTAGTCTCGTATTCTGCCACTGTCATTGTTCCCTGGGTCAGAATTGCAAACTCTGCTATTTTTTGGTTTTTCAATGACCTTGGAAAATATTTTTCATAAAACACTTCTAGAAATCTTGTCCAGGTCATTGGCGGCTCCCTTTCTTTCTCCAGCAGCCACCACTCATGAGCTCCATCTTTAAGGGTAAAAGTAGCAAAAGAGACCTTTTGCTCCTCAGTACATGTCATAACCGTAAATATACGTTCCATCTCCCGAACCCATGATTCTGCATCGATTGTCGTATCTAGACCGTCAAATCTAGGGGGTTTAAAACCTTGGAACGTTTTATAACTCGTCGTGTTGACTATTTCAGTAGGTTGTCCTGGATTTGGTTGTGGCTCAGGATTTTGCACCTGTTGGGGCGCTCTGACTTGTGCTTGCATGTTAGCTATGTTCTGAGCCATTGCCTCCAGAATATGTTCAACTCGGTCGAGTCTGTCATTTGAATTCCTCACGTTTCTTCTGGTGTTTACCATTTTTGCTGAAAAACACATATTTTTGTTAGTTTTTCATCATCGCATAAGGTTTTCATTTACTTATCTCATGTTTCGAGGTTTATTATATCACTACCTTTGATTCTGTGGTGTTTTATAACCTACATTTATTTCTTGTCTTCATTACACTACCTTATCTAACTACGGGTCCCATACCCCGTCTTCGTTTCGTATCACATACTTCACATCTCTATTCCATGTACTACGGGTTCCATACCCCGCCATCGTTTCGTATCACATACTTCACATCTCTATTTCATGTACTACGGGTTCCATACCCCGCCTTTACTTCACGTCACATGCTTCATATATCTGTATCCTATAATGCGGGTCCCATACCCCGCCTTCACATTTCGTCACACACTTTACATATCTTAGGCAGCCTAAAGTCTACCTAACTTATGGTTCTGTTCCTAATTCCTCTAATGTCACTAAGTTTGTTTTAGTTAACCTAATGCTCTGATACCACTCTTGTGGTATCAGAAATCTTAATTTTTTTTTTTTCCCAACCTTTGCTCTGATACCACTCTTGTCACGACCCGGAACCCACCCTGTGCGGATCTCGGATCGCGACCGCCGCCTTCAGGCCCGGGAGCCTGAGTGCAAGGCAAAACATGGGCGACGGTATCGAATAGCGGTGCGGCCTTGATTTGCGGAAGCGTGAAAAACCCTTTTCTTTTTTTTTGTTTATAAAAATCCTTTAAAAACTTTCGCACAGCCGTCCGGTACTGTCGCTCTTCATAGCGGTACACATGAATAATCACATCAGAGCATACTAAAAATTAAAGTCTTATACATGATACATATTCGAATGCCTCAAGGGCTTAAGTACATATGTGGTTGCCTCTTGGGCTTTAATACATAATTGTCCAAAAGTACGACATCAAAATTCGACCGACCATAGGCCCTAATACTTCCCAAAAATATCTCCAGAATCCTAATGGAGCTGCCTATCATTTCTCCCCAAATTGGGCAAGGGTCCACCCATCGTCATCACCTGAAAAATGTTAGGGAATGGGGTGAGCTTCGAAAAGCCCAGTGAGTAATTCTAACATCTGTCATGGGTTTCAATTGGTAGTGGTTTCGCACGTGAGAATTTTGTAAAATACTCACTACCAATTGCTCGTATACTTGGAACATAGAGTACATGCATTCTTTAAACAATGGCTTTGAAACATTAAAGTATTCAAGCTAACTTGTACTTTCGAAATAAAGTATATGAATTTCAAATCATGTAAATATGCATGGTGAAAATGAGGAAAAAGTCTGCTTCCATTTTCAACACACACCTTATCACTTTCATTAACAGAATCTGTTTCGAACCAGATTCCCATTTTACTTTTCGTGGAGATATCTCATATGCCTGGGGGATTAGATCCTGCTACCTGGCATTTATTCGTATCGTAGTTGGGTTCCTAAGATACCCGATAGAAATCCGTGGTGCTTATGCACAATTTATCTTGCATTTAAAAGCATTTAACCCATAACTCCTTCGTGTGGATGCATTTAAAAGCATTCAAAACATACAGTTCATAACTTCATGGTAGGGTATCGAAATACGTGAAACATGTAAATTCAGGATATATAATAACATTTGAAATCGAAAATTTAGACATGCAGAAGTATATCTCAGAGAACAGTAGTAACTTATTCAGGAAGCATGTCATAACAGAATATTTAAAACGGAATTGTGTAAAGACAGAATTTGATATTTAAAACATCATTCAAATCCGTGGAATTAAATCTCCACTTCAAATGTGAGGTTACTCACCTTGATTCCCCGGGTTTGCACTACTGGTGGGCTTTTCCCTTTCCTTTGTATTTCCTAAGAAAATTATAAAGAACTCGTTAACTTCACATTTACCTTAAATCGTTACCTATTCATGCTCTTTCATTTAATTTTAGGCCTGACGTATCCTAACTTCCTAGGATTGGTCTTAGTGGTCAACTCGTGGTGACTTGATGAGTTTTATTTTTCACGTGACTAAATTTTTAGTACCTATTTTGGTGTTATGGACTTCACCGTTGGGTTTGGAATGTCCGACATAGTCAAAATAGACTATCTTTGAGTTTCATTTGGGCTTCGGGTACCTTAGGGGTAGTTTGGTCATTTCGCGTGTCATATTTTTCGGAAGCCTGTCTCATAAATCGGACCCCACTATTAATCTCAGAAGGTCCAAGATAATAAGAATACACTAATAACTTGTCTTATTTGGGCATCGGCTACCTTAGGGGCAATTTAGTAATTTGTACTTTAACGTATCGTAATTTTTGAAGCCTCGTCTCGTAAAACGGACCACACCATTGAGTCCGGAACGTCCAAAATAGTCAAAAACCACTATTCGTTTACTTTATTCGGACTCCGTTTGACTTATTTATGACCTAGGGGTAATTTGGTCATTTTTATTTAATTAATAAATTAATTAAATAATTTGATTTATTATTTATTAATTTATCAGGGGTATAAATGGAATAAAATTCCAAAATCTGGGCCAGAGTTGAATTTTCCTAAATCTGTTGGGGTCATTTTGTAAATATCAGAAAATTGTAACTGAACCAAACGGTTCAGTCAGCATGCGACTAAACCAGACCGGTCCAGTCCGGTTCAAGGTAATGTGCTGACGTCAGGCTGACGTCAGCCCCACAATTTAAAATTTTGAAATAACAGCATCAAAACGACGCAGTACAGTTTATGGGTTTTATCCGTTTCTCGGTCGGGTCGGGGCCCGACCCGAACCCGGTCCATGCCCGACCCGTACTGTTCATCATCTTCCCCACCGATCTACGCACTGTAGCCCTAATTTGCAGATTTTTCTTTTTCTATTTCGTGACTTTTGGTTGGATCAATAGCTACTGTTTTCAACTGAGATTGTTCCTGACATCTCAAGGTTCATCTTGGCATCCATTTAGAACTTTAAAACTAACCTAGTTGCTCGGTTTAAGTCATGGTAGCCGAACTGGATAATTCTGCAATAACCTCTATTTCTCAACCATTTTTAACGTGGTTTGGTGCTACGTTTCTCTTATAACATGGGGCTTTGATTTCCATTCTTACAAATCAGTTTACAGGTCTAAAACAAGAACTGGGTTAAACGGCCAAAACCTGCAACTAAGTTCTTAGGGGTCATTCCTTAGGTTTCGAGGTCGCGGGTTAGGGTTTTAGTGATCCTAGGGTGGTCTATTTCATGTATTGACCACTAAAAGTCCATGTGGTTGAGGTCGGATCAGACCTGCAACTCAAGCTTCATCAATGGCGGTTTGTTTCCATTTCTATGTTTTAGGGCAGTTTTGTTGGTCCAAATCATTTATAAATGACCCAGTTCTCAAGTTAAAATACTACACATGCAATGACAGATCCTAAAATCTATAAAACAGTAGCTAAATCTAGTAGGAAAATTTCCAAAAAAAATTTGAACACCAACCTTGAACAGTGGTCTCTCCCTCACGGCTGTGCTCAAATGGAAGCTTCAAGAGTTAGATTTGATCCTCCTCGTGCACTTCCAGTCCTTAGCTCCCTTCTATTTCTCCTTCAATGGCCAAGCCCCACTTCAAGCTATCTCTCTTAACTTCCTCTCTCTAACCCACTTTCTCTCTCTAAAATCAGTATACAGGATCATCTTTGCAGATCTGTTTTTCCCTCCAATGCATATATGGAGATTATGTAAATAAAAATAAAAAAATCAGATTGTCTTTAGTGTTTCATCTCCCCAAGTGCATGATGGATTTGCATGCAACTTGGTTGGGAGGAGATGCAATCATGGGTGTATAGGCACATGATGGTCTATGGGGGCATAGGAGTGATGCATGCTGATGTGTTGCATGCTTGGTGATTGGTCACTTGGGAGGTGGCCAAATCAGATTTATACTTATATACATATCTTTGCACATATGTTCACAAAGAGGTTCCTAGCCTAGTTGGTAATTTTTTGGGTAACAATAATCATGCCCACTTGGTCAAGGGTTCAAGTCCCCCTTGGCCACACTTTTGGCTATTTTTCCCTATTTTAGGCTTAGGCCCTGTTTGGCTGCGCATTAATGCAGTTTCACTATTTCCTACTTAACTTTTATTCTGTAACTTATTTTTCGACGCCGTTTCTTTCAGTCAACTCCTAATTAGGTTAGCTTCTTAATTATTCCTTATGTTTGGTTCGGATAAATGATTAGTAACTAATCATCACTTAATCAGGGTCGGGGTGTTACATCCTTCCCCCCTTAAAATAGTTTTGTCCTCAAAACTCGAGTGTTCTCATTTCTGGGGTTCTAGTCTCTTTTCGTTATTTTGGTCTATCACATTCATGTGTTAAGTAGTCAAAAATAAGTGACAAGTCTATATGCAGTAATGTAAGCATTAAGATATGTACCTAATTGACATGTTGAAGGTTGTGCAGCATTAGAATATATGTTGAACACTCGCCCGTACCTCATTGGTTCTTTGCCTCCTCCTGGTTTCTCAGTAGTTGCAGCCTGCACTTGTGGCGTAATAGATGAAGCTATCGCGGTAGGCTCCTTGACAGCCGAACTTCCTTGGGGACAATCTTTGATAAGATGCCCACGTAGGCCACATCTGTAGCAGACTCCTGAATACAGTCGACAGGGTGCAAAGTGCTTCTTCTGACATGTAGGACAGGTTGGAATCTCTCCTGACTTCTGGCTACCGTCACTCTTATCATTGACAGTAGTCATACTCTTGGTTCCTGCCTTTGTCTTTTTCATTTGTTGGGAAGTGGCGCCTACTTTGTTTTTGTCCTTCTTTTGAGATAAGGCATTACCCGCTCTCTCAAAAATCTTAGCACGATCTACTACTGCATTATATGTAGGAAGTTCGAATGGTTCAAGTCGGTATCTGATACTATCCTTGAGGCCAGCTTCAAACTTCCTAGCCTTCAGATCTTCAGTTTGGACCATGTGGGGTGCAAATCGGGCTAATCTCATAAACTTAGTCTCGTATTCTGCCACTGTCATTGTTCCCTGGGTCAGAATTGCAAACTCTGCTATTTTTTGGTTTTTCAATGACCTTGGAAAATATTTTTCATAAAACACTTCTAGAAATCTTGTCCAGGTCATTGGCGGCTCCCTTTCTTTCTCCAGCAGCCACCACTCATGAGCTCCATCTTTAAGGGTAAAAGTAGCAAAAGAGACCTTTTGCTCCTCAGTACATGTCATAACCGTAAATATACGTTCCATCTCCCGAACCCATGATTCTGCATCGATTGTCGTATCTAGACCGTCAAATCTAGGGGGTTTAAAACCTTGGAACGTTTTATAACTCGTCGTGTTGACTATTTCAGTAGGTTGTCCTGGATTTGGTTGTGGCTCAGGATTTTGCACCTGTTGGGGCGCTCTGACTTGTGCTTGCATGTTAGCTATGTTCTGAGCCATTGCCTCCAGAATATGTTCAACTCGGTCGAGTCTGTCATTTGAATTCCTCACGTTTCTTCTGGTGTTTACCATTTTTGCTGAAAAACACATATTTTTGTTAGTTTTTCATCATCGCATAAGGTTTTCATTTACTTATCTCATGTTTCGAGGTTTATTATATCACTACCTTTGATTCTGTGGTGTTTTATAACCTACATTTATTTCTTGTCTTCATTACACTACCTTATCTAACTACGGGTCCCATACCCCGTCTTCGTTTCGTATCACATACTTCACATCTCTATTCCATGTACTACGGGTTCCATACCCCGCCATCGTTTCGTATCACATACTTCACATCTCTATTTCATGTACTACGGGTTCCATACCCCGCCTTTACTTCACGTCACATGCTTCATATATCTGTATCCTATAATGCGGGTCCCATACCCCGCCTTCACATTTCGTCACACACTTTACATATCTTAGGCAGCCTAAAGTCTACCTAACTTATGGTTCTGTTCCTAATTCCTCTAATGTCACTAAGTTTGTTTTAGTTAACCTAATGCTCTGATACCACTCTTGTGGTATCAGAAATCTTAATTTTTTTTTTTTCCCAACCTTTGCTCTGATACCACTCTTGTCACGACCCGGAACCCACCCTGTGCGGATCTCGGATCGCGACCGCCGCCTTCAGGCCCGGGAGCCTGAGGGCAAGGCAAAACATGGGCGACGGTATCGAATAGCGGTGCGGCCTTGATTTGCGGAAGCGTGAAAAACCCTTTTCTTTTTTTTTGTTTATAAAAATCCTTTAAAAACTTTCGCACAGCCGTCCGGTACTGTCGCTCTTCATAGCGGTACACATGAATAATCACATCAGAGCATACTAAAAATTAAAGTCTTATACATGATACATATTCGAATGCCTCAAGGGCTTAAGTACATATGTGGTTGCCTCTTGGGCTTTAATACATAATTGTCCAAAAGTACGACATCAAAATTCGACCGACCATAGGCCCTAATACTTCCCAAAAATATCTCCAGAATCCTAATGGAGCTGCCTATCATTTCTCCCCAAATTGGGCAAGGGTCCACCCATCGTCATCACCTGAAAAATGTTAGGGAATGGGGTGAGCTTCGAAAAGCCCAGTGAGTAATTCTAACATCTGTCATGGGTTTCAATTGGTAGTGGTTTCGCACGTGAGAATTTTGTAAAATACTCACTACCAATTGCTCGTATACTTGGAACATAGAGTACATGCATTCTTTAAACAATGGCTTTGAAACATTAAAGTATTCAAGCTAACTTGTACTTTCGAAATAAAGTATATGAATTTCAAATCATGTAAATATGCATGGTGAAAATGAGGAAAAAGTCTGCTTCCATTTTCAACACACACCTTATCACTTTCATTAACAGAATCTGTTTCGAACCAGATTCCCATTTTACTTTTCGTGGAGATATCTCATATGCCTGGGGGATTAGATCCTGCTACCTGGCATTTATTCGTATCGTAGTTGGGTTCCTAAGATACCCGATAGAAATCCGTGGTGCTTATGCACAATTTATCTTGCATTTAAAAGCATTTAACCCATAACTCCTTCGTGTGGATGCATTTAAAAGCATTCAAAACATACAGTTCATAACTTCATGGTAGGGTATCGAAATACGTGAAACATGTAAATTCAGGATATATAATAACATTTGAAATCGAAAATTTAGACATGCAGAAGTATATCTCAGAGAACAGTAGTAACTTATTCAGGAAGCATGTCATAACAGAATATTTAAAACGGAATTGTGTAAAGACAGAATTTGATATTTAAAACATCATTCAAATCCGTGGAATTAAATCTCCACTTCAAATGTGAGGTTACTCACCTTGATTCCCCGGGTTTGCACTACTGGTGGGCTTTTCCCTTTCCTTTGTATTTCCTAAGAAAATTATAAAGAACTCGTTAACTTCACATTTACCTTAAATCGTTACCTATTCATGCTCTTTCATTTAATTTTAGGCCTGACGTATCCTAACTTCCTAGGATTGGTCTTAGTGGTCAACTCGTGGTGACTTGATGAGTTTTATTTTTCACGTGACTAAATTTTTAGTACCTATTTTGGTGTTATGGACTTCACCGTTGGGTTTGGAATGTCCGACATAGTCAAAATAGACTATCTTTGAGTTTCATTTGGGCTTCGGGTACCTTAGGGGTAGTTTGGTCATTTCGCGTGTCATATTTTTCGGAAGCCTGTCTCATAAATCGGACCCCACTATTAATCTCAGAAGGTCCAAGATAATAAGAATACACTAATAACTTGTCTTATTTGGGCATCGGCTACCTTAGGGGCAATTTAGTAATTTGTACTTTAACGTATCGTAATTTTTGAAGCCTCGTCTCGTAAAACGGACCACACCATTGAGTCCGGAACGTCCAAAATAGTCAAAAACCACTATTCGTTTACTTTATTCGGACTCCGTTTGACTTATTTATGACCTAGGGGTAATTTGGTCATTTTTATTTAATTAATAAATTAATTAAATAATTTGATTTATTATTTATTAATTTATCAGGGGTATAAATGGAATAAAATTCCAAAATCTGGGCCAGAGTTGAATTTTCCTAAATCTGTTGGGGTCATTTTGTAAATATCAGAAAATTGTAACTGAACCAAACGGTTCAGTCAGCATGCGACTAAACCAGACCGGTCCAGTCCGGTTCAAGGTAATGTGCTGACGTCAGGCTGACGTCAGCCCCACAATTTAAAATTTTGAAATAACAGCATCAAAACGACGCAGTACAGTTTATGGGTTTTATCCGTTTCTCGGTCGGGTCGGGGCCCGACCCGAACCCGGTCCATGCCCGACCCGTACTGTTCATCATCTTCCCCACCGATCTACGCACTGTAGCCCTAATTTGCAGATTTTTCTTTTTCTATTTCGTGACTTTTGGTTGGATCAATAGCTACTGTTTTCAACTGAGATTGTTCCTGACATCTCAAGGTTCATCTTGGCATCCATTTAGAACTTTAAAACTAACCTAGTTGCTCGGTTTAAGTCATGGTAGCCGAACTGGATAATTCTGCAATAACCTCTATTTCTCAACCATTTTTAACGTGGTTTGGTGCTACGTTTCTCTTATAACATGGGGCTTTGATTTCCATTCTTACAAATCAGTTTACAGGTCTAAAACAAGAACTGGGTTAAACGGCCAAAACCTGCAACTAAGTTCTTAGGGGTCATTCCTTAGGTTTCGAGGTCGCGGGTTAGGGTTTTAGTGATCCTAGGGTGGTCTATTTCATGTATTGACCACTAAAAGTCCATGTGGTTGAGGTCGGAGCAGACCTGCAACTCAAGCTTCATCAATGGCGGTTTGTTTCCATTTCTATGTTTTAGGGCAGTTTTGTTGGTCCAAATCATTTATAAATGACCCAGTTCTCAAGTTAAAATACTACACATGCAATGACAGATCCTAAAATCTATAAAACAGTAGCTAAATCTAGTAGGAAAATTTCCAAAAAAAATTTGAACACCAACCTTGAACAGTGGTCTCTCCCTCACGGCTGTGCTCAAATGGAAGCTTCAAGAGTTAGATTTGATCCTCCTCGTGCACTTCCAGTCCTTAGCTCCCTTCTATTTCTCCTTCAATGGCCAAGCCCCACTTCAAGCTATCTCTCTTAACTTCCTCTCTCTAACCCACTTTCTCTCTCTAAAATCAGTATACAGGATCATCTTTGCAGATCTGTTTTTCCCTCCAATGCATATATGGAGATTATGTAAATAAAAATAAAAAAATCAGATTGTCTTTAGTGTTTCATCTCCCCAAGTGCATGATGGATTTGCATGCAACTTGGTTGGGAGGAGATGCAATCATGGGTGTATAGGCACATGATGGTCTATGGGGGCATAGGAGTGATGCATGCTGATGTGTTGCATGCTTGGTGATTGGTCACTTGGGAGGTGGCCAAATCAGATTTATACTTATATACATATCTTTGCACATATGTTCACAAAGAGGTTCCTAGCCTAGTTGGTAATTTTTTGGGTAACAATAATCATGCCCACTTGGTCAAGGGTTCAAGTCCCCCTTGGCCACACTTTTGGCTATTTTTCCCTATTTTAGGCTTAGGCCCTGTTTGGCTGCGCATTAATGCAGTTTCACTATTTCCTACTTAACTTTTATTCTGTAACTTATTTTTCGACGCCGTTTCTTTCAGTCAACTCCTAATTAGGTTAGCTTCTTAATTATTCCTTATGTTTGGTTCGGATAAATGATTAGTAACTAATCATCACTTAATCAGGGTCGGGGTGTTACAGGAGGAATGCTCGAAATCCTCAAAACCCTCAACCTCGCATGCCTGCCGGACGAGGAAGGGGACAAACCATTGATCCCGTGCGGCAAGAGCTTGACCTAGTCAAACGATAAAACCAGTTGATGTAAGAACAGCTTCTGGCCATGTCCAGAACTCTGGCAATGCTTACTCAGAATCACGAAACAAATAATTCAAATCCACATGTCGATATTGTAGCTCAGTGGACACAACCCCCTACTGTCAACACGGATGGAGGACCCCAAGAAGAGATTCCCAACAATCATCCGGTATACCCCTAGGGTGCTACTCACATTGGCAGAGATCCTCAGCCATCAGGAGCTACAGGCAGGGGGATTCCAGCTTTTATTCCAGATATCCATTATCGGAGCACCACCAGAGCTTCAACCCCGGGGGCTTCAGAAGCAAATCCAACACCTCAAGAGTTTCAACCCCAAGCGGCTCTAGTTCCTCCAGCTCGGGAGCACCAAAATCCTCCTCCATCCATGGGACATGTCCATCCCATTTATATGGGAACCGAAGCGGCAAGGCAAGATTCGCAAGAAATCCCGCCTAGGGACCCACAGAGAGCTGAAGAAGTTGCGGACTCTATGGATCGCACTGTTGTGATTAGGGGTATTCAAGTCCCTCCAAAGCAGGATAAGCTAGCAAGACTGCTCGAAAGGCTTGCCATGCCATTCACCCCTACTATAATGGCAGAGGAGAGGCCGAGGAAATTTGTAGTCCCAAAGTTCACCCCTTATGGTGGAATTGGGGACCCTAGGGACCACCTGTCCCATTACCAGCATACCATGGCCCTACACGGGGCCTCTGACTCCTTTATGTGCCGCACCTTCATAACCAACCTCAAAGGCACTACTTTGAAGTGGTTTCATCACCTTCCACTGACCTTAGTCATTAGTTTCTATGAGCTCAAAAGGCGCTTCCTAGACAGGTTCATGACCAATAGAAGGCTGAGGAAGGGTCCTGAGTTCTTGTTAAATGTAAAACAAATCAAAGAGGAGCCCCTCAGAGAGTACATTACGAGTTTCAATGCTGAACTCACTGAAATTACAGATTGTGGCTCAAGCTTCCTAGTGGCCGCTTTGACCTCTGGTCTTGCACAAGGAGGTTTCAGGGATTCACTGACAAAGAGCCCTCCTACTGACATGGCCGCCCTCATGGATCGGGCTAGGAAATACATTAATTTAGAAGAAGCAAAAAATACCTCCCAAAAGATTTAAGAGCAAGCCCAGAAGGATGACCCAAAGAAGAATGGCCAAAAGAAGGAGGATCAGAAGAGGGACCCTACTACAGCCAAGAAAAGGGACAGAAGCCCAAAAAAAATAGTAGTGTCCAAAAGTCTGTTTAACGCTGCCCCAAGGGGATTCACCACCTTCACACTTCTAAATGCTTCCCTGACTCACATACTTCGGCAAGCTCGATCTCACGAAAATATAAAGTGGCCAGAGCCACTAAGAGGCGATCCCAGCTACCAAGACCAGAGCAAGTATTGTGATTTTCACAAAGACCGTAGGCACACAACAAATAAGTGTAAGGCCCTTCAACATGAAATCAAGCAGCTTATAAGGAAAGGACGACTACAGGAATTTTTTAGGCAAGACGGGGAGCAGAACCCCCGTGATGATAGGCCCCAGCAGAGGAGACCGGACCAGAAGTATGACCAAAGACAGGAACAAAGGGAAGGACGGAATGAGCCTCAACGGCAGAATAATCAGGTTATCTTTGTCCTTCATGAAGACACTCGGCAACAGGGATTTCCAACAAAGCAAGAAAATGGTATGCTCGGGAGGCCAGAATTACTCCCAACATCCTACAGATCTCCAATGTTGAGAAAAGATTGAGACCAGTACCTGAGTTCCAGTTTTTGGATCAAGACCTTGCAAGAGTACACTGTCCTCACAGTGATGCCCTCGTCATTTCTCTCAAAATCTCAAACTTTGAGATCCGAAGAGTCTTGGTGGACATAGGAAGTTCTGCAAATGTTCTATTCTACATGCCCCTCAAACTAATGAAGATCGACCCCAATGACATCAAGCCTGCAGCCATAATCATGGCAAGATTTGATGGAAATCTCAGTACCCCATTAGGAAGGATCGACCTCCCCACTACAATAGGAGAGAGAGAGAGAGAGAGATGGGCAAAAGACCACTATAACTGAATATATGGTCCTGAATGCCAAATCCCCCTACAACGTCATAATTGGGAGACCTTGGCTACAACAGATGGGAGCGGTCACCTCGACCCTCCACCAGTGCCTGAAGTATGTCCACAATCAGGCTGTCTACTCTATTAGAGGATGCTAACTGACCTCTAGAGAGTGTCATGCTCTCGCTTTCAAAAAGAAGGCTTCCAAATACCAATTATTGCATGCTCATGAATGCATGGATCCCATCCTTTCCCACCATCACGAGGCGGAAGACTGCCCTTCCCGAATTGAGGAGCCAAGCCCTAGGGGAAGGGACAGCAGGGCTAAGCCCATAGGGGACCCCGTTAAAGTACTGGTCAGCTCAGAATCACAAGGGCAATATCTGCAGATAGGTCCAGACCTGACACCTGCCAAGTAGAATGAGATGATAAAATTCTTAAAGAACAACCTCTCAGTGTTTGCTTGGGAAACAAAGGATATGGAGGGCATAGATCCAGACCTCATCACCCACAAATTAATGGTCGATCCCGACCATCCACCAGTGAGACAGAAAATGAGGCCACTCATTCTAGAGCGGCACCAGGTCATCAATGAGGTCCAGAGGCTGCTTGAGGCCAAGATGATACGAGAGGTATTTTAACCCGAAAGGCTAGCCAACACCGTTTTGGTTAAGAAGAAGAATGGCAAGTGGAGAGTTTGTGTTGACTATACAGACCTCAACAAAGCTTGTCCCAAAGATAGCTTTCCTCTACAGAGGATAGATCAGCTAGTTGACGCAACTATAGGACACGAACTCATGAGCTTCATTGATGCTTACTCTAGGTATAACCAGATTCAAATGCACCCTCCAGACCAGGAAAAGACGACATTCATAACCGAGCGAGGTCTCTACTATTATAGAGTGATGCCGTTCGACTTAAAGAATACGGGGGCAACATATCAGCAACTGGTCAACAAGATGTTCAGTCCTCTAATTGGCAGTACCATGGAAGTTTACATTGATGACATGTTGGTCAAAAGCCTGCAGAAGAGCAGCCACTTACAGCACTTAGCTCAGACGTTTGACATCCTAAAGCAACATAAGATGAAACTGAATCCCTCGAAATGCACCTTTGGAGTGACGAAAGGAAAATTCTTGGAATACATTGTTTCCTAGAGGGGCACAGAAGCGGACCCCACTCAGATTAGGGTTTTGATTGAGCTGGAGTCGCCGAAGACCAAAAAATACATTCAGGCTTTGAATGGCAGAATTGCAGTTCTGAGCAGCTTTATCTCCAAGTCCATTGATCGCTGCCTACCGTTCTTTAAAGCCTTGAAGGGTAGCAGAGCTGTACAATGGACAAAAGAATGCGAAAAGTTCTTTCAAGAGCTGAAGGAATGCCTAGCTTCGCCTGAACACTTATCAAACCAGTCTATGGAGAAAAGCTACTTCTCTATCTTATAGTCTCCAAAAATGCTGTCAGTTCTGTACTAGTCAACCAGCACAGGGGAGTCCAAAAACCCATATTTTATGTCAGCAGGGCATTGTTAGACATAGAGAAAAGATATCCTGAGATTGAAAAGCTGGCCGATGCACTGATAATATCTACTCAAAAGCTCTGGCCCTACTTCCAAGCGCATCCCATTAAAATTCCAATTGCTTACCCCTTGAAGTCAGTTCTGAGGAAGCCTGAGGTCTCAAGGCGATTAGTCAAGTGGTCAGTGGAGTTAAGAGAATTTGACATATCCTATGTTCCACAAATTTCTATCGAGGGGCAAGCCTTGGCCGATTTTCTTGTCGAGTTCACCCCAGCACTGCAAGACAGGGCACAGCCTTGTGAAAGGTTAGGAGCATAGCAGCTTTACACTGACAGATCATCCATAGACCATGGTTCTGGTGTTGGCTTGGTATTACAATCCCCCGACAAGCTTTTGGCAGAACAAGCAGTCAGCTTGGGGTTCAGAGCCTCCAACAATGAAGCAGAATATGAAGCCCTTATCCTCAGGATGAAGTTAGCTCTGGAATGCGAGGCTCAGAACCTCAAAGTCTTCTCAGACTCCCAACTAGTGGTAAGCCAAGTTCTAGGGGAGTTTGCCATCAAAGATGATAGGATGCTTCGGTATTCAGAATTTGTTAAATCGCTGAAACGCTCCTTCCAAACATTCTCTATTCAAAAAATAAAAAGAGGCTAGAATTGAAAAGCTGATGCCTTGGCAAACATGGCATCTCACCTGAAGTTAGTAAGAGATTCTATGCTAAAAATCTACCATCAGTCAAGACCAAGCATAGAGGAGGTCCAAGTTGTCCAAGCTACTGAGCAACCCCAGAACTGGATAACTCTCATCCTCTAGTACCTAGAAGAAGGATTCCTCTTGGAAAACAAGAACCAGGCTAGAAGAATCCGAATCAGGGCAGCTCGGTACCTAATCTTGAGCGGGAAACTTTACAAAAGATCCTATTCACAACCCCTACTGCGGTGTTTAAATCCAGAAGAATTTCAGTATATCCTGGCGGAGATACACGAAAGAATTTGTGGAAACTATAATAGGGGCAGAACTGTAGCCCACCGAGCTCTGACACAAGGCTACTACTAGCCTGGAATGTTGAGGCAGGCTAAGGAGTACGTCCAGAAGTGCGACAAATGCCAAAGGTTCGCTTCCTGCCAACACCAGCCCCACCATGAGCTCATTCCTATTGTCAACCCATGGCCCTTTGTTCAATGGGGGATAGACATCATAGGCCCGTTACCTAAGGCTGCACCAAACAAGAAATATCTGCTGATGGCCATTGATTACTTCTCTAAATGGGCAGAAGCAAAGCCTCTAACACACATTACTAAAAAAGAAGCCAAAAGCTTCACCTGGAAGAATATAGTCTGCAGGTTTGGCATACCACGCGTGATCGTCTCAGACAACGGTACACAGTTTGCTAGTAAAATTTTCAAGAAATTTTGCCGAGACCTGCACATCAATAAACATTTTTCCTCTACTGGCCATCCCCAAGCCAACAGGCAAGCGGAGGTCACTAACCGAACAATCCTTGATGCTCTTAAGAAGAGGTTGGAAGAAGCCAAGGGAAGATGGGTTGAAGAACTCCCTGGAGTACTCTAGGCCTATAGAACAACTAGAAGAATGCCAACCTCTGAAACTCCCTTTTCACTTGCCTACGGCACCGAAGTAGTAATCCCTGTTGAGATCAGTATGCCTACTCTGAGGACTGAAGCTTTCAACCAAAAGGCCAATAATCAGTAGCTTGCAGAAAACTTGGACTTACTCGAGGAAAAGAGGTATCAAGCCAAGATCAGGATGAAAGCATATCAGCACAAAATGGCCAATAATTCCAAATTAGGGCTAAAACCCATCAACTTTCAAATTGGAGACCTCATCCTGAGAAAGGTGTTTCCAAATACCAAGGATCCCACTATGGGAAAATTATCACCCAACTAGGAGGGCCCCTACAGAGTAACGAAGATTGTTAGACCTACTACTTATTGGCTAGAAGATATGGTTGGGAAGCTTGTTCCCAGGCCTTGGAATATAGAACACTTACGGAAGTATTATCGGTAAAGACCTTTTTCTTTCTTACAATATCTCCACAAAGTGTTCCCATATAATGCACAGACCCCCAAGTCTGGTCCATCTTAATGTATAGACCCTTAGGTCTGGTCCATTTTAATGCACAGACCCCCAGGTCTGGTCCATCCTAATATACAGACCCTTAGGTCTAATCCATCTTAATGCACAGACCCCCAGGTCTGGTCCATCCTAATGTACAGACCCTCAGGTTTAGTCCATCATAATATACAAACCCTCAGGTTTGGTCCATCTTAATGTACAGACCCTCAGGTCTAATCCATCGTATTAACCCCTTATATTAAGAATGGAAGATTCGATCCAATTGCTCAAACAAGTTCTGGTCTCGGGAGCTTGTTCAATATCCTTCTAAGGATGTATCAGATTACAGAAAGTTTAGTCAATTATCCTACAGTTATTATCAGTTCTGCTCAAGCAAATCCTGGTTATGGACGATTTATCCTCTAAAACCAAATCACTACAAGTCTTCCTAATCAAATTAAAGGTCTGGAGGCAAGCTTATACTATAGAACAGCAATAAGTATCAAGACAATACTGAATCTACTTGCCATTCACCACAGTTCGAAAGTATGAAATACGCAGGAAATTTAACTATATAAATAAATGTTTAAAGTACATCAGTTCAAAAAAAAAAAAGGGAACAAGGGTATAAAAGTTTATATCCTAAACAAGGGGCCTGGCTGAATCATCATCATCATCTTCATCCTCAACTGCTGACAGGTCAAAGTTTGGGAATTTGGCAAGGAACTTGGATTTGAAGGAATCATAACCATGCTGCATAAGTTCATTACCCATTCCTTGAACCTCTGCTCTCATTGCCACTTCAGTCACAGACTTGGTTTCTTTAACCTTCTGAGCAATAGAGGCCTAAAGCCCATCATTCTATTTCCTCAACTCACTATTAGCCTTCTACAGCTCCTCCATGTAACACCCCGACCTAAATTAAGGGCTATTAAGTCGTTGTTATTAAATTAGTGATCGACGCCTTAAGTGACGAGGTCGGTTTCAACCCGACGCATGGATTTTTAGTAACAGTCCTGAAAACTCAGGACGACTGTACATCACTTTCGTTGCAATCACCAACTTGTCAGTTCCGTGATAAGTATATTTTCACGTCAACTGTCGGTCAACGATACGAGTATGAGATTTGGGCACGCGTTACGAAGTTATGAAAGATTAGTGTAAAGATCATACAGTAAAGAAAATAATTAATTTTTAAAGTAATTAATTATTTTAAAATAAGAAATTAATGGTAGCATATACAAATAATTAAATATATATATATGTGGCCAAGTGTACGTATATACACATGCAATTGTATACATGAATAATTAAACATATAGGTATATATATATATATATATATGTATATATCTAGTATATAAAGACATGCTAATATCCAAGGGATATAAGAGTGTTGTGTGTGGGTCTCCACATGTCACAACCCGAAATCCACCCTGTGCGGATCCCTGAATCGGGACCCGCCACCCTCAGGCCCGGGGGCCATTGGGCGGAACGGTCCTGTGAGCAGCGGTATCGGACGGTGGTGCAACCTGTGTTTTGCGGAAGCGTGAAAACTTTTTCTTTTCTCATTTAACATTTAAGCACTCCGCCTGGTACTGCCGCTCTACTCATATGCATACACATGGTTATACAATCAAAGCATAACTAAAATATTACAGACTTATATTACATAACCATCTACATCAGTTACCCCGTAGGGTTATACACATTACATTATATTGTTTTAGTACAAAACACTATTAAAGCTTGTAGAGTCTTCTAACAAAAACTATCTAAGTGCTTGTCTCCAAAAGCTAGTCAAGGCACCATCTTCCATCTCAACCATCATCAGTCACCTGAAAGGGGGGTCCGAACAAAGTCCAGGTAAGCTAATCTAAGCTTGTGAGCAATTCCAACATTCGTCATGGGGTTTCAATCAACAGTGATTTTAGCTCATTAAGGTTTATAAATCAATCACTGTCAATTGTTCGTATCTTTTGAACATAGAATATATGCATTCATAAAACTCATAGCTTTGAAACATTCAAAATATTCAAGCTAACATATGCTCTTTCATATAAAACTTGTAACTCTGAATACAAAATATATGCATTCCATAAAACTCATAACTCTGAAACATGTAAAGTGCTCAAGCTAAAAATATGTTCTTCTTTAAATAGAGTATATGTAAACTCAAACATGTAAATATGAAAACGAGGATTTAAAATCTGCATTCATTTTCAATTATCTCTTCTTCTCACTTTAACTCTTGGAATCTGTTTCGAACCAAACTCTTGTTTTACTCTCGTCGAGATATCTCTTTGCCTGTGGGATTAGATCCTGCTACTAGGCATTTGACAATCCATTGAATTCCGTAGAACCCAAAAGCTTGTCAGTTCCATAGGATAATGGAGTCCCTTGCGAACCCCAATACCCTGTCTCATGCTTATGCACAATTATCTTGTATTTCAAGTAACTACTTTTATCTCATGACTTCTTCTCATAAATACTATTTAAGAGTATTCAAACACAAAGTATATAACTTTATAATAGAACTTTCAATTCTCAGAATATACGAATTCAGAATATATCTCAGAGATTTTGCAATTAAAAAAACTCAAACATGCCAAGGCATATTTAAAGGAAACTGTAAGTAAATCTGTTATCTAAACAGAGTAATTTAAAATAGAAGGCGTATGAAAACTGAATTCGATATTCAAATACTTTTCATGACTTGAACTCAAAACTTCTTTGAAATCCATGGAGTTAAAATCTCCACTTCGAATGCAGGGTTACTCACCTCATATACGGCAGACCCTACTGAGGAGTCTTGCCCTTATTTGCTCTTATCCTAAAACAATTTAGAAAAGGACTCGTAAATTTCACAATGAAATTAATCAACTAAAACTTAACTTTTTTCCTTCACTACATAAGTCAACTACAACTTATCTTATAGTGGTATCGTATACAATGAGTAAGAAACAAGCATTACCTTTTGACCCATTCGTTTAAAGTTTTGGTGTTTTCTTTTTCTTCATCTTTCTTTTTCTTAGCCTCGGCCAACATTGCCTTGGTGGGTGTTTTATGAATGAACGGTCTCACCGAGACGATCTCCGTCGTCTTGGCTATCCTGATGAACCTGGCAACCACTTTCTGCTGCCATAACAGCTCTTCCATGAATTTTTGTTGCTTTTTGTCATTCTCGCGTTGTTCTTTGCTCATTATTTCCATAACGTGAATTTTATAAATGAATGGTCTCACCGAGACAATCTCCGTCGTCTTGGCTATTCTAATGAACCTGGCAACCACTTTTTGCTGCCATAACAGCTCTTCCATGAATTTTTGTTGCTTTTTGTCATTCTCGCGTTGTTCTTTGCTCATTATTTCCATAACGTGAATTACCTAAGGCAAATCAATGTGTTAAGAATTAAATGTCTTTCTATTGTATTCTAAAATACAGGTCTATGTGTCAAGAACGTATTTTGCTTTTGACTTATACTCTTCTGGTAGCTCTATTAATTTTAATTTAAATTTATTTACTTCACATATTTACATGTCGTGTCTTCTCGTAATTCATGTCCTCGTATATGCCGTAGATTAATACTTTGGCATTACTTTAATTTATAGTCATCTGACAGATGCTATTCAACAAATTTTATGTCTTTTTATTTTAGACATTTCTTTTGGTCGAATTGACTCTACCATTGAGTCTAGAGCGTCGAAGAAAGTCAATTTAGGCTTTCCTAAAATTTAATTTGGACTTTTGTAGGTAAAAGGGAAAAATGATCATTTATCGTTTTACGTGTCATATTTTTTCGTACTTCATTTCGTAATTTGGACCTCACCATTGGACTCAGAAGGTCCAAGAAAGTAAGAAAACACTAATAACTTGTTAATTTTGGACAAGGGGTATTTTGGTCATTTACCTCTTTACGTGTCTTTACTTTTCGGGGTCCTGTCTCATAAAATGGACCTCACCATTGGTCTCAGAATATCCAAAATAGTTAAAATTCACTATTCATATGTTTAATTTGGACTTCATTTGCTTCATATATGACTTAGGGGCAAAATAGTAATTTTGCTTTATTTATTAAATAATTATATTAATTATTTAATTATTTGTTCAAGGGCTTAATTGCATAAAATTCTCATCAGTTGGGCCACAGTAGAATTTCTCAGAAATTCTACTGTCAAAATATAATTTTTGCAACTTCCGGACTGAACCAGTGGGTTCAGTCACATTTCAAGTGAACCGGTCCAGTTTCAACTGAACCAATCCGGTCTGGTTGGGTTTATTGCGTGATGTTACGTCATGATGACGTCAGCCCTAATGTTTTTAATTTAAAACATGACACCTCAAAACGACGCCGTCCAACTTAATCCGTTTTATGCAATGGGTCGGGTTCCGACCCAAACTCGATTTGACCCGGACCAACCCGAACAGTGTCGTCTTCCCCATTGAAACTGACACTGTTCATACGAAACCCTAATTTGTTTCAGTTGCTATTTCTTCAATTTTGTGTGTTCTTGTTCACTGTTTTCAACCCGATCCTCTCCTAGAAGATTAAGAATTAGTTTGGCATTCATTTGGAAGTTCAAAACTGGTTCATATGTTAGATTTTGGGTTTGACAATTCAAACCAATAATCTTCTCGTAAATGTTCATTTCTGAACCAAATTCGATGAAACTTGTTCTGTTGTGATCCCCTCTTCATGGGGTTTCACATTTCATTCATAAAGGTAGGTTTAATCTCATGTTTTTAAGGTTTGCTTTGGGAACCCGAACCTGCAATTTGATTTTCGAAGGTCCGTACTCGTGTTTTATGATCGCGTACTAGGGTTTTTAACATTCTCATGTTCTCAGTTTGAGGTCTTGATAAGCCAAATCTATTTTGGTTGTGACAAAATCAGACCTGCTGTAAGCAAGGTCATTAATGGCCGCTCCATCTGGGTTTACTGTTTTTACGTGTTCTCATGGTCTAAAATCATGCTTGATGAGCTTTTAAACATATATCTAAGACCATATGCATATAACAACTCGAAAACAGTTCATATCTATGCTATATTTTTAGAGAGAGAAAATACCTGTATTTGATGTTTTGTATCTCTCTCTCTCTCTCTGGTTCTCTAGTTCTTCTTCCTTAAGCTTCCTAATGCTCTTCAGGGTCAGTTTCTTACGAACCAAGCATGCTTTGCATGCTTTGGCTTTTTAAACTCTCACCACCGACCCTTCTCACTCTACTCTCTCTCTCTACACGTTTGAACCCAACTCCTAGCTCTCATCATTGTTTTCTTACATGATTTTAATGCTACCTTATCTCATCTCAGCTTCTCTTAATGATTCTTGGATTTAAGCTTGATATTTTGCAAACTTTATATATATATATATATATATATAAACACACACTAACACCATGCAACACACACACACTGCCGTCACAGTACACACACACTATCTGCACACACATACTGTCTCACACATACCAAAGATCTGATATTTTTTAGTTTTTATTAATATATATATATATATTTATTAATATATACCTACTCACATATACATGTATATATATATATATACATACTTTTGTACATATACATATACCCCCACTTGTACTCTTATGAATTTAATATTTCATGTCACTTCATTATATATTTTTATTATAATGTAACTTAATGTATAACATAAATTAATTTATTTAACTAACTTACGTCTTGTAGTATAATTATACACTTTGTGTCTCGTAACTCGTGTCTTAACCGGGTTACTTTTGTTCGGGTTATTGCACCACATTTGTAGTAAAATATATATATATATATATATGTAAAACAAAACCCACACACACACAACCGGCCATCATAGCCTGCCCCAAAACAATAAAAGAAAACTGAGCATAGATGCTACCACAAGTTAGGTTATTTGGTGGGGCAAAATCAAGAAGTACAATGATGATGCATGGTTAAAAATACATATATACAAAGATAAATATTGTATACACACATGCTACATGAAAGTTTAGTCACATACAGAGAGGGAGAGAGAGTTTTGGGAAGAAAAGGAGAGGGAAGGTGCCGTTTGAGGTAAACCCACAAAATTTCATATTTTTCTCTCTCTAAAATTTTGCATGAAATTAAACTGTATTGAAGATTATATACATTATCAAAATGTTATATATGTGTTTTAAAAATGATCAAGCATTAAATGGGAGCCCAAAAGCAGTTTAAAAACGTAAAACCAAGAAGGCAGCCATGGGAGGACCTTGCTTGAAGCAGGTTTGATCCGATGGAAACCAAACCATTTTTGGTGTATAGAGACTTCAAGTAGACCCTACAATCATCCCCAAAACACATGACCGCTATCAAAAGGCCCAAGAAACGAACCCAAGAATCTGAGTTGCAGGTTCGGGTCTTGAAGACCCATATTAAAAATCGACCCCTAAACCTATTTTTTAGAATGGGGGTTGAATCCCCATGTCATAAAGATCACACCAAAACAAATCCCATTGGATTTGGCTCAAAAATGAGCATTTACAACCGACTTGTAGGTCGGATTATCAAGGCTTGAACCGAGCTCGTTGGACCAGTTTAATCCCTAAAACGAATGTCAAAACCTTCCAAAGTGTCTTAGAAACAAGTTTAAATGAAAACAGAGAGAAATTGTTTAACCAAAACGCACGAAATTGAAGCTTTTAAGCTTCGAAAATTAGGGCAACAAGAAGGGTTCGATGGGGAAGACAATGGTGGGTCAACTCGGTTTTAAAAACCCTGACCGAGTCGACTCGAACACGTGGTGGTTTCTAGAGTTGCCACCGAATTAATACAATGACGTCATTTTGGGCCTTATATATAAAACTGTTAGTTTTTAAAAGAAAAGAGGAGAAGTTGGGGTCCCTAGGGTTCGAACCCCAGACCTGTCACGGCCCGAAACCCACCCTATGCGGATTACCGGATCGCGACCGCCGCCCCGAGGCCCGAAGGCCTCGAGACAAGGCTCGCATAGGTAGCGGTATCGAATAGATGTGCTTCATGTGGTTGCGGAAGCGTGAAAATCTTTTTTTTTTTTTTTTTTTTTTTTTAAATTTGCACATCCGTCCGATACTGCCGCTCTTCACATTTCGGTATACATGTATAATCATACATACAGAGCATAACTAAAACTTAAAAGACTTTATAATTACAATCTTAGTTCAACTGCCCCGTGGGGCTTAATACATATCATTAGACTGTCTGGAAATACAAAATATACTAATCAAAGTTCATGTGATTTTTCCCAAAAGAACTACTTAAGCAAATCTTCCCAAAAGCTAGGTTCATCCTTAATGTCTTCAAAAATTCGATCTGCCATTAATCACCTGAAAGGGGGGGGGCGGATAAAATCCGGGTAAGCTAATCAAAGCTTGTGAGTAATTCCTGCATTCGTCATGGGGTTTTCAACTGGTAGTGGTTTTAGCACATGAGGGTTTATGAAACACTCACTACCAATTGCTTGTACATTTTAGAACACAGAGTATATGCATTCTTAAAATAATAGCTTTGAACAATTAAAGTATTCAAGCTAAACACACATTTCCTTCAAATAGAGCATATGCAATTTAAAAGCATATAAACATGTGAAATAGAATAGGGATAATGCCTACTTCTATTTTCAAAATCACTTGTTGTCTTTTCTCTTTTATTAGGCGGAATCTGTTTCGAACCAGACTCCCATTTTACTGCCAATACTGTCGATGGAGATATCTCATTTGCCTGGGGGATTAGATCCTTCTACCGGGCATGTACTGTTGAATCCCGAAGGATTTCAACCATCATATAGGGTGGTACTTAGTACCGTTTATCTTATAAAACATTTGTCACATGACTTCTTCAATAGATATTTTTCATGAACATTTAAAGCGTGAAATGTACAAATTCTACAATAAAGCTTCAAATACACGTGATAATCAAATTCAGAATATTAAAGAGGTTTGCAATTGATTTAGACATGCTGATGTATTTTCAAGAAAAGAGCTGAATTTAAAACATTTAATAAGCATGCCGTAACAGAATATTTTAAAAGAACGGAGTCATATATAGACTGAATTTGATATTCAAAGGCTGCAATGACTTGTGCTTAAAACTTCTTCACATATATGGAGTTAAATCTCCAGTTCAAATACAGGGTTACTCACCTTGGTCCGTTTAGGGTTAGCTCTACTGAGGCGCCTTCCCTTTTACTCTCTCTTTCCTTAGCCTATCAAGATTCATGAAGATTTCATAAATTTTCACATGTACTTAATTAACTCCACAACTCACTAAGTGTAGACTATGAGAGGCCTAACTTGTCATACCTGTCTGTCTTATAACTGAAATACAGAGCTAGTAACTTATGTTCTTAATGATAATAATATTACCTGCGACGCCATTCGGCTAAGGTTTCTGTGTTCTCTCTCTCCTCTTCCAATTTCCTTTCTTCTTCCTTCTTCTTTTTAGCCTCCGCCACCATGGCCTTGGTGGGTGATTTGAACATGAAGGGGCTTACCGAGACGACCTCTGTCGCCTTGGCTATCTTGACAAATCTGTTGATTACTCTCTGTCGACGCAACAGCTCTTCCATGAAGGCCTGTTGCTTTGGGTCCTTGGCCCTTTGGGCCTTGGTCATGATCGTGTCTTTGGTTCGTTGTTCTTCCATGATTTACCTAAGATCAATTTATGAGTTAGAAATTTTTATTCTAAGGTTGATGTGTTGTCATGTCCTCGTATATGCCGTAGATTAGTATTTTGGCATCACTTTAATTTATAGTCATCTGACAGATGCTATTCATCAAATTTTATGTATTTTTATTGTAGGCATTTCTTTGGTCGAATAGACTCTACCATTGAGTCCGGAGCGTCGAAGAAAGTCGGTTTGGGCTTCCCTAGGATTTAATTCGGACTCTAGTATAAAAAGGGAAAAAGGGTCATTCGTCGTTTTACGTGTCATATTTTTCTGTACTTTGTTTCATAGTTCGGACTCCATTATTGAGTCCAGGATGTCAATGAAAGTCAATTCAGACCTTCCTGTGTTTTAATTTGACTTTTAGTGTACTAGGGGTAATTTGGTCATTTTACTTCTTTACGTGTCTTTATGTTCGGGACCTCATCTCGTGTCGTGGACTTCACCATTGGACTCAGAAGGTCCGAGATAGTAAAATTACACTAATAACTTGTTAATTTTGGACAAGGGGTATTTTGGTCATTTACCCCTTCATGCGTCTTCATTTTTCGGGACCCAGTCTCGAAAAATGGACCCTACCATCAGTCTTAGAATGTTTGAAATAGTAAAAATTTACTATTTATTTATTAAATTTGGACTTCGTTTGACTTGTTTAAGGGGAAGGGCAATTTGGTCATTTTGACATTTTTAGGAGTCTTAAATTTTTCGGGGCCTCATCTCATGTCACAGACCTCACCAATGGACTCAGAGGGTCCGAGATAGTAAGGTTACATATATAACTTGTCATTTTTGGTCAAGGGGTATTTTGGTAATTTATACCTTAACGTGTCTAAATTTTCGGGCCCCGTCTCGTAAAACGGACCCTACCATTGGCTTCAGAATATCCGAAATAGTAAGGATACACTACTCGTTTATTTAATTTGGACTTCATTTGCCCTATTTATGACCCAAGGGTAATTTAGTAATTTTACTTATTTAATAAAATAATTATTTTATTATTTTATTATTTTTCCAGGGGTATATTTGCATAATTTTTCCAAAATTTGGGCCACAGTGTAAATCCGTAGAACAGTTGGGGGTCAAAATTAAATATTCAAAACTTTCGGACTGAACCAGTGGGTTCAGTCCTATCTCAAATGAACCGGTCCAATTTCAATTGAACCAATCCGGTCTGGTTGGGTTTATTGTGTAATGCTGACGTCATGATGACGTCAGCCCTAATTGTTTAAAATTTAAACATAAGCATAAACGACGCCGTCCCACTTAACCGTTTATACGACGGGTCGGGTTCCGACCCGAACCCGATTTGACCCATTTGACCCGAACCACCACTGTTCATCTTCTTCCCCGTTTCTTCCCAGTGTTGCCCTAGTTGCAGGTTTTCAATTTTTTTCTATTTCGTGGATTTCTACAACTCCGTTTCTTCTGCTTTCTTTTCCAAACACCTCCTAATACATTTTAGAACACTTCTACATTGATTTGGAGGTTCGAATGTAGCTCAATGACTCGAATTAAGTCGCGATAATCCGAGCTGTTCATGGGTCGTTCATGCTCGTTTGTCGATGGTTTTTCACGAGGTTTTGCTTGTTTTAATCCTCTCTTCATGGGGATTAAATTCTCGTTCATAAGGGTAGGTTTAAAGGCAAGTTTAAGGGTTTGGGTTGAAAACCCGAAACCTGCAAGTCAATGGTCGAGGGTCATTTCATGTGATTTTTGGTCGCGGGTATAGGTTTTCATGACCTTCATGACTTCTTCTTGAAGTCTCTATGCACCAAAAAGAGTTTGGCTTCCATCATTTCAGACCTGCTATAGCATGGTCTTCAATGGCGGTTCACTGTTGGGTCACGTAGTTCTAGGTGTTTTTATGACCTAATTTCATGTTTAATCATGCCTAAATATGTTTAAAACATCATATATACAAAATCTAGAACTAAAACAGTTTATGCATGCCAAATTTTCTAGAGAGAGAAAGTAATGGTTCTTGGTGTTTTACCTCTAACAGTGGCTTTCTCTCTCTTTCCTCCTTCCTCTGAGACCTCTCTTCTCTTCTTCTAAATGCCCAGAACTCTCCCTCTCTTTCTCTATTGCTGATCGGTGGAGATCTTGTGTGTAAGCCATGTATGACCATTTGTATAGGTGAGAAATTAAATGGCTATCACCTCACTTAATTGCCCCTCATTTCACTCCCTTACTCCATCAGACCACAGCCATACTTCTCCCTATTCATCTTCACCTAATGGCCATATAATATACACATAAAGTACATGCCACCTTACCCATATTAATTCCCATGTCTTCCTCTCATCTATTCATGTATACATATATATATATATATTACATTTAATTTACATATTACTCCACACTCACACACACACGGCTGGTATATATATATATATATGTATATATATATATTTATATATTTTTACTTAATTTGTCATATTTAATTTATTATTAAATTATTTATTCAATTTATTACACTTTACCAATTAACCATCATATTTCATATTAATCATAATAAATACTTAATTTCTCATATTAATAATTTAATTTTATTAAATTAATTTATTATTGTTTTGAAAACATAATATTTACTTCCATTTTTCATACCCTCGAAATACGTGTCATATTACCCGACATTCTCGGGTCGGGGTATTACAAGACCTCACACGCCCCAAACCCTTCACTTTCCACTCGGCCACACGTACGCGCGTGTGCATAATTAGAGGCAGGATATATATATATATATATATACATATTGAAGTTAATAAATATAAAATTTAAAAATAAAAAGGTACATATGCACATGTGGGGATTCGAAACAGAGGCATTTTGGAGGGGAGGTGACACGCTGACCAGCGTGCCACCAGTATTAAATTAAATACTCCAAAATGGCCCGAAGCCCAAATTTGACAAGCCATATATGTATTCTTACTATCTCGGACCTTCTAAGTCCAATGGTGAGGTTGGCGTCATGAGACGAGGTCCCAAAAAATTAAAGACACGTAAAAATGTCAAAATGACCAAAATGCCCCTACGCCATAAATGAGTCAAACGAGGTCCAAATAAAATAAATAAATAGTGAATTTTGACAATTTTAAACATACTAAATCTAATGGTGGGATCCGTTTCACGAGACGGGACTCCAAAAAGTTTAGACACGTTAAGGTATAAATTACCAAATTGCCCCTAACATGTCCTAAGCCGAATTAAATTTCAAGAAAGCCTAAATCGACTTTCTTCAACGTTCCGGACTCAATGGTAGAGTTTATTCTACCAAAAGAGATGTCTAAAATAAAAAGACATAAAATTTGATGAATAGCATCAGTCAGGTGCCTATAAATTAAAACACTGCCGAAGTACAAAACTAAGGCAAGTATGTTAAAATGAAATACGGAAAGACACGACACGTCGACATGTGGAGTAAATAAAATTTAATTAAAGTTAATAGAGCTACCAGAAGAGTATGAATTAAAAATAAATTAAATTTCTAACACATTAAATTGTGTCATGGGTTAAGAGTATGAGTTAAATTAAGTACACAGGAATTCTGAAATCGTTTTAGGATTAATATATCCTTAGCATAAGTAAGGCAGCATCACTAGGTGTAATTACAGTGAATGTGAAGTTAATGAGGCTATTTATGAATTGTTCTTAGGAACTACAAAGGAAGTGGGAAAGCGCATTATTAGCACTGACCCTAAGTACCGAGGTGAGTAACCCTGCCTTTGAAGTAGAGATTTAACTCCATGAATTTGAAGAAGTTTTAAGTTCAATTTATTTGAAGCCTCGAATATCAAATTCAGTATCATATGATTCCTGTTTTAAAATGTTTTTTGCTTTCATAAACTGTATTGTGACATGCTGGGTGATTGGTCTGAATCACGGTTTTCCTTTTTAATTATGTTTCAGCATGTCTGGGTTTAAAATGCTAAATTTTCATAAATGTTCTGAATTTGATTATTCCAAATATTGAAGTTCTATTGCAGAAGCTATATATTTCATGTTTTAAATATTCATGAAAAATATCTATTGAAGAAGCCATGTGATAAATGTTTTATAAGATAAATGGTGTTTAAAGCACCCCCTATGATGGTTGAAATCCTTCGGGATTCAACAATAAATGTCACATAGTTAGGATTTTGGGTTTCTTTGGAACTCAATTGCCCTGTCATGTGAAATGCCCGATAGCAGGATCTAATCCCCCAGGTAAATATGATTGGCAGCATTGACAGTAAAATGGGAGTCTGGTTTGAAACAGATTTCACCTAATCAAAGAGAAAAGATGACAAATGTTTTTGGAAAATGGAAGCAGGTTATACCCCCATTTTCCTATACATGTTTATATGTTTTGAAGTAACGCTTTTGGAAATGGAAACAGGTTTTCACCCCCATTTTATTATACGTGTTTATATGCTTTTAAATTGCATATGCTCTACTTGAAGAAATGTGTATTTAGCTTGAATACTTTAAATGTTTCAAAGCTATCTGTTTTAAGAATGCATATACTCTGTGTTCTAAAATGTACGAGCAATTGGTAGTGAGTATTTTATAAACTCTCATGTGCTAAACCACTACCAATTGAAAACCCCATGACGTATGCAGGAATTACTCACAAGCTTAGATTAGCTTACCCGAATTTTTATTCGGACCCCCCTTTCAGGTGATCGATGGCAAATTGATTTTGAAGACAAGGATGATGAGTCTAGCTCTTTTGGGAAGACGTGCTTAAGTAGTTCCTTTTGGGAAATCATATGAACTCTAGTAGCATATTTTGTGTTAGCAGACAATGTAAGGTTATGTATTAAGCCCCTCGGGGTAATGGATATGTAATGTTATTAAAATCTTTAAGCTTTTAGTTATGCTCTGAATGTATAATCATGTGTACCGCAATGTTAAGAGCAGCAGTACCGGACAGGATGTGCAAATTTTAAAATGAGAAAAGAAAAGAAAAAAGTTTTTCACGCTTCCGCAACCACATGACTGCACATCTATTTGATACCGCTGCAAATGCGAGCCTTGTCCCGAGGCCTTCAGGCCTTGGGGCGGTGGTCCCGATCTGAGATCCGCGCAAGGCAGATTTCGGGTCGTGACAACATGGTATCAGAGCACTAGGTTTACTTGAACAAACTTAGTGACCCTAGAGGAATTAGAATAGAACCATGAGATAGGTAGAGTTTTAGGCTACCTAAGATATAGTGAAGTACATGATATGAAGGCGAGGTATGGGACTCGCATTGTATGAAGTAAATATGTGAAGTACGTGATATGATATGAAGGCGAGGTATGGGACTCGCGTTGTATGAAGTAAATATGTGAAGTACGTGATATGATATGAAGGCGAGGTATGGGACTCGCGTTGTATGAAATAGATATGTGAAGTACTATGATATGATATGAAGGCAAGGTATGGGACTCACATTGTATGAAAAAGATATATGAAGTACATGATATGATATGAAGGCGAGGTATGGGACTTGCGTTGTATGAGGTAGATATGTGAAGAACATAATATGATATGAAGGCGAGGTATAGGGACTCGCGTTGTATTGAAGTAGATATATGAAGTATGTGATATGATATGAAGGCGGGGTATGGGACCCGCAGTAACATAGAGTAGGTGTTCTGAAGTATATCAGATGAAGGCGAGGTATGGGACCCGCAATATAAGAATTAGATATGTGAAATATGTGATATGGAATGAAGGCGGGGTATGGGAACCGCAGTACATAAAATAGATGTGTGAAATAAGTGATACGGAATGAAGCGGGGTATGGGACCCGCAATGACATGAAGTAAGTATTCTGAAGTACGTGATAGGAAGACGGGGTATGGGACCCGCAGTAGAGTAGAAGGAATAGAATCTGAAGATTAGGAGTAATCCCTGTTGAGATCGGTATGCCTACTCTGAGGACTAAAGCTTTCAACCAAAAGGCCAATAATTAGCAGCTTGCAGAAAACTTGGACTTACTCGAGGAAAAGAGGGATCAAGCCAAGATCAGGATGGAAGCATATCAGCACAGAATGGCCAATAATTCCAAATTAGGGCTAAAACTCATCAACTTTCAAATTGGAGACCTCGTCCTGAGAAAGGTGTTTCCAAATACCAAGGATTCCACTATGGGAAAGTTATCACCCAACTGAGAGGGCTCCTATAGAGTAACGAAGATTGTTAGACCTACCACTTATTGGCTAGAAGATATGGTTGGGAAGCCTGTTCCCAAGGCCTTGGAATATAGAACACTTACGGAAGTATTATCAATAAAGACCTTTTTCTTTCTTAAAATATCTCCACAAAGTGTTCCCATATAATGCACAGAACCCCAAGTCTGGTCCATCTTAATGTATAGACCCTTAGGTCTGGTCCATCTTAATGTACAGACACTTAGGTCTGATCTATCTTAATGAACAGACCCTTTGGTCTGATCTATCTTAATGTACAGACCCTTAGGTTTGGGCCATCTTAATGCACAAACTGTAACACCCCGACCTAATTTGTTAATAATTAATTGGCTAATTATTAATTAGTACCGATTTAAGGAATGACTAAGGAAATTAATCATAATCTCTCGGCAGTCACGATAAACCAGTAGAATGATTAAACATATCTGGAGAAGAGGGTGCAATACCCAAACCTAATTATCGATTAATTAGGAGAAATAATGCCGTTTTGACACTGACGGAACTCGAATTAGCTAACTACAAAAATTCTGAGTAAATAATAATCGACACGGGACTCTTGAGATTGAGGCCAACTGAAATACAAAACCCTCAGAAGAGACCGCGTCGAAAAAGGAGCAACGAAATGAAAGTTAGGAAGGAAACACTAAAATTGAATTACCGCGTCTGCCAAACGAGGCCTTAGCCTAAATGGTAGAAAATGGCCAAAAGTGAGGCCAAGGGGAATTGAACCCTTGACCTATGGAAGGGAAGTAACTTCACTTAAAAAAAAAATTACCAACTAGGCTGCAGGTCACTTTGTGCCTATATATGCAACAGAATGGTATATATATCTCTGAATTACCCAAGCTGCCACCCAAATTGGCCAATGGCCTTACATGCAAATCCCACATGATTGGCTTGCATCAGCCCACATCAGCCCTATAATCCCACTGATTCTCTGATATATACATCTATATATAGAGATGTATATGTATAAGAATGTATATATATATATATATATATATTAGCAGATTAAAATCTGATTGGACCACCCTCCCCACCAATGGGAGTCCATGCAACAAACTAAATTATAAAATATATATGCCCTGTATGTTGTATGTATGAGGAGGGGGGGAAATCAGAATGGTGAAATCAGAATTCTCTATGTGTGTGTGTGTGCTCGGGTAGAAGAGAGTGGATTGAGAGAGAAAGTCCATGTGAGGCCATGACATGTGTTGACCATGGTGTGTGCAAGCTTGGTGTGTGTTCCACTTGAATGCACCATGAAGAAAGAGGAGGACTGAAGGTGCACAACTGGACTGAGGCACACCTGAAGTGCCAAAAATCAGGAACTGAGCCATGGGTGGAGGGTCTGATTGGAGGTATAAATAGCAAAAAACTGCTTTGATATTTTTGTTTAGATTTAGCACTGTTTTAAGCCCTATGACTACATGCATGCTACCTAAGGAGTAAAATTGAAATAAGGCATGAATTTGGACCACTGAACCAGCCCCAAAACACCCACACGGTACACATCCGCCAGTGGATAAACCTCAGATTTTGCAGGTCTGAAATAAATGAGACCAAACCAAGTTCAGTTGGTCGAGACCTGATCTAGAGGTCACAAGGATTCCAAAAATCACCATTCGCGACCCTAACGCTTAGGTTCAGACCTTCAAAATCGAAGCTATTTGTTTCGGCCATGAAACCCAAACTCCGAAATAGACTCTTAAATCTGATTTTTGTAATGGGGACCTTGAGCCCATGATATATGGATCATCTTGAGCCAAAGCGCGTCAGTTTTGATGATGAAATGAGGTTACACGATCGAGTTGCAGTCCACGATAATGGGACTGAACCGAGCAATTGAGCCTTGATTTAGGACACCAACTGAATGCCAAACTAGTCCTAGGATTCCCAGAAGTGCCTTAGAGTGAAAACAGAATGAAAAAAAAAAAAAAAATCGAGAAGCTACGAAATTGAGAAAATCCGAACCTGTAACTAAGGCTACAGTACCTGACATGATGAAGAAGACGACGAGTCGACTGAGTCGACTCGTCCAACACGTCCAGACCCACTGAATTGACTCAACCACGTGTCAAGCTGCAGGCAAGCCACCGCATTATTGAAACTGTGTCGTTTTGGGGTTAACTGCTTTGTTTTAAAATTAAAATCTGACTGTTTGGTAACACAGTTAACAAATTGAAATTTGATTTGGGGCATAACCTAAATACGAATAAGGGCCAATTGGGAATAAGGGGGATATCTTATCCCGGTTTTCTGAAGGACAGTGAACTAGTTGGTTCACAGTGTTTTGGACCGGTTCAAATTCTTGAACCCTAAAACCGTTTGGTCTGAACCCCTAGTTAATGAAATTAGTTTTGAACCTCTAACACTTTCTAATATTACGGTTTGACCCCAACTGTTTAATAGAATTGTACAGTGGCCCATATTTTGGAAAGATTGTGTATTTAAGCCCTTGGAAAAAATAATAAAATAATTATTTTATTATTTTATTAAATAGGTAAAATTACTTATTTTACCCCTGGACATTAAATACGTCAAACGGAGTCCAAATAAATTAAATAAATAGTGTATTTTCACTATTTCAGGCATTCCGGACTCAATGGCGGAAGTCCGATTTGGGAAATTCAGTACCGAAAAATACAGACCTGTAAGTGGTAAATGACCGTACTGCCCCTGATAATACCTAGGCCCAAATAAAAATAAAAGACAATCTATTTTGACTATGTCAGGCATTCTGGACTCAATGGTGAGGTCCATTTAATGAACCGAGGTCCCGAAAATTTAGCTATGGCATGTGAAATTACCAAAATGCCTTTGATGTCTAAATGAAGTCCAATTGGGACAAAATTGATACCAATAGAAGCTCAAATGCTTGTGGACTCACATATAGGGTTAAATGATGAATCGGAGTCAGAATCTTACGAAACGTAAAATGACCAAAATACCTCTGAGCACGGTAAGTGCAAAGTAGAGGTTGAATAAAGGTCAATCTGATCTAGTAAATTATCATAAGCATAATTATGAAAATCGAAGGGCTAAATATGACTCCAGAATGGTCAACATATAAAACCAAAAATGATTGGTGTGTCCCGATAATCAAAGGCAGATATCAAATGAAGTCCAAAAGGCTCAAAAATTTATATATACGATATGTGGACTATTCTGGGGACCATGATAGGGTCCGGGGCAAGAATGACAAAATTACCATTTTGCCCCTGAAGGCAAGTAAGTGCTTAATCGATAACGACTGGAGTCGAAACGACTTAAAATATTATTCGGACAACTGCTAAGCCTATATAAGGAATTTAATAACATAAGTTGAAACCCAGTGAGTGGGTAATAGGCCAATGAACTTAATTAGGCCATCTGATAGGCTCCTAAGATGATGAATAAGACATGAATGAATGAATTCTGATCTGTTTGTAATTAATGATGATTATTCAGGATATGCAAGGATATGCCTGAAGTATCTGGAGATCATCAGAGTATTTGTTAATGGAGAATATGACACTAAGAAACCGAGGTAAGTAAATTTGAACTTTGCTATGTGGTTATTCCCAGCCAGTCACATTTATTCTCATGTGCTGCCAAACTTGTACTCCATCACTACCCGATGTACTTGATTTGAAGCCAATCGACTTGTTGTTATCGATTATACCTGTTCTTTGGATTTGACTTGCTTGCCTACATCATTGTGAGATTGATCATTGATATTTGAGCATCCTTGCACTATCATACTATGACCTAGTCTTGAGATATATCCTATTGATAGAAATCTTGTTATTCCACACACTTCGTGATTTGTTGATTGTGATATCAATTGCTTTGTACGGTTGTACATCCTGTGTGGAATTTTATTGGTCATGATATTTGGTATGTACTTGGGGTTGTGCTCAGTCACAATGACCCATCTATTCACAGATTGCGTAGGGGAAAGGCCCTTTGGGGTCTGTTGTGTCCTTCGGGACATGTTGTGTGTGTCCTTCGGGACCAGTGAGAAAAGAGCTCTAACGCTTTTCAGAGAGCCCGAGGAACTATGGCGGATCTGAGCATGCGTTTTAGTGGGGTATGCCGGGCCCCGGGTGATTCATGCAATTCTGGGTTATTAGAACTCAATGATGATGTATTCTTGTATATCGTTGAATGATCATATTCTATGCCCTGTGAATGATCATATTATTGCAATCATGTTACACTTTACTCGTATGATCATGATATATCTTTGGTACTCGTTGGATGATCATATTCTATGCAAGCATGTTATACTTTTGATTGGCTACCGTAATTGTTGTGGCAGCAGATTATCATGATTGGCTAGATCCCGGTTGTTGGATTTATCATTGTTATCTTCTTATATCTTATTTTGGGATAAGCCTTTTGGACCCTCGGCTCATTGTTACGTACCTTGGTGATTGGCTATGTATTTCTTGTTGCTCATTTGACTATTGGTTATCTGTTATCCCTTTCCTCAAATATTCTTGTGAACTAACCCTGACCCATGGAAAAGCTAGGAATTTACTTACTGAGCTTGTTTAAGCTCATCCCATTATTTAACATTTTTCAGGTGACATCATGTGAGATGAAATACAATGAGATGACTAGTAGAACTAGTGATGCACAATGAACGACAATGGCGATATGAACTCCAAGTTAAAGATCGAACATGAACACTGTAAGGTTAACTTTAAAGTTATGCATTATAATATTACATCATTAGTGATGAGGTTAGCCTAGTATGTCAGATCATTGTGATTAAGTGATACTTGGAGACATTATGATTATTGATCATTGGAGATAAGTTTAATTAGCTGAACTGTATTGGTGTGACTTCCGCTTTAAGAAATTCATTGATATAGAATGGTTGCATTGGAGCATGTATATTATACCTTAGAGATATTTGGTGACTGATTCTAGACGTGCTCTGATGTGTTTGGATGAGTTGCATTCTAAGTTTAAAAAGATTTTAATTTTCGCTGTTTTGACCCTACATTTGAAATGCAATTCATTGTAAAGTTCAGAAGTTACCTTTGGTTGGTCGCGTTGTCGGTGGGAAAAACTGACAAGGTGGCCAACTGGCATCACGTCCTTGAGATCCACGTAGGGTGGGTTTCGGGTCGTGACACAGACCCTCAGGTCTGGTCCATCCTAATATACAGACCCTTAGGTCTAATCCATCTTAATGCACAGACCCTTAGGTCTGGTCCATCCTAATGTACTCCCTAGGTCTGGTCCATCCTAATGTACAGACCCTCAGGTTTGGTCCATCATAATGTACAAACCCTCAGGTTTGGTCCATCTTAATGTACAGACCCTCAGGTCTGGTCCATCGTATTAACCCCTTATATTAAAAATGGAAGATTCGATCCAATTGCTCAAACAAGTTCTGGTCTTGGGAGTTTGTTCAATATCCTTCTAAGGATGTATTAGATTACAGAAAGTTTGGTCAATTATCCTACAGTTATTATCAGTTCTGCACAAGCAAATCCTGGTTATGGACGATTTATCCTCTAAAACCAAATCACTACAAGTCTTCCTGATCAAATTGAAGGTCTAGAGGCAAGCTTATACTATAGAACACCAATAAGTATCGAGACAATACTGAATCTACTTTCCATTCACCACAGTTCGAAAGTATGACATACGCAGGAAATTTAACTATATAAATAAATGTTTAAAGTGCATCAGTTCAAAAAAAAAAAAAAAAAGGGAACAGGGGTGTAAAAGTTTATATCCTAAACAAAGGGGCTGGCTGAATCATCATCATCATCTTCATACTCAACTGCTGACAGGTCAAAGTTTGGGAATTTGGCAAGGAACTTGGATTTGAAGGAATCATAACCATGCTACATAAGTTCATTACCCATTCCTTGAACCTCTGCTCTCATTGCCGCTTCAGTCACAGACTTGGTTTCTTTAACCTTCTGAGCAATAGAGGCCTAAAGCCCATCATTCTCCTTCTTCAACTCACTATTGGCCTTCTACAGCTCCTCCAACTGGCGAAGAAGAGAGTCCCTCTCTAACTCCATGATAGCAAGAGAATTATTTACCTCCGAGAGCCGCTCCTTTGCAGCCATAGCATTTGACTGAGTCGTCCCAAGTTGAAGTCTAGCCTCGTCCAGATCATCTTGAAGTTTTTCTATAGCTAGTGGATCCAAGGCAGACTTTTTCAGGGAGGCAAGGCTGTGCATGACTTGCATAAACAGCAAAATAGGTAGATTAGAACAAGAAATGAAACAGGGGCACAAAGAAAGACACTATGAAGGAGCTTGCAGTATTTGTCCTGAAGTTCAACAGAAAAAATTGACCTCTTCCAGGCTCTTTTGTCTGCACAGAAGGCATGAAGGAAATGGTTAATTGAGCAGTTCAGAGGAAAAGGCATAGATAGAAGCAGAACTGACACAGGAAAAAGGGGTCTCACCCTTAAACCCCGTACTTCCGGGAAATGCCGAGAGCTGGTCCTTAGAATCTTTCATCTCCCATCCTCCTCTTATGAAGAAGTATCATTTCTTCCAGGTTTGGTTGGAAGTTGGCATGAAGGAGAGAGGTCTGAACCCCTTATCAAATGACATATAAAATAGACCTTCCGAACTCATATACTTAAGATCCATTCTACTGCGGATCAACTCTAGGGTTATGTCGACATCATTGAGGTGACCTAGAGCTATGAACCCTAATAACTACCTCCAACTGTTGAGAGTAAGATTGGCAGGGCAAAGGTTAAACCAAGCAAAGAATTACTTAACTAGGTCAGGAAAGGGGAGCCTCAGCCCCATATCAAACCAATGAAAATAGACGCAAATTTCCCCCTCTTGTATATTAGAAGGGCGATCTAATACGTTCAGCACCCTACAGGTGACATTTGAAGGAAAGTTACACCTTTCCCTCAGTTCATCGATTATGTTCTGAGTAACGGCACTCTCCCCCTCTTCCTTTTGAGGTTTCCCAGAAGCTTCTCCCCTCTTATTCCTAGGTTCTATAAAAGCATCTAAAATTCTAACATCGGAACTGGAAGGGGACTCTCTTGACTCATTTCCGGCACTACCCGAAGGACTACCACTCGTAGTTTGGAATTGGGGCGATACAGAAGTTTCTGACGAACTTCCAGCGCTATCTCCGACACCGGAGGATGCAGTGGATGCCGACATTGGCAAAAATTGTAAAATAAAGTAGAAGAAGTGAAAATGGGGAAAGGGCGGTAAGGGAATAAATTGAAAGCAAGCAGGAATAGAGAAAGAAGAACCTGAAAATAGCCAGAAACAGGAGCTTCGAACGACAAGTGCTCTTCAAACTTCACTGATTCAGGCAATGGTAATGTCTCTCTCTCTCTCTCTCTCTCTCTCTCTCTCTCTCTCTCTCTCTCTCTCTCTCTCTCGAAAACGATGTGAACAGTGAGGGAAAAAGAACATACAAAGTCCTTCCCCCTTCTTATATACGATTTCAAAATATGGGCCCACCAAGCTGAACTGACGTGCCGATTAGAAGCAATCATGGCCTCAAAAGACCAAATGACGGGCTGCACAATAAATGACACACCTTGGAAGTCGTAGAAACAGGATACGTGACTTTTCGGAAGCTCATAACCCTAGTTACACTCTGAGTGCGAACTAGGGCTCAGGGGGGAGAGTAGCTGATATACCACAAAATGAAAAACCAATCCCCACATGACACGTATGACTACAGATCCAGCCACAGCTCAGCCATATAGAGCAGACACCCAGAACAGTCATTCAGAGTAGCCTTACGCACCAGGCCTTCAAAGCACTCCTCTAGGTTCAGAGCTCATCACCACCTTAAACATCCTGTCGAGCAAAGGATAAGGAAACAGTCTTCAATAAGGAAACTGCAACTCACAGATATCTCTCAAAGCGCAGTATCCAATAAGGGAACTTCCATTCTCCGATGATCAAATCTCTATTTCTAAGGATCCAAATCCTAATCTATTAAGGAAGTCTCTAGCCTATAAATTAAACCCTAAGGTGCGCCTTTTATTTTCATGCTCATTCTTTGGCTTACATTACAATCTTTCAATTCAGTTTTATTGACTTAAGCATAGGAGCGACTACCAGCCGAAGCCAATCTGGTGGCCCTCTAATCTTCTTTTCGAGTGTTCTTCAGGGAGCAGAGCTCGGAATCCACATCAGCCAAAAAGTGTAGCATCAATATATATATATATATATAAAAGGTCAATTCCAAGCCAAATGAGCAAATACTTATCACGATCAAGCATAACATATTTTATTTCTATATGAAAGTACTAATGGAACACATCATAAATTTAAAATACAAAATAAACTCATATAAAAAAATAAGCTACAAATATGTAAAGCACAAACAAAAGAATGGGCAAACAGATTAGGAACCAAAGAATAGGATAAGTAGGGTTTTCAGTATCCACCCAAATCATATAGTCCTTTAGATACAGAAACCGCAGCTCCATAAAAAACATAGAACCAAGTTTTTGATATTTTATTTATTTATTCTCACCTACCCTCCAAGTTATTCAATAACACATACCCATTAACTGAAACATGAAATTGAGAATGGCAAAGATCTAAATTTGAAGAATCGAATTGGTGAAAATGGAGACATACCAAGTGGGTACCTTTGTCTCTGATCATTTTGAAGGTCTTGTAAAAACCCCAGTCGTGTGGTAGATTGGGGACGAATTTGGTGGTGGGTTCGAGTCCCTAAGTGAGATCATTCCAGTTGCGGATAGAAATTGTGAGACAGATTCGAACAAGTCACCAAGGAATCGATGGTGGTCAATGTCAACGAGTCGCCGAGACGGAAACACTAAAAATCTAAACCGCAGAACACGAGAGAGATCTGGCCAACTTTGGAATCAAGCAACTACTCTCTCTCTAGAACGGATGGTGGGTTTAGACGGAATTAGAGAGACATGGAAAAGAGAACGGGAGAAATTTAACCCTAAAAGAAGAAATCGTATGCAATTATAAGGAAACCTTCCTAACCCGTCTTCAACCAGTTAGTTACCCATTTTCAACCTGCATGAACCCGTAAAATTAAGTGATTTTATTTCAACCCGCCCATTTATAACCCGTTTATAAATAAGACACTCAAACTCGTTAATAATCGGACAGCTTGACAGGTCTGAGTCTCATTTGCCAGACCTACATATGACATTCAAGAAAGTTCACATGTATGGAGCATGAATAAGTTGCGTGAGATGGATTGATAGATGATGTGTGTTGAGATATATATTGTGTTGTGGGAATCTGTGACAATTGACTATAATTATTCTTTAGGTTAGGTAGGTAAGATGAACAGCAAGATATCTAAAAACTAATTATTATATATTGTTGGCCTATAAGGAGAAAAAAAAAATCTAAAATTAGAAAACAATTTGTATACGCTATTCTTCAAGAAATGGTTCACCCACTAATTTAGCTGATTAATCATTTCAAATGAATTAGAACCATACAGGAAATCTAGACATCTTCATTTAAACAATAGAAACTCCAATTGCTGCTTTCCATGACTCTTGGAATTCTAATTAACGAATACTACTTACATATATGACCATTTATGAATACACATAATCCCTTGGAAATAATTTAATAAATGCATTTTACATTTACAAATTAGCAATTCGAAATTATTTTTGCCATGCCAACAAAGAAAAGAAGTCCCATATTGGCTTATGACTCAGCAATGATATGCCTGTCTTCCACCTATTGAGCTACAAGAGAAGCAAGGAATTGAAGTGAAGTAATTTGGTGCTTCATCTGTGCATTAAAAATAATAAGCTAAAAAAGAATTCAGTTAATCTATTCCACTACATGTCAGCAACTCCAATAAGCCAAATGTCATTTTCAAATTCCAAATTAACAGCAAAATGGTTTTGGGTCATCTTTGTCCAAACCCAAGAACAATTCCATCTACATCTTTGAGTTAGGCTGCTGCTCCTCTGCTTGCTATTATCTCATCTCATTTCATTCAAAAGAGAAACTGCCTTGTGTACAATTATTGGGAGTAAGAATTCACACAAGGGAATAGATCTCTGACACATATAGTTCAATGATGTATCTCTAATAGCAATTATCAACTGCATATCAATCATCAATTACCAATCAACAAAAGCTGAAATTGTGTATTTCAAGTTGGAAGACAACTGCAAAAAAGTACTCCAAATATAGGTATGAAAACTAGTTGTTAACCAAAAAATAAAAGGCAAATAAAAGGATGCCTTAATGTTGGAAAAGAGAGAAAATTTAAAGGAGCAATGAATGTCATATCACAATCATGCAATGCCATATTCCACTTTCACAAACTTGTAAACACATGATACACGTGAAAATCAATATAATTACATTTTGCAGGATGAAAACCAGATAATGTCAGTTAGGTTCCTAGAGGAGATCTGTCATCTGGCCCAGCAAGCATGATCTGCAATTTATATAAAAGGAAGATTAAACTCCGTGATATTAGCCATTATTGTTTCCATGCAAATCACAAGGATAGAAGAAATTTCAGACTCACATTACAGTCAAATGCAAATCTCCTGGCAAGCATAATGGCTGCATTTCTCTCTCTCTCCGATTCAAATGCTAATACAAAGGAAAGCCCTATCTTTGCTTGCCAAAACAATGCCTGCGCTGCAGCATTCCCACCACCCCTTACACCGCATAGCTAGAAATTGAAAAACAAAGTCAGAAATAACTGCCCGTTCTTATTTATCAAAGCCAAAGAAAGTTATAATACCAACATTTCAACATAAAGGCCTAAGCCTATAAGCCACAAGTCTCCTTAGTTTGGGATGAAACAAAATCTTCAATTAACAACAATTACTAAAAACACATTAGTCAAGTAGTTAAACATCAGTAGAAACCCTACTTTTTCACATTACATGCTATTTACAAATGAAGCTAAGGCCCCTCATAAACAATATTGAAAAACACCAAGCAAAATTATCAAATTAGGTGGTCCAAGTAATGGTCAAAGTCTGTCCTTTCCCACCATTTTTATGAATAACCTTCTCATGGGCAAAAAGTTAAAATAAAGAAAAAAAAGCTGCATTGTTCCCATGCCAAAAAAAAAAACAGAAAAAAGCAAAAAAAAAACCTCAAATTCACCACCTAAGGTGCCAGGTAGTCTTACTGGTAAAGTCTATTGGCATTGGTACCAAACAACTGGGCTCAAATCTCGCCTCCGTCCAAGTTCTGGGGGTTCATGGGTGGGGTTGAGAAGGCCATTTTCAACTGCATACCCCACCCCCACCCCCCCCCCCCCCCCCCCACCCCAAAAAAAAAAAAATGCATGCCAATTGTTTTTTCTATGTAACACTCCCTTTTTTTTTTCTTCTTTCTTTCCAAATAAAGTAAGCACAGCTGAGAAAAAAAAGAAATTATATGCTCTAGTACCTGCATTGAATTAGAATAATACTCTTTAGTCACTGTCGTCTTTCCTTTGCAAAGCTTCATCCTCATCTTTCCCACATGAAGTACATGGATAGACTGAGATTGATGATCTAGACCATTCATCTGGCCAATAACGACCTGCAAAAATTATAAGCATATATGTATATCAACGGGGAACGTTAATTAATAAGATAGAAACATCTTGATATGACATTACATAATCCATCACATTCATCTTCTAACAAGTAAATTGGAATTTAAAGTTATTTTAGAATTGGTGTAAACTTAATCATATAGTTGTGAAGAAGAAGGAAAAGAGAGAGTACACATTATTTATTGCAGCTATCAGCTTACACCCAGGATACAAAAGACACAGAAATAACAAAAACCCTTATCAAGAGAAAAAGACTAAACTATCCCTACTACTAATGTTACTAATTATTCTAACACCCCCCCTCCCCCACAAACTCGTGATGGGACAGCGAGAAGCATCAAGAGTTTGTCAAGCAAATAGCGAAAGCATTGAACAGTGTGAGACTAGGTAAAGAAGCCAGCCAACTGCAGTGTGGCGATCCTTCCCTTTAAAAGGCTGTTGTTGCGATCCACGTACTACCTTATTCACCAACTTAGGACATTGTGCCTTCCAATGACCCTTCTCATGGCAGAAGCTACATTCATCAATACTAAGTCGGAATCGATGCTTATTTTGTGTGCTATTTTGAGGCTTGGGAGAAACAGCCAATACTGTCTAAGAAGGTAAAGGAAGAAGGCCCTTTTTAGGAAGAGTCTTGAGGCGTACCTCTTCAGCAAGGAGATCATTAACAATGGAATCAACAGAAGGAAGTGGATTACAATGAAGAATAGAACCTCGTAGTCCCTCAAAATCATCTCTAAGAGCCATAAAAAATTGAACCAATCTTCGCTCCTCTTTATATGTACAATATAGCTCATTAGTGCTCAACCCTGTAGGCTCGGTAAGAGCTAACTGATTCCCAAAACCTAGTCATAATCGAATAAAACTCATGTAGATTCTTGTCATCCTGACGAGTAGCTAGAATCTCATGCTCCAACTAATACCGCTTAGCAAAATTGGATTGTACAAACAATCTGGATAGATATTCACAAATCTCTTTGGCTGTATCAAATTTAGCCAAATGAACTGTGGAAATCCCGAATGATTTGAAGGGGATTTGGAGGAGATTGTGGTAGGAGATTGAGGCCATAATAAGATCTGATATTTAGGCTAATTATTTGGGTTAACTTTTATGTTTCCATGTTTTTGGTTCTCTTTGTACATGTTAAATAGGAACCATGTATGTAAAGAATATAGAACAATTGAATGAAAGATTGATTCAATTTCCATTCTCATCGTCTTCATGGTATCAGAGCCGGGGTTACTCTGAAAACCCTAGCAAGCCATGGCCGCCAGCCATGAGTCTACCCAGTCGGTAACTCATGAAGGAGAATTAGAGATAATCTCCTCCATGGGTTCGACTATCGGGTTTGAAAATTCCTCATTTCATCTTACCGTAGAAAAGCTGAATGGTAAGAACTACCGAGAATGGGCCCAATCTATCAAGCTGATCATCAACGGCAAAGGCAAGCTTGGCTTCCTTACCGGCGATACCAAACAGCCACCTCCTAGAGACGCAGCAGCCTTCCAGAAATGGCGTTCTGAGAATTCCTTCATAACCTCCTGCTTGATCAACTCCATGTGACCAACAATCGGAAAGACATACATGTTTTTGCCGACGGCAAAAGACATGTGGGAAGCTGTTCGCGAAACCTACTCCAACGCCGAGAATGCCTCTCAAATCTTCGAGATCAAGACTCGGCTGTGGCAGATGAAACAGGGAGACAGAGAGGTGATGGAATACTACATGGAGATGCTAGGTTTATGGCAGGAACTGGACCTCAGCTGTGAAGAATCTTGGGAGTGCACGGGTGATAGTGTACAATTCAAGAAGAGAATGGAGAACGAGAGAGTGTACGAGTTTCTGTTTGGGCTCAATAGAGAACTCGACGATGTAAGGAGCCAAGTCTTGGGTCGCCAGCCATTACCGTCCATTCGAGAAGTGTTCTCCGAAGTTCAGCGTGAAGAGAGTAGAAGAAATGTGATGTTGAAGGAGAAAACAGCGCATGGATCGAAGCCTCTGCCCTTATTTCCAGCGCCTAGGATCCGGCCTCAACCCTTGTAACCCGTGGGCCTCTCATAGGATCCGGCTCAAGACAAAATACAGCGCCTGGAGCCTCAGCCCTTGTAACCCGTGGGCCTCCCACAGGATCCGGCCCACGACAAAATAAAAGGCCATTTTGTGACCATTGCAAAAAATCGAGCCATTCCAAAGATACTTGGTGGGCCTTACATGGCAAGCCTGCTGACTGAAAGCCCAGACAGCCCAACAGATCCCACAAGGTACCAGGCCTCAATTGAACAGCAGACAGAAACAAGGCGCTCCAGCCCATCACACTCAGTCGACCTTTATTAGGGGTTTTAACCCCGAGCAACTTGAGAAGCTATATGCTCTTTTTTCGACCTTTCAAGCCTCGGGTCAGTCTTCTACTCTACTGCCATCGGGTTCCTTAGCCCACAAAGGTACTTTTTTTACTGCTCTTAGTACCACTTTGTGCCTTACTCCCTAGATTATTGACTCTAGGTGCATCCGACCATATGATTGATGCCCATCATTTATTTTTCACATATTCACCTTGTGCTGGTAACTTGAAAGTAAAAATTGCAGATGGCACTTTATCCCCAATAGCTGGCAAGAGGAGTATCCGTATCTCTGAATTTATTACTTTGGAATCTGTCCTTCATGTTCCTAATCTCTCTTGCAATCTGTTGTCTGCTAGTCAGCTAACCAAACAATCTCATTGCTCGTCTACATTTTTGTCTTCCCATTGTGTTTTTCAGGACCTATCATCGAGGAAGACGATTGGCAGTGCTAAGGAATACGAGGGGCTCTACTACTTTGATGACGCTCACATGAGTAAACAGTGTCATACTCCTATTTGTAATTCTGCATCTAGTCCTAGGGATAGTGACCTTTTGTTATGGCACAAACGAATGGGCCACCCTAGTTTTCAATATTTAAAACATTTGTTTCCGTCACTTTGTTCGAATAAAACTCTCTTGGATTTACAATGTGAAGTCTGTGAACTTGCAAAACATAATCGCACTATTTTTCTCAAATCCCCTTATAAACCATCACTACCTTTTACCCTGATTCACAGTGACCTTTGGGGGCCTTCACGAGTTCCCAATAGGACCCACAAAAAATGGATTATTACCTTTATTGATGATCATTCTCGTCTCTGTTGGGTGTTTTTACTAAACGATAAATTTGAGGTTAGTTCTGTATTCATGAACTTCTATGCTATGATTTACACCCAATTTCACACAAAAATCTAAATTCTTCGTACTGATAATGGCACTGAATACTTCAACGATTCTTTGGGTCCCTATCTTCAAGACAAAAGTATTATTCACCAGAGTTCTTGCGTTCACACCCCTCCAACAAAATGGGGTTGCTGAACAGAAAAACCGACATATTCTTGAGGTAGCTCGTGCTCTACTGTTCACCTCTCACATGAAAAATAATTTTTGGGGTGATGTCATTCTGACCAGCCGCATTCCTTATCAATCGAATGCCTAGTCGGGTCCTCTCATTTGCAACCCCTCTCCAAAAATTCCAGGAGACCTTTCCTGATTCTCGGCTCAGTTCATCTCTCCCACTTCGTATTTTCAGGTCTACGGTGTTTGTCCACATTCACGCCTCCCAACGTAATAAGTTGGATCCTAGAGCTTGCAAATGTGTCTTCCTTGGCTTCTCTCCCACTCAAAAGAGTTACAAATGTTATGACCCTCTCTCACAGAAGTTATATGTTAGTCTGGATGTCACCTTTTTTTAGCATACTCCCTACTACTCGCTTCAGGGGGAGTCCTTGAGTGAAGCTCGACCCTTAGACATTGACTTCGATGTTGCCATCTTTGAATCTGTCCCATACAATACACCCTCTCCTTCTTTGTCCAACACAGAAGGAATCTTGAACTTAGGGGGAGATGTGGAAAAACAAACAGACAGGGAGACACTTGTCTACTCAAGGAGACCTAAATCAAAGCCCGATGAGACTCTCGCATCTGAAGCACCAAAAAAGTCAGAACCAGTGATAGCTCCGATTACTCATGAGCCAAAACCCAATCCTGACCTAGGTAAAAAATCTTAATGACTTACCCATTGCTCTTAGAAAACAACATCGTTCATGTACTCTCCATCCTATCTCAAAATTTGTATCTTACAATGCTCTTTCTACCAAGTGTCGTGCTTCTACATCTAACCTTGACAAAATCCAGATTCCTAAAAATATTCAAGAAGCCTTGGAGATTCCAGAATGGAGAGAAGCAGTGATGGAAGAAATAAGGGCATTAGAAAAAAATTGAACTTGGGAAATGATGACTTTGCCAAGGGGGAAGAAACCAGTGGGATGTAAATGGGTGTTCACAGTGAAGTACAAGGCGGAGGGCACAGTAGAACGGTACAAAGCCCGCCTAGTTGCAAAGGGATTCACTCAGACATACGGTATTGACTACACCAAGACATTTGCACCTGTAACAAAGCTAAATACTATACGGGTTCTCTTGTCCTTGGCAGCAAACCTGGACTGGCCACTCCATCAGTTTGACATTAAGAATGTTTTTTCTGAATGGTGAGCTAGAGGAAGAAGTGTTCATGACGCTACCACCAGGATTTTACGAGGGCGAAGAAACTAGAGTATGTAAATTGAAGAAATCCCAATACGGACTCAAACAATCATCGAGAGCGTGGTTTGATAGATTTGTGAAGGTGATGAAGAATCAAGGATACCAACAGGGACAGTCAGATCACACTATGTTCTTCAAACAATCCAATGATGGAAGGAGGACCATCCTGATCGTGTACATCGACGACATTATTCTCACTGGAGATAACATAGGCGAGCTGGAAAGACTGAAGGAGGTCTTAGCCACAGAATTTGAGGTAAAAAACCTAGGTCAAATGCGATACTTTCTGGGAATGGAAGTCGCCAGATCAAGGAAGAGAATTAGTCTCCTAGAGAAAGTATGTTCTTGACCTTTTGACTGAGACTGGTATGCTTGGTTGCAAACCAAGCGATACTCCGATCGAGGTAGGAAAAAGAACAGAAGAAGTTGGAAAGCCTATGGATAGAGAAAGATATCAAAGACTGGTAGGTAGATTGATCTATCTATCTCACACTAGACCTGACATTGCTTTCGCTGTTAGTGTGGTCAGTCAACACATGCATTCACCAAAAGAAAGTCACCTAGAAGCGGTATATAAGATTCTCAGAAATCTAAAAGGCTCTCCAGGGTGAGGTCTATTCTTTAAGAAAGGAGAAAATAAGAAGATAGAGATCTATACAGACGCAGATTGGGCAGGATCAGCAGAAGACAGAAAGTCTACTACCGGCTACTGTACCTATGTTTGGGAAAATCTAGTAACATGGAGGAGTAAGAAGCAGAGTGTGGTAGCCAGAAGTAGTACCGAAGCTGAATTCAGAGCTGTTGCACAAGGAATGTGTGAAGGGCTATGGTTCCAAAAGCTTTTGGAGGAACTACATATCATAGTAGAACTCCCCATCAAACTCTACTGCGACAACAAAGCTGCTATCAGCATTTCCTATAATCCTGTTCAACACAACAGGACTAAACATATAGAAGTTGACAGGCATTTTATAAATGAGAAAATTGAAAAAGGGACAATCTGCATGACCTATATCTCTACAAGAGAACAATTAGCAGATATATTCACTAAGGGATTACAGAGGTCCAGCTTTGAAGAGTTTATCTGCAAGTTGGACATAATCAACATCTATGATCCAACTTGAGGGGGAGTGTGGAAATCCCGAATAATTTGAAGGGGATTTGGAGGAGATTGCGGTAGGAGATTGAGGCCATAATAAGATCTGATATTTAGGCTAATTATTTGGGTTGACTTTTATGTTTCCATGTTTTTGGTTCTCTTTGTACATGTTAAATAGGGACCATGTATGTAAAGAATATAGAACAATTGAATGAAAGATTGATTCAATTTCCATTCTCATTGTCTTCATGAACACCGATAGACCGATCAATAGAATTATTAATCCAAGTGATAATTTTTGCATTGTTAACTTCCCAATTGGTCAGTAGTTCCGTATAATTTTCTACCTTGAAATCAGAAGAAATTTTCACAGCCCCAGTAATGTATACCCACATGTTCTTACCCAGCAAAAAAATTCTCATAACATATGCCCAATAGGCATAGTTATCTCCAGTGAGTCTCACACTAATAGTTTGAAGGGAATCATTGTTGCTGCTTGCCATAACCAATTGGGATACAGAACAACCCAAAAGAAAGAGGAAGAGCCAAACAGAGGCCAATGAATGCAACAAAAACTCTAGCAGCAACAAAAATAGCACTGGTATAGGACTGAAAACAACAAGGAACAATAGAGAATGTAGAAGAACCAAACGGAGACTAATTGATGCAACTAAAACTTTAGCAGCAGCCAAACAGCATTGGTATAGGGCTAAAACAGCAACCAAACAGCAGCAAACACGTCTATCAAACTAAAATATGGCCAGCCGAGCTGCTCCAATCCTTGTTTTTGACATCAGATCTTGAATCAAACCACCATGGGCTACACAATCGAAGCTTTCTTAGCCCTAGACGCACCACTTGTGATATATTAAAAGCAACAAAACCATAAAATCTGTTCAGATTCAACAGATCGCAAAATCTCAGTCCTTTATTCCAAAAAAATCGAAAAATTAAAAATCCAATCAAACGATCTCCAAAAATTCCAAAAAACAATCAGAATACAGCCCATGGAGAGACGATCAGAACCCAAGAATTTTGGTGTTCATAGATGCTTATTTCAGCATGATGTGGCATGATGTCATCATGACGCCAGCACCTCAAACCTCTCCTTTTTGCTTTCCAAAATTTCTGCAGTGTTATTATTCAAGTTTTGATCTTGATTTGGCTCTGATACCATGTAAACTTAATCATATATTTGTGAAGAAGAAGGAAAAGAGAGAGTACACATTGTTTATTGTAGCTATCAGCTTACACCTAGGATACAAAAGACACAGAAATAACATAAACCCTTATCAAGAGAAAAAGACTAAACTATCCCTATTACTAATGATACTAATTATTCTAACACTTGGGAATCTAGGAAATACCAGAAAAGTAAAATAAAATAAGACACAAAAGTTAAAAGAATGCACCAGTTTGGGAAAGGGAAATGGTAATAGCACTCTACATTTTGATAAGGAGGCTTCACTTCTAAAATGAAACTACACAATTGCACTTACAGTCAAAGAAAAGTCATTAAATCTACTATTACTTAAGGGCATTTATGTAATGTTATTTTAGAAAAATAATGAGGGGAGCCCCTTTATCAAAATGTGAAGTTCTAATATCATTTCCCTTTCGAAAATTCAGAATATGATCTACACCACATAATTTAAAAATTGACACAGAGCATATCATATTTAAGAGAAGAATAAAAAGATAAAAAAAAAAAATATTAGCTCGGTCACTAAGGAGGGGGAAAAAACATAATGAAGCATGGGAAAACAACAGTGGATTCTAAGACCAGGAAATTCATGAATTCAGCACCCACACACACAAAGACAGCCACATGAAACATCCAACATGGCAACACGTATACATTTAGGTATAGTTGTTAGTATCTTACAATACGTTTTGATATAGACATAAAACGATATGTATCTTAAACTTGTATCTTTTTGCACCGTATCTTACGATACGTTTCGATACACGAGATATAGAAATCAAGCTAGACGGCATCGCTTTGACCTCTTTTTTGTTGTTTTGTTATATACATAGGAAACGATTTTTGTTTGTTTAGTTTTATATTGCCTCTTTATAATGCCTTGAAATGTTTCCTCAAATAAAAAAGAAGGAAAGTATGTATTTTGAGAAGATGTAGATGAGGAGTGAGCATTTACAAGAAGTTAAAAGAAGAAAAAGAGAGTAAAAAATTGTTCGCATATGATGATGGTGATGCTGATATCAATGCCATTGAAACTAGATATTAAAAAAATGGGATGAATTATAAAAATGAATAATTTTAAATTTTTTCTTAATGAAATATATTGGGTGGATTATTTAATTTTAGTTTGAAATTCGTAATATTTATAAATCTTGATTCTTGTATTGCATGAAATTTAAGTTGTTTCTTATAAGTGAGGAATAATATAATTTTTATTATTTTACACTATATATAATATAATACAATATATTTGAAAAATAAAACAACTATGCTTGGTACCACTACCACTTTGATTTTTAATTATTGGATAAATAATAATAATTTATATATCTAATTTGTATGACAAATAAATTGAAATGTTATTTATATCATTTTAAACATTATTTATATTCATGTATATATATATATATATATTATATATTATATATTATATATTTTAAAAAAAATTACACATCTACGATACACGATACGAAACACATTTTTTTAAAAACGATACACATTCTGATACACGTTTTGACAGCTATGCATTTAGGACACAACCATGTGCATGATATCCCCCACCTTCAATCCATGTTTGCCTTTTTAGTCGGTATAAAATTCAATCCCTTCCAAAGTAACTAAAGGTAACTTGCTTTTTGAATCTATTCACAAAAGCTGAAAATTCTCCAAAAAAAATTATTATTACTATGTAAAAATAGGGAAGAATTTTTGGAAATCCTTCATTTCTCGTGTGGGAATAGCATAAAGAAGAATCAGCCACAAATTTCTCTTCTTCCTTTCACCATCATCAAAGCACAAACACGGAACAAGATACAACACAACGTGGACACGGCATTTCTCAAAAAAGTAGGACTTGGATACGTTAAGGACACATTAAATATATTTTTTATATGACCATATAATAAAAATACAACGTTATCTCAATCAAAATTGGCATAAAAACAAATAAATCACAACAGTATCAATAAGATATCAAAATAACATAAAAAATTCAAGAACTTCACTAATCATCATCATCCACAATCCAAGTTTCAAAACAAATTTATTAACTACTATGTAGAACGTTAATGTTTATATATATAACCCCAAAAACAAAACTAGAAAAGAAAGGGGAAGAAGAGGGGAAAATCCAAAGAAGAAAAAAAACCCGTGTCCCCAACATGTCCAAACATGTTCATAATTTGTCCGGGATGTGTTCGTATCTGACACAAATACGTGAGACAAAATAAAGTGTCCATGATGAGCGTATAATAAAAATATAATGTTATCTCAATCAAAATTGGTATAAACAAACAAATCACAACAATATTAATAAGATATCAAAATAACATAAAAAGAAAAATTCAAGAACTTCACTAATCATCATCATCCATCAACCATCATCCAAGTTTCAAAACAAATTTATTAACTACTATATAGAACGTTAATATTTATACAAAAAAAAAAAAACTAGAAAAGAAAGAGGAGAATAAGAGGGGAAAATCCAAAGAAAAACAATTGTCCCAAACATGTCCACAACGTATCTGGGACGTGTTGAAATTTATGAAGCGTGTTCGACACAAGTCCATATCGTGTCCGAAATTCATAAGCGTGTTCGGGGACATGTTCATGTCCGATACATGAGCCAAAATAAAGTGTTCGTGCTTCATAAATCATCAATAACATTTCCAATATGATTCATTTAAATTCCATCCTAGATTCACTTTAATAAATTAATAAATAAATAAAAGTTTACAGCGGTCGCAAATCTTTTCTCCAAACTACAGTCTGTTTGTTTCATTGGAAGAATAATTTTCAACGAAATTTCAATAACTAAAAATTCCTATGAGTGAAATTTTACTTTCCCCATTTTCCAGTCATTTGGCATTACTTGAATATTGTTTTTAAATTCTCAATTTCCTGAAGGGAGAAAAGAACGAAGAACATCTAGCCCAAAATGATTTTATTTCTTCCTTTCAAAAGCAAGTTGCAAATTTTAAAATAAAACCATTGCAATCAACCAGCACCTGGGTAAATCTTAGTCCAATTACTAATACCATAATGATTAGAGCTGTAAGGAAGGAACTTCATCAACCACCATCAACTCTCACCATTGCTCTTTCAAAGGGAAAGGACCTTGCAAATTTTTCAAATTAAACCAAAAGGAAAAGACATAAACAGAAGTAAAAATAAATAAAGAAAGAAAGAAAACCACTACTACATTCATTAGCCACTTTAACAAATTCCTCCATTAATGACATCAACCGTAAGCATGAAATTTGTTCTTTGCAGAAGTATAGCATGGAAAAATTCTAAAAAAGAAATTCTGAGAAAATAGATATGAATTTGTGTATGTATGAAATTACGCGTGTTGTGATTTGACTTTATGGTACAGGACTTGGGAGTTCAGAACTTTGCTCAAATTCAGGTCAAACTGAGTGAGGACTGAGACAGCCTAAATTGAGTAACGTCAATGGCCACCTAGTACCTATACCTGATAGGCCCACGGCCACCCGTGAACAATAAGACTCATCGCCTATTTAATTACTAAAAGCTATGAACTAAGAATAATTAGTCATATCAACAAACTTCAACAATTATGAAATACATACCAACTTCATAGTGCACACTAAACTCAACATGTTACCAAAATGAGTAATAAATTTTAATTGAAATTAGGATAACATACGTTGAATTCAGTATCATGTCTTCGCACTAATGCTTCCACATAGTTCCCCAATCCTGCAGCTGTTCAGAAGAAAATTTTAATCAGTTATCTTCAAAGTTGAGAAATGTAGATATAATTTGCATATTGACATAGTGAACTGCAAATTTTTTTAAAACCAAAAAGAAAAAAAAAAAAAAAAAAACTGTTCGCTTGGTAATGCTTTTTTTAAGTACTTTTTTTGCCTATTTAAGCAAAAAAGGCAAAAAAAAAGTAGCGTTTGGATTACATAAAAAAAGTACTTTCAAAATCCAATAAGAAAAAAAATATGCTTTTAAGTAAGAGAAAAATGTTTTTGCTGTAAAAAGTTTACTTTTGTGCTTTATTTGTTCTAATTAGCCCACCCCAGGCCACCAAAACCACCAGTCTTGATCTGTCATTTATTTTTGAAGAATGATTTTGATACATACATTTACAATATTATTATTGAGAAATAGTTATCAAACGTAGTTTTACTCTTTTAAGCAAAAAACAAAATTGTAAAAGTTACTTTTTTGCTTATTAAAAAAAAGAAAGCATTACCAAACAGACAAAAAAAAAAACTGCAAATTTAAGATAGCAATTTCAAAATCGAAAAATATAGAAATAACACGAGATAATAATTTGATTCACATAAAATTACATTGAAAAGTCAGGATCAAGACTGAACCTGGATCAATGGGACCAGTGGTTGTCAGTGTGATTCTCTGACCATCTGAAATAATATCAACTTGCAAAATTCGACCAACATCAAATGGCTCAGGAGCATATATTGGTTTAGTGGCTCCTGATGTAATGGAAAACTCACATCAGTATTTAAGGTAATGATATGGCATAACAAAATCACTAGTTTGAAGGACATACTAACTTTCAGTATTTTAAAAGGCATTTTTGAGACACCTGGAAGTGCACCTCAAAGCGAGGCATACATAAAAAGCTTCATGATGTAATATGTCAAGAAGGCCTCTTGTGAGGGGCAAGCTATAGTGGGCTGGGCCATGCCTTACACAAGCAAAAAAGAGCACTTTTAAGAGTTCGGGTTGGTTTGTGAAGGAGTTCAGGGATCCTTATGGGTGCAGTATTTGGAGGGCTATTCAAAGAGGCAAGAAAAAGTTTGCCAACTCTATTCGCTTTGAGGTGGGAAGGGGGTCGAGGGTTTGATTTTGGAAGGATCCTTAGTGTGGTGATACTCCGTTGGAGGTACTTTTTCCGGTTCTCTTCAGTCTCTCCTCAAATAAGGAGGCCCTGGTACAGGACTCCATGCAAGTGGTAGGGGACTCGCGGGTGTGGGGCCCTTGTTTTAGAAGAAACTTTTTTGACTGAGAGCTTGTTGAGGTGGAGGCGCTTTTTAGGGTGCTGGATAGATGGAAATCTCATGTGCAAGAAGAAGATAGGATGATCTAGAAGTTGAATAGCGGCAAAAAGTTTTCAATGTGCTCGTTTTATTAGTTCATGGTGGGTCAGAGAGAGGTCCAATTCCCTTGGGAGCTTATTTGGAGATCCAGGGTCCCTAAAAAAGTTGCATTTTTTTTTTTGGTCAGTGGCGTGGGGTGCTATTCTCATGGCGGATAACCTTAGAAGAAAGGGCTTCCTATCTTCCGAGCAGGTGTTATATGTGCAAGGAGGCGGAGGAGTCTGTTGACCATCTTCTTGTGCACTGTTCAGTGGTTAGGGACATGTGGAATACGGCGCTCTCTTTGTTTGGTGTTTGTTGGGTGATGCCAGGGACAGTCTAGGAAGTCTTGCTTGGCTGGAGGTGTGGCCATATTTGTAAGGAGCAAAAGAGGGCTTGGAAAGTAGCCCCAATGTGTCTCCTTTGGTACCTTTGGAAGGAGAGGAATAGAAGGGTTTTTGAAGGCGTGGATCTCACGATTATGAGATTGAAGGATTCTTTTTTGAAATTGCTATTTTTTTGGCTTAAGGGAGATTATCTATTGAATGTGGATAGTTTTGTTGTTTTTTGGGGGCAAGTTAGGCTTTGATTATGTGCCCTCCCCTTTTTTTGTATATGGTTGCGCCCCCCTCCGGTGTCGAGTATATATTACTTAACCTTTACTGATCAAAAAAACTGTTGACACATATGGCTCATAGCAACAGCTGATCATTCCTTTTCATTTTACTTTCACCAGTTAGCATGGTTAGAAAAGCCAACAAAGTTGTTTGTTTTTAAAACAACGGTTATAGATCTCCTTGGGAAACCCAAAATGTCTTTCATGGGAGATGAACAAACCACAAACCTCACTTCTCTCTCAATGAGAAGCTAGGGCTCTCTCAAATTCAAGGGCTACAAGTTTTGGCATGTTTGCTGGCTAATTTCCGGTGGGTTGACATCCAATCCTATGTCAAGGTAATATCTTTTTTTTTCCTCCCTCTCTTTTTACCCTTCATCTTCCTCCTCTGTGTTCAGCACTCTGTTTCCAGCATCTTTTTCTTTTGGAAAGGGGGGGGGGGGGCCGGGTTGAGGGGGGCTTTCTGCTCAATCTTTGTGCCCGGCATCCTCGTCTGCTCCTTTGTTTCAGTCTTTCATTTTCTTTTCATTTTTTTCCTGTTCCACCCCCTTGGCATCTCCACATCCTCTGTTTCAGCATCTTCTTCTTTCATTTGAAGTTCTTTGATTGTTGAGGTCAAGTTCTAGTTTGTATGTCATCAATACTTGTATATAATAATTACTTGGTTAAGTGTTTAATCATATATGTGATTATGCAAGATTAACCATATAAGCATGGGGCACCTGCTCCCACTAAGATTTTTGAAAAAATTAGGCTAGTTCAATACTTTACTAGTTTTAAAAAAATTTAACTTTTTGCCCCTACTAAATTTTGGTAAGTAATATTTTGTTTCTTGAGTTAGTAATTTACTGATTAGGGCAATAATTAATAATTTTATTATCTTTCTTTCTTAACGACCATTCAAGGATTTATTAAGAAAACCTAATTAAAGGCTTAAAGGTTAAAGATTTGACATCCAATCGAGAAAGATAAAGATATACATACATAAGAACTCTATGTACTTCTTTCTTTTTTGATTTATATTCTTTCTGGTCCAAATCTCCGTTAGTAGATATTTGGATGCCAATTGCAATTAATGGGCTATTCATGGGCAATTCATGGGCTATTCTAAGAGGCATCAAAAATTAAGAGAGAGAAAAAAAATCAATGTTTGCTAAACAAGAGATTACTTATCAAGAATAGTTATAGAAGTTTTTGCAAAATCATTATGAAAATAGGAATTAATATTTGAAGGATGTCCAAAATATGTGCAATTTTTTTTATAAATAATAGTAAAAAATGTTTAGAAGGCACCAAGTGGGTCGAATTCCATGTACAACATATTGCAAATATATACTTTTTGTAAATATTATGATCAAACTTCTAAATTTGTCCCGTTGAATTAATTGAGATACCTATAGTAACAAGTCAATTTTTATAAATTTTATATAATCAAATTTTATTTTATTTTATTAGTGAGTTTTAAATTGCCCCCGCCAAGATAAAATCCTAGTTCCGTCCCTGCATGTAAGTAGGCATAAAATTGTCAATAAAATATTTGATTTTTAAAATTGTCAATAAAATATTTGATTGTATAAATATTTTTTATTTTTCCACTCATTTTTACTATTTTTAAGTATATTTTATGTTTTTTAAATATAAAAATGTAAAACTCAAAAGGCTTGCATCTCAATGCTTCAAGGCTACAATGCCTCACCTGATGCTATCGCCTTTTAGACAGGCAAATTTTTAACCCTTATCTAGCAACTAAAAAAGTATTAAAAAAATTGTATTTCCTTGAATACTAATATGTATCATAGACTGGCACTTGGTATTTTCCACATGATCGAACGAGAAACAATAAAATTCTTTAACCACAAAACCCACATGGGGCAGTAGCATATCTTCACCTCGTATTTCGAACAAATAAAGGAAACTAAAGTTGTAAAATAGTATCGAACTAAATAACAAGAATGAAATAAAAATTAAATAAATGAAAACATATTAATGGCACATCTGCATGTTAATAATAATCAGTCCCCAATGCACATTGCCAAGCTAACTTGTTTTTTATAGGTAAGACATACCCACTTGTCCCAATTGGGACTTGAACCCTCAACCCTTATTTGAGAGGTGGAGGAGTTATCACTCAAGCTAACTCTCGGTGGTACATTACCAAACTAACCCAACTAAATTTGCTTTGTTTTGCCCCAATTTTCTCATAAATGCGACCAGACCACTTACACTGTTCTATATAATCTGTCCACTCATCTATCTCAATATGAAAAATTCATTTGATGGATAAATTTTTTAATTCCCTGAAAATTTAGAGACAGAATAGTTGGACTTCTGCTGTCTTTTATAATTCCTCCCTTCAAGTTGATAGTATATGTTGATCACAAAATGGTTGCTCATAATATGTCTTGACTCTTGATCATTAATCTTAACAGCTTCCTCAAATATACTCCAAGATTTACTAATTACACATATACATTCAGTCTTACTCCTGTTTAGACAACTTTGATTCTATACATCTCTTTAAAATACCAATTTATTAATTAAGCCCTACTCAAAATTGTGAATGTATTCAAAATACTTCTTTACACAGGTGTTCATTAAGTTTTAACAAGCCCCATAATTTCCTAAGCAAAACTCACAATACCTATAGGTACAAGTCTGGTATACTTCTCATTCAATTTAAATAATTGAGTCAGATGAGGATATTTGGACCTCCCTATATTATGACAACCATCACCTTGAAAACAATTGATATTTTTATTTCTTTTGAAAAAGTAACTACAGAGACATGAATATATAAAAACCAACCTGCATTAATTTTTAAGAATAACTATCCAATTACTTCAAGGTATTTCAAAATTTCACAACTAATAATTCTATAATAGCACTTCAAAAGGAAAGACATAATTTCATAACCACATTATCAACTTCCTATAGATGGTAAAAAAAATACAATAATTTCACATAACCGACCCCAAATAATTGGGATAAGCCTTTGTCGATTTGAGTATTATCGACTTCCTATGATCCTCCTTAACATGGTTTTGGTCCTAGAGTCCTAAAACCAATCAAAAGACATTGCAATTGCATAAAGTGGGAATTAATTAAACATGTAATTACTTTCCAAAGGTCGTATTTTACTTTGTGGTGGACACAGTGGATCGAAATTGCAAATAATAAAAATGAGAAACCAAGATTTTTTTTCTCTTCTTTTAAAGAGAGAGGAAGGGGGAGAGTTCTTGGAAGGTGAGAAGGTTCGACACATGATATTTATTTTCAAGTTCTAATGAGAAAACTCACAATATAATCATGTTCTGGTATGTTTTGGGTTATGCCCTATTTGATGAGCAGCTGTTCTCTTGGAGAAGTGGTTGTGCTAACAAGGAAGTATAGCAGGCTTTGGACACAATGCCATTATGCTTCATGTGGTGCCTTTGGAAAGAGAGGATAATCATACTTCTGAGGAAGAGGATTCTTCAGTCCACAGATTAAAATATTCTTCTTACACATTTCACATTTTTAGCTCTCAACGAAGTTCCCTGATTCTTTGCATTCTTGTGTAGGTTTCAAAGGAGAATTAAGCTCTTCTGATGGGCTTGTGTTTTGCCTACTCCAGAATTCTACGCTTGTATATGGGTTAAGACACCTTGGTGCTTTTCTTAACATTTGGCAGCTCTGAAATCTTATGATGGAGATAAAGCCCCCGGATGGATTCATCATGGCTTTCTTTAGGCATTGTTGGAAGGTGGTTAGGGAGGATGTATCAGCAGTGTTTGCCCACTTCCATGAGGTGGGAGCTTTTGAAAGAAGTCTTAATGCTTCTTCATATCATTGATTCCCAAGAAGGAGGGGGAAGAGGATATGGACAACTTTAGGCATATTAGCTTGGTGGGTAGTGTATGTAAGCTGATGGCTAAAGTTTTGGTTTTGAGACTCAAAGGAGGCGATGGGGAGTATTATATCTATGAGCCAGAACACTTTTGTGGGAGGAAGATAAATTATGGATGTAGCACTCACCGCTCATTGTTAATGAGTGTATAGATTCACACAGAAAGAATAGACAAAAGGGTTTGGTCTGCAAATTGGATATCGAGAAAGCTTACGACCATGTTAGTTGAAGCTTTATTATATCTATAATGGAGAAGATGGTTTTGGGGGCAAAATGGAGAAGGTGATTCTTGTCAATGGATCTCCAGCCAGCTTCTTTCGCTCTTCTTGTGGCCTTAGACAAGGGGACCCCCAATCCCCCTTTCTATTTCTCATGATAATGGAGGCTCTTAGCATGATGTTGACTTCAGCAATTTTCCAGGGAGGGGCTTTTGAGAGGATTTACTGTAGAGAATAGATATACAAGGAGGGTGGAGATATCACATCCTTTGTTTACTGACTACACAATTATGTGTATCTTGATTTGTTTTAAGGTTGTTTCAAGGTTGAGAGTTAATCTCTCTGAAAGTGAGATTATTCTGGTTGGTGAGGTAGGGGAAGTGGAAGAGGTAGATTGGAGAGATTACTCCTGTTGGTGAGGTAGGGGAAGTGGAAGAGTTAGCTTAGGGAATGAGATTTGCGACTGGCAATTTCCCTTCTAAGTATCTTGCTTACCTTTGGGAGCTTCTTGAAAAGCTATAGCAATTTGGGATCCAATTGTTAAGAGTTTCCAAAGTCGGTTGGCCAAGTGGAAGAGGTAGTATTTGTCGAGGGGAGGGAGAATAACACTTATCAAGAGCACCCCAGAAAATCTACCAACTAATTACATGTCTCTTCTCCCTGTGCCTGCATTGATAAGGAGGAAGTTAGAGGAACTACAATTGGATTCCCCTTGGAATGGTAAGGATGATGAGAGGAAAATACACTTGGTGAGATGGGAGAAGGTGAAAAGAGCATTGGATGAAGGAGGTTTGGCCATTAAGAGCTTGAAATTGTTCAATCAAGCTTTTTTGTGAAAATGGCTTTGGCAGTTCACGGAAGAGGAGCAAGCACTTTGGAGAATTGTTGTCTCCACTAAGTATGGGTGTGAAGGAGGAGGATGGTACTCCCAGCAGGTCACGGAGGCCAATGGTTCAAGTGTTTGGAAGGCGATTAGAAAGGGAAGGGATAAATTTAATCATTGTGTTCGTTTCAAAGTAGGGGAGGGTTCAAGAATCAAATTTTGGAAGGATCCTTGGTGTTGTGAGGTGTCTTTAAGTGAGAGGTTTCCAAATTTATTCTCCATTGCTTTGAAGTTGTGTTGAATGGGTGGGTGGACATTTGATACGGAATCCTTGCTTTCAAAGAAAATTTTTCGATTGGGAGGTGGGATAAATGGAGGACCTTATGGCCTTATTGGGATGGTTCGGGATAAGGGATGAGAGGTGGGATTTGGGGAGCTATATTGATTGCGGATAATCTTTGAGAGAGGGGCTTTCAATTTCTATGTAGATGTTGCACGTGTAAGGAAGCGAAGGAGACAATACCATCTCCTTGTCCATTGTAAGGTGGCAAGGGAGGTTTGGAGCATGATGCTTTCTTTGTTTGGTATTAGTTGGGTGATTATGGCCTCGATCAAAGATGTGTTAGTGGGATGGAGATGAAAGAGAATCAGAAAGGAATTGAGGATAGCATGGAGGATGACCCCATCATGTGTTATATGTTGTTTGTGGGGAGAGAGGAACCCAAGGATTTTTGAAGAAGTGGAGCTGTCTGTGGCATTTTAAAGATAATTTTTTGAAATGGATAAAAGAATAATATCCTTTGTATCTAGAATTCTTCGTAGATTTTTTTTGGGGATCTTAGGCTTTAATTGTTGTAGCCAACCCCCTTTTTTATACATGGATTCACCCCATGGGCACCTTTGTTATATATACACTTACATTTACTGATAAAAATATATAAGGGGGGGATCATGTTCTCTATTAGTTTTTAGACAGCTCTGTCAAAATAATTATTTTTTAAAAAAAGGTGAATGCATACTACTAGTTATATTGTTAACATAAAACTTTTTTGCTTGTTTAACACTTCAATTATGTTGACAGAATGAGAATATCAGTAAAAAAACTCATCAAGCAAAGTTCAGAATATTATGACATGTAAAGAGGAGTATAACTATTACTGCATATATACCAGAAATAAGCTCCTTTTTGCCACCACCTGCAGTTAAACGATACCACTGAATTGAACAGTTTGAAAGCTCTGCAGCTCTACCAGAGCAAGACTGGATCCGCAAATATGAACCCAAAGCTTCAGGACCATCTAATTCATATAGGTGGGATACATCTTCCTCAGCCCTCTTTCTTATTGCCAGCTGGAAAGATCAAGGGACAATGGATTCAATATTTTAATCAGAGAATAAGAATAAGCCATATCTGAACATCTCCACGAAGTATCATGTATTTACTTTAATCAAATTGAAAAAAAAAAATATATATATATATATATATTGGAGTTTTATAAACACACAAAAAATAGGGTAAATTTTATTTTTGAAAAGTTGTGAAAAAAGTTCGCATTGAAATATACTGGTATTTTGTTTGTCTCCACAAAGAATTGAATCAACTGAAAGAAAGTGATTGATCTGTGCCTCATCCCACTACTATGTTCTATCGTCAGTTAATTTTCTATAATTTTATTCCAGTTTAAATTCCTTTTTTTGTGTATGTGTTTATTAACAAAATTTTATGCTTACAGATTTTGTTCCTGTTGAAGTTCTATTGATATTAAAAATTATTTCTTTTTTCTCATTATTATTTTATTGATAGAACAACGATTTTAAGGTGATTCAAGAGCCATGAAATATTGTTACTGGTGGTCTACAATTTTGTTATGTTTTGTGTGTTGAGGAACAAATATTTGATTTACAGATTATTCTAAGTAGCGGATATAAACGAATAACTTTTAGTGGTGGAGGTACAACATCATTATGTTTCTACATTAAGCTATGTTCTTAAATTCCTATTTCCAGATATTCTTGAATTGGTGTGGATGTTAGATGTCTAATATGAGAAAAAGTGCAAAATAGTAGCGGCAAACACTTCGATGTTGCTTGATTGGAATTATAAAAATAAAAAATAAATAAACATATTAAAGGCTTTGTTTTCAAGAATCCCACTCAATAGTTCTCTGTTGTTATAATAAAATGTATAGATTTATTGTAGAGTTATATGGAATTTCAGAGATTATTGTACATGCTATGCATTTCAATTGAAGTGGGTCAATGTAAGTGCAATGAGATAACCATGTATCCAATTAAAAGTGAGCCCGTGTCACAATCAGTACTGTTCCTCATTGATTTTCTTATATGCATTAGTTAGCATGATGCTGGGAGCATGAGAATGTTAATTATTTGTCATTAAGATGCATTATATCAATAAGGGCCAGTCACGTCACATGCTCAGTTGGATGTAAATTAATTCCTCTTATTTGGGACCATTCAAAAAAAAAAAAAAAAATCACACTGTAGAAATATCAAGCACTATAATTATATTTATTGAGCCAATGTTAAACTTTCCTTCTTGCTCTTTCCTTGTTTCTGGTTTGTATCATTATGAGGTATATCCAAGTGTGTGAAAACATGGAATCAATGTTGGCTTGGCTGCATCCGAAATTTGTTTGCTAATGCTTTGAGGACAAAGTCTTGTACAAAGTTTATGACTCTTACTAATTCATAATTATCTATATCTTTAGTATGTCTGAGGTTCTGATCAAATATTTGACCTGATTTTTATTAGTACTAGTTTACAAGTTCAGGAAGACTCGCGTTTGAAAATTGTGATAGCTCAATGGAAAATTGGAGCTGAATTCTAATTTGGTGGATACTTGATTATGATGCCCAATATAGATTTATTTTTTTTTATTAGTAAAAGAACACCCAATATAAAATATTATGGGACCATAATATAAAATGCTGCCTCAATAAGTTGCTTTCTTGCATACAATATATGGATCATGGATCATTTAATGTGATTTTATAAGTGACTTTTTCATTATCTTTGAGGGGGAGGTAATGTATAATATGAAATATGTTCCAATATTGTGGACACAATGATTATGTGGCATTGGCTTATATTTTATTGGTGAAAATATTATGCAAGAAATATTAAATTATTAATAAAACCACAAAAGATAAGAGTTGCTTTGGCTAGTGAGAAACAGGTTGGTGATACAATTACGTTTTTTCACAAAAATACCTCCTGTCTTGAGAGCACCAATATTACCTGGAATGTGCTTATTACACAAAGTAGTGAAATTGAGAAATGTTATAGCAACAAGAAAGGTCTAAAGTACATCAAGGGGGATGAAACTTAAAGCCATAAAATAAAAACTGCCTACTGAGGATAGCCACCCTAGTAATTGGAGATCCCAAGAATTAGGTTCAAAGGAAAGAACATGTCATAAGGTGATTTGTTGGTGGAATCAACTAAATAAAAAATAAATGGAGTTCAAAGGCCTCTAGTCCATCCCTAAGGTGCGAGTGTATACATCCTGTAACAATGTTAAGGATGAGTTTATACTCTTAATGAAATCTATAGCTCTTATGAGTGGGGACTCTTAATTACAAAGCATCCTTGATAGATTTCACCAATCTGAGCATGAGAGTGATGCCGCTTTCTATGAGAACTGAGCTTGATCTCTAGAATGCTCATGGAATTGGGATGGTATTAAGCAAAGGGCCATAAGGTGCTGGCTTTAAGAAGCTCATGTTGGCAACCGGACTATTGTGGGTGTGATGCTGTATGTTGTATCCCAAAAGCAACCAACAAGCTCTAGACCTCCTCCACCTCCCCATATGAGAGGTTGAGGGTTCAAGTCCCCTTAAAGGGAGAAGTTTGTGTGTGTGATTTTCCTATCAAAAAAATTTGAATCCCAAAAGCAACCATAGTTCAAGACGTACTAGTAGCTCTGGTACTAATTACTAGAACTACTGAATCAATAAATACAGGTTCAAGGCATTGCTATCTATATTATGCATGGTGGTCCCTTCTTGTCCTATATATTATATGATTTTATATTTTATTAAAATAAGTGGAGGCTTGTTGTTATATTATAAATAAAATATGTTATAAAATATGATGGACACTTGTGTATGCTGAGCACTTAAGTGCACTAAAGAGTATTGTCTTTTCATATGTCATAACAGAAGCCATTATATATACTGGTTATCGCCTATCTTTTCATAAGTCAAGTAGCCATAATATGTAATATATGTAGTAACAGTTGCATGTCTGAGCATTACATGTTGGTTTTAACATTTTGAATTCTTTCAGGATGAGGATGTCAAGTCCTTTATATCCTTTTGATCATTGGACAATAATCGAAACATAATAATACTGATGCTGGGTTATATTGCAAAAAGAAAAGAAAAAGTAGATCACGCCCCTAGTCTGATTACATATACTGATATACATATTGGCTATCGTACACAAAAAACACACACACACATGCATATATATAAACACACTCTTGATTTTGTATTGTACCTAATATATACGACTGCTTTTGTTTTGGCAAGAAAAATGCTTATCTTGAAGAGATTTTGCTCTCAAAGTCGTGCAGACTTATGAGATTAACAGCTTTAGTGGCAGGGCAATTGTAACCTGGAAGTGACAAGCTAGTGAACCAGCTACATAAATTCTGTTCATCTTTGCAGAGGTTTGAATCACCTTAAAGAGAGATTGATCCACCATCATCCCACTACTACGTTCTATTTTCAGTTAATTTTTTCTAATTAATTAAAATTCCTTATTTTTTGTTTTTATCAACAAAATTTTATGGCTACATATTTTGTCTCTGTAGAAGTTATATTGATATTAAAAATTTATTTACTTTTTTTATGGAACAGCACCCTACACTACAGCACATTTGAAAATAACTCGCCTGTAACTAACAAGCTCTAACTTGGCAGGTACCTCCTCCACCTCTCATAGGGGCAAAGTGTGTGTGCACGTGTGTGATTTACCTATCCAAAAATAAATAAAAACAGACTTCTTCTCAACCTTCTCCCTCTTCAGTGCTGACCAGGAGAGGAGAAAAGGAAAGAATGTGAAAGGTGTCACCTAACATTTGGTTTCTTTTTTCTTTTCTTGGGAAGAAAAGAGGGGGAAGGGGGGGGGGAGGAAGAGAGAACAATTCCACATCAGCTAAGAAGCATGGACACTTACACGGACACGGACACGACATTTCTCAAAAAAAGTAGGGCACAAATATGTCAGAGATATTGAATATATATATATTCAATCAAAATTTCCAGAAAACCACACATCACCATAATATCATTAAGCAATCAAAATAACAAAACCATTAAATAAAAATTCAAGAACTTCTTCATTTAATCATCAAATTCATAATTCAAGTTTCAAAACAAATTTACTAACTATTACATAGAACATATATATGTATTATATAACCCAAAAAAGAAAGCAAGGGAGAAGAGAAGAGGAGAAAAAGAGGAAACAATCAAAAAAAGAAAAGAAAAAAAATTAAAAAACATGTCCTAAACGTATCCAAAATGTGTCCCTAATGTGTTCGAAATTCAGAACAGAAAAAAAAAATTTATTTGCAAACTCTTTTTTCGCTTGTCCAACACGTGTCCTGGATGTATTTGTATCCAACCCACGTCCAGTATGTATCTGTATCCAACACATGTCCGACAAAGACACGTGAGCCAAAACAAAGTTTTTGTACTTCATAGCACATGAACAGTAAGGTGAGAAGGAGAAAAAAGGAGGAAGAGAAGCAAATGTATATCAATTAATGCAAGGGAGTTTTGAAACTTAAATTATCTAGAATTTTGATAGAGATCAAATGGCTGAAGTCATTGAGTCAAGTTGATTCTTAGAGCATTTGATCTATCGTACTGACCTATGACAATTTGTTAACCATTGGTAGAAGTGTGGGTGATAGATGTGGTCTAGGTTATGGTAGTGTAAAGAAAATTCCTTTAGTGACTAGTACCAAACCTATGCCTCTATACTCCTTCAATTACTAATGTTGTGACTCCACCAAAGGGTATCCAACTCCAGTAGCTAGAAATCTTCTTATTTCTATAACTCCCTTGCATAGTGGTTATGTTCCTATATGTCACCGTTGTAGATACAAGGACTACATTAAACCTCAATGTCCCATGCTTAGCAAAACTTTTCCCAACACTCACAAAAAAAATTCAAATAGGGAGAAGGATGACCTTCTTAGGAAGATTCGTCTTCTTAGTGAGAAGTCTAGGAATTTGAGACAAGAGGTGACTAGGTTGAGTCAAATTGGAGATTCTAGGAATGGTCAAAGAAATAATTCTCATAAGAAAACAGTGTAATTAAAGACAAGAGGCACCCTTAAGGCACTAAGATCCTAGATTGCCCAAAAGAAGAGACAACAAAAAGGTGCTAGCCTAAATGAAGCAAGGTGCTAACTTATAAAAATAATCAAAAAATATATATTAGATATTAAAATTTAATTTATTCAACGTAAAATAATGTTATAAAATTATATTATCATGTAACACAAAAAAAAAAAAAAGTTCAACTTATAGTATCTACATAATGTGATCATAACAAGATCACAACAAAAAAAAAAAAACTACAGAGCTATAGACTATAAAAGCCAAAAAAAAAAAAAATAATAGATAATCCAGAATGCTAGAATATAAAAATGTTAAATACAAAGAAGTTCTGTAGGTTCTATACAAATCTGAAGACAGAATGTATATTGCAATTTGTAGCATAAAAGACAATGACAAAAGAATCCAGATGCTTCGTGCTGGGCATGAAAAAGGGATGGATTGATGCTTTAGCAGCCCTGTACATGAAAAACAGAATAGAAGGCATAAAAAAATTAAAAAACGGATACTGCAGATTGCAGAAAATGAGGAAGGGAGAGAGAGAGAGAGCAAGAAAAAAATTACAATACAATCATGTTCCGTACGATTGTTTTAGAGAAAAATAAAGAGTGAGAGAGATAAAGAATGACATAAATACAATAAAGAAACAAAAGATGGGAGAGTGAAGAGAGTGATGATGAGAAAAAAAAAGAAAAGGAGAAAAGACAGCAACCTCCCGAGTTGAGGATAGTAACACGAGAGAGAGAGGTGACTTAAGATAAAGGAAGTGAGAAAAAGAACTGTACAGCAAAAGATTCTAAGAAAGGTAGATTGATGAGAAAGAAGTGATGGAAGAAAGAAAAATAGAATAGAAGGGAGGGAAGGGGAGGGGAGGGGAGGAGCAGTTTAAGTAAAATTCAGTCACTTCAACCATGCGCTCGCATTGACGCCCCTCGCCTTTTGTAAAGCAACTGCCCAGGCATCACCTTTTCCAAATTGCCTCGCCTAGACCACGGTAAGGCGCTGAGCCTTAAAAATGCCTCGCCCTGTCACCTAGGCGAGTAGGCAATCGCCTTTGACAACATTGTAAGAAAAGAAAGGGATGAATAGGTCTAGAGGTCAACCTAAAGTGGTCAATGATCAGAAACCTCCTTCAAAAATTAAGACCATTTGGATTAGGAAATCTAGCAACAGTGAGTCTAACAATGCCCAAGGTAATAAGGAGAATATTGGTGATAGGGAATTGCAAGCCCAATTTGCTGTTCTAGATGGATCCAGTGTTCCTATTGCCATGAGAGAGAGAAAAAAAATTCAACTCCTAAAGAAACCCATCCAATAGTTCCTCAGCCTCAGAATCTAGTTTGTTAAGAGCTGTGTAGTTAAAACCAATATCAACTTCGTATCTTTACTGCACTCGCAAAGAAATAGCAAAAAGAACCACCAACACGCTAAGCACACAAACAAAGTGATCCATGACAAGAGAAAGAAGCCCTCAAAGGTAGAGAAAAGAGAGATTAAAAATAATCAACAAACCTCTTTCTGAAGCTGAAGAGACTGCTTAGACTTCTCTACAAGTTGAATCCTTAATGCTTGAAGCTCATGTTCCATGTCCATAACCTACAATTTTATGTTAAATTCATGAATGGATGACAAATAGTTTTTTGTTGAAATATGGACAGATAAATATAAAAGCAAAACAAGCTTAATGACAGCCTTGTGGAAACAAAAGATAGCATTCATAATTATTTTGTAACACAATGAGAAAAATGCCAAGGATGTTAATTTCTAAAAGAAGCTTAGGTTAATTCATTTATGATAAATGAACACGATAATAAAGATTTCTTGACACAAAGCATTCTAACAAGAAAAATGGCAGGCCATGCTTGTTATTTAGCTAGTCTAGTTTTATCAAGAATCTTAGTTTAGTTTGTCTTTTAGGTTAGATTGCTCCTGGTTTCACGTTTTTATGCTTTCAAATGTTTTTTTAAAGAGCCAAGGGTGGTTTATGAACTTAATGTCATGTGGGTTTAAGCTGTAGTGGTGGCCCATTTATTTTATTAGTCAATAGATGAGCTTAGATAATGGGCCTTTATGTGTGCCTTTAGCAAAGTTAGATTAGTTTTAGCATTCAAGGTTTCGAACTTCCTAATCTTGGAATCCTATTAATAATTAAATATTAAAATAAATTGTTCATCTACTTTTTATTTCTACTACTTTTACTTTTACTTGTCTACTGTTTTTGGGAAAAAAACAAATAGAAATATCTTGTAATTTTGGATCTTAATCCTCCAATCTCCTCCTTCTTTGAAAAACAAATGGATATTATCTTTAACCAACTTCTAGAATTATTACTGATACAAAAGAAATGCTTTCACTAGTTTCGGTATGTTTCCCTAGAAACATGTAAATTTCGGTATTCTGCTAATATTTCATTTCAGTTCACTAAGAAACATAAACGTTTCGGGCATTTTGACGGAAAAGAAACAAAATTTTGATCTTTTACCTTATTTTATGTACTTCACATACCAATTTTCATTGTTTGAAATCAACAAGTAATCAGATCAAATAATTGATCGTGCATCAACATGAAGTAATACGAGGAAATAAATTTAAATGCCTTCCTATGAGAGGTTAAATGACCCGGATAAACACACAGTGGTTAAAGGTTTCTAGCAGGAATGGGAAGTCATAGCAGTGTGTTTACAGGGGAACAAATGTGGAGCAGGTTTCTTCAAAGTTGGTGAGAAACATCTGGCTAGAAAACGGGTGGAGTGGAAGAGTTTGGGTGCTATTGGTATAGATGGGAGTATCCTAGTCATGTGGGACTCAATGATACTATTCTGTACTAAACACTGGAATGGTCTGTTGATGCAGTACTCTGTTTCATGTAATTTCAAGATGCAAAAGGATGATTTGTTTTGGACTTCTACAGGAGTATATGTCCCGACTACTGATAATGAAAGGATTAGGTTGTGGGAGGAGTTAAGAGAATATTGCTGTGTCCAAATTAGATATATTTCTCGTGTCTTCAGAAGGGGGGGGGGGGGGGGGGGGGGAGAATTTTCTGGGAGTCACACAAGCATCTCTTCCGAGGCCCGATCATGTCCCATTGTTTCTTGATTGGGGGGTGAAAAGAGGGAAAAACCCATTTAGATTTCAAAATGTGGTTGAAAGACCCAGGTTTAAGGAATTTGGTAAAAGATTGGTGGCAGGATTATCAAGTCAAGGGCAACCCGAGCTATATTATGGCTGTGGAGTTAAAGTTTTTGAAAGAAAAAAATATGGAACGAAGTGTTCGAAAAGTTGAAAGTCAATAAGGCAAGTGTTTTGCAAGAAAAAGGAAGTAGATGCCAAGGAACAATTGACTTCTCTCTCAGAAGAGGATCAAATTATTAGGAAGGCTTGAAAGGGGAGTTGAGGAGATTGTTGAATGAAAAAGAAATCTGTTGGAGGCAAAAGTTAAGAGTTTTGTGGCTAAAGGACAGGAAGACAAAAATTTTCCGTTGGTTAGCCAATGCCCATCAAAGAATGAACAACATACATTGAACATAAATAGAAGGGTCTTAGTTAAAGAGGACGAGATGAGATGAGCTATCACTCCTTTTAATGAGATGTACTCAGAGTCGTGTAGGTGCAAACCTGATTTGGAAGGAATGGAGTTTAATACTTTGAGGGATGAGGAGAGATCGGAGTTAGAGAAGTCTTTTTACCAAGCAAGAGGTGGTTAATACTTAGAAATCCTAAGCATGCGATAAGGCACTGGGTCTAGATGGGTTTTCTATGGCTTTTTTTTCAGCAGCATTGTTTAATGGTTCAAATGGATATGATGGTCGTGTTTGATTAGTTCCAAAATTTTGGTACCTTTGAAAGTAGTCTGACTGTTTTTTTTTATTGCTTTAATTCCTAAGGAGGGAGTAGAGAATATTCGAGACTACACCAATTAGTTTGGTGGGAGGGGTTTGTAAGTTATTGAACGAAGTTTTCTCTATTAAATTGAGGGTGGTATTGGGAAAAAGCAATCTCGGACAATTAAAATGCTTTTGTTAGAGGAAGATAGATTTTGGATGTCATCTGAATTGCCAATGAATATAATGATGAGAGGAGGAAAAGCTTTTAAAATGGGCTGGTTTGCAAACTAGACATTTAAAAAGCTTATGATTATGTCAATTGGGATTTCTTCTATTTATACTTTGTCATTTGGGGTTCAAAGCTAAGTGGCGCCAGTGGATGGAATGGTGCATTTCGATGGTATCCTTTTCAGTGTTGGTGAATGGTCATGGGCAGACTTTTTGAGGAGTTCTAGAGGTTTGAGATAGGGAGACCCTCTCTCGCCATTCCTTTTTTGTTATTGTCATGGAGGCCTTGAGTAAAATGATGGCTAGGGCAATTGGGGGTTCACCTAAGTGGTTTTGGCGTAGGGAACGGGATAGGGGAGAGAGTTGAGATATCTCATCTCTTGTTCTTGGACAACACAATTATTTTTTGTGGAGCTAAGAAGAGCCCGTTTAGATATTGAGGTGTGTCCTCTTGCACTTGGAGGCAGTTTTTGGTTTAAAGGTCAACTTGAATAAGAGTGATATTATTCTAATTGGGGATGTGACTGAGGTGGAGGGTCTAGCATGGAATTTAGGGTGTAGAATAAGCATCTCTTTGAGGTCCCTATGGGGTGGGGTTATGAAAGCACATTAAGAAAGGAAAGCAAGAGATACTTAACTATTCTCGTTTTGAGTTAGGTGGTTGATTAAAAATTTGGGAGGATAAATGGAGTGATGACCCCTTGGAATGATAGATTTCCTTTCATCTTCCAGATTGCCTTGGATCCAAATGCAACAGTGGCGGAATCCTTTTCCTTTTCTGAGAGTGGTGATTTGGACTCCTTGCTTTAGAAAAAATTTCCAAGATTGAGAATTAGAGGAAGTTTTAAGTTTTATGGAGCTCCTTGAGTGGTTCAAGCCGGTGGAGGGTAAAGAGGATATTATTAGATGGAAGATGAACAGTGTCAAAAAGTTTTCTATGGAACCATTCTGCAAAAATTGATAGGGAGAGAGCCTCGGGAGTTCCCTTGGAGGATCATTTGGGTTTGAAGGGCCCCTACGAAGGTTGCTTTTTTGTGTGGTCGATTGCATGGAAGGCAATTTTAACTTCGAAGAACTTGCCCAAAAAAAAATTTGGGGGGGGGGGGGGGGGTGGGGTTTAATCAGTGTTACATTTGAGGGGTCAAGGAAGAGACGCCAATCACCTTTTTCTTGCATTGCTCCCATGCTAGAGAGATGTGGTGTCGTTTTCTCTCCCTTTATGGCTGTTTGTGGGTTTTGCCCCATTTGATTCAGGAGTTCTTGATGGGATGGCAAGGGGGTGGACGCGTTGGGAGGCATATGAGGAGGGTGTGGAATCTAATCCAATTATATATTTAGTGGTACTTGTGGAAGGAGAGGAATAGGAGAATTTCAGAAGGAGAAGATATTTCCCCTTACAGATTTAAAGATAACTTCTTGAAATTGTTAAACTCTTGGGTTTTAGAAGCATGCCCTTTTGTGTAGATTCTTAGGTTGATTTTTTTATTGAGTTTGTAATTTTGTTCTCTTTCTTTGCTTTGTAAATGGGAGGGGCCCCCCCCCCCCCCCCCGATGGTTTTGTTTATAGATTATTGTTTACTTATAAAAAAAAATGGCCACCATGCAACAAATTGGTCAAGTTTCTTAAATAAAATTTAAAATCAACAATGACAAAAATACGTCTGACCAAATGATCTACTACCAAGACACCATGAACTTTTCACGTTAACAATGTGATACAATAGTAATCATTCAAATTTTAAACTTTTAAAACAAGCTCCAAATTATAATAACTTACCAATGAGATGCTTGCATGGAGAATCATAGTAACTGAAATTAAACAGTTTCTAAATGGAAAAGAAAAATTTATTGCTAGTTAACAACCCATAATGTTTAGCTCCACTAAGGCATGTATAGTCCTTGGAGTTCTATAATAATCTCAGAAAATCATTCCAACTCTCACTGACTTGATCAACCAGCAAAACAGTCCACAACTAGTGTTGCCATTTTTTGAATGAATACTGTAGCAGACCATATCACTAAACTGTCCGTGAAACTTGTTGCAAATGGATTAAAGTTTAAACCCCGAGTTTAATTGGAATACTGAAATTCGTAGATAAATGGGAAGCATAGTTATGCCTACGAGAGAAAAAATTATAAGTAAAACATTCAGTACAAGTACCAGAGGGGGTGAGCCCCAAAATATGAAGAATTCCCCATTTAGATATGTATAAGCACAAAACATTGGTGGGACAACCAAACTAAATCAATAACCAAGATAAAAAACATAAACAAAATATGTAATATAGTGTAGAAGAAGCTTTTTAGAATTTAGAATGTTCACAAGAGATTTCCACGAGTATGTGTTAGGAATATATGTAAACACCTTGCTCGGCTGGTGCAGCATTTTGATGCGTCTAGCCTCTTGAACCTCCTTCATTAATTCTTCCGGGTCCTAAGATTTAACATAAAACATTGACATTAGTGAAATGAGACATGTAATATGGTAACATTCTTAGTATAACATAGTTAGGTTTCAAATGCAAAAGCTCCTAAAGAGAATAAAATGTTCAAAAAAGAATAACTAATAGTCCATGAAATTATATATATTACCTACAAAAGTGACTTGTACACCTTCTACCAGATAGGACATCTTTTCTCATTCATATAAAAATTTGTAATGCAAAATAACGAGCATCCAAGAAAAATCAATGTTTTTTCTAGCAAATTATACACCAGACTAGCATGAAAACCTATATGACGCCCAATTATGCAGCAATTTGTGTTCAAGGTGTAGGCGACTTATGCTGCATCATGTCTGTGTTTCAGTGCCTTGGGTATACAAAAATTGATAGGTAAAATATACACACCATGTCCCAATTGAGACTTGAACTTGTTAAGTAACCAATTACGTCAAAAGTTGTGTGTATATCAAGCTAACATCCTCCCTCACATGCAACCCCGTCTTGCACGTGGAGAGTGACGGAATAGAGTGTGAAATCTAGAGAATAGAATGCAAGAGGGAGAGAGTGCAAACTTTGTACCAAACAGACGGAGGGAGAGACTTGAACTCAAGATATCTTATAAGCATAAAACCCCCACTGGACCACTTCAACCACAAACCACCACCACAAGCACAACTTAACTACCACTAGATAAAGACAACACCAAAAAACTAAACTCAAAACATATATTAACAAAGGCAATAGCTTTTGATCAAGCCACAAGAATTTATATTTACTGGAAATAAGATGAAAATTAGTTGGAATCTAACGGCTTTATAATTTCCAAATCTCTGTTGTAATTCCCAAAGATATATGTAAGAAAAACAGCAGTGACAACAAGTGGGACAACATGGTGGCAGCAAAGAGGTGATAAATTTAAATATTGGAAAGAGATTGGTCTATGGAGAGTTGATGTTGGCAGTGGTTGGTTGTCAAATCTGTTGGTGAGTTAATGAGAGTCGGAGTTCACGTAATGGTGGAAAGTTGAGATAGGTGGTGGTTGCTGATGGTGATGGTGATGGTAGTTTTGCGGTAACAAAATAGGTTGGCGGTGATCTGTAGTGTTATGATTTGAGAGGTGATGGAAGGTTCAATAGAGGTAGCAAGTGGTAGAGGGGAATGGCAATAACTTGGTGGAGATGATGGTTGTAGGTGGGTGACCAATGTCAACGGAAGAAGGTCAGGTGGGTTGTAAAGGTGGAGAAGATGATGAGGCAACAGCAAAGAATGGTGGTGAGTAGCATGGATGGGTAAAGGCATAGGTGGATTAGTGATGATGGTCAATAGTAGCAGGCAGTGTTGCGGTGCATCTTCGGCCACTATGGCATCATTAGTTTTCCCGCTGTGACGGTTGCAGCTGCCACACCACCTGTTTAGAAACCCCAACTTGCTACGCAGATGGAGCCCACTAGTATTAAAGAAAGAAAAAGTTAAATAAAAAATAGAAGAGTGTGATATTATGTAACAGGGTGAGAAAGAGATAGAGACAGAGACAGAGAGAGATGAAAGGAAAAAGAAAGATAACTGGGATAAGAAAGTAACACCTTGACAGTCAAAGTACCAAGAAGAATGGGAATTTGAGAGAGGTTATAGCCATACCAAAAGGCAAGATTCAATGCCAACTTGAAGGAAAATTTAATCACATATACCTGATTCCCTGAAGCCCGGGACATCCGCTCTTGTTCCTGAAGAGCCTCTTCCACTCTCTGAACTGCCGCTCTGGCATTCTCAATTTCAGCCCGAGCAAAAGCTCTTTCTTCAGTCAACAAGCTTCTTAGCATCTTCAGAAGCCTGCAAGTGGATGTCACACAAGTATTCAAGAACAAAGAAAGAATGAGTCTCTATGTATCAAATTGATTTTTGGAATAAATCAACAGAAAGGCAACAGCAGGCAGTCAATATTAAATTAAGTTCCGGAAGCACGTTGGAAAAAAATAACACACAGAAAATATAATGCAAAATGTAAATGACTAGCAACACTGCAAAATAAGAGGTATTAAGGAAATAAAAATCATTAAGCAAAACCATAAATATCAAATAGCATAAAAGTTAACATAAACTTTAGACCATTCTCTGCCTGAAGGAATATTAGTTCTTCATTTTTAGCGCATAGGATAGAATGTGCTCAGCAACATGTTAGAAATGCGGAATGCATACACACAATGAACTGATGAATAAAATTTTTATTTTATTAAGCATGCTCCAAGCAAAATGAATTTGATTGTACATATTTCAAAATTCAAACCCCTTTAGGTTAACCTTTTTCCTGAAGTGAAGTACCCAGTACACCACTGAATAAAACCATGAAATAGAAGGAAGCCTTTTTTTTTTATAAGTAATAAAAGAGAAGGCCTAGAGGCAAGAAAAAATTCTTCAACTCTGCTCCCTCTAGAAAACTGGACAGAAAAAGCATCCTATGGAAGGATTTGAAGAAAAAGAGTGAAAATTTGGACTTTCAACCCAAACCTCTAGCCAAGCATCTCTCGTTTCTTAATCCAGAAAATGATGCAACTCACCAAACACCACACAAGAGGCATCTTCATACAGTACTTTAATACTCAGACAAGAACATGATTGACAAATGCATGTATATGGCAGACAAATTATATGTAATCTATCACTCTCAAGTCATATTCATTGTAACCAAATGCCTGCAGAGAGAGAGAGCAGAAAATTTCAAGAGTAAGCATGAAAACTGTGCAAGAGCAACATTAATTCTTTCAAATTTGAAATGCAAGCATGTTCTCAGCATATAATTTATGGCCTGAAACTGTACGCCTATTTAAGATGGTTCTGATAAACTGATATGTATTGTGCCAAAAATAAATAATAATAATAATAATAATAATAATAATACAGATACATCTTTTGAAATGTGCATTCAAGATGGGGAGGTTAATTTACAAATTTTGTATATATCAATCATATCACACACATCATCATCAACATCATTGGCCACAGCTTACATATACTGACACCAAAGCGTAGAAGCCCTTATTTAAGATGATCTAATACCTAGACAAGATACATGTCCATCTTGTGTGCCAACATCCTTTTAATATAAACATCGGCACGTCGCTCTGATAATGGTAGCATCAATTCCCCCCACTAGAATAGCAAAAATAGGCACTGTTATGGTCAAGAAGAAGAGGCAAAACTCAGAAAAAGTAACCGTTTCCCAACTATTGATACCATAAAACCTTTTGAGAGGTTTGACCTTTGAGAAAATTCTAATCTAATTATGTGATGGATGAACACCACGGATAGAGTTACAAATAGAATATACAGAACATGGTCAAGTTCAATGTTTTCACATGCTACCAACAAACATTCAATCCAGTAAATGCAGGGCACATGCATGCATACATACTGCATATAGCTTCAGATTTATATGTAAAACACAAAACTATCTACCAATAAATTCACAGAATCCTTTTAAAGTTATCAAGCTACATTTTTTTTTAATCAGTAAAGTTATCAAGGTACATTTTAAAAAGTGAAAATTGCAAAACTTTTGTCTAGAGAAGCAAAGGCATTACCTAGCTTCCAAAATAAATGTGCATAAAAATACACATTCCCTTTACCTGTTTAAGAAAATTTGCGAGCTTTTTCACTTCTGCCTTTTCTTGAATTAGCTCTCCTTCCCTCTGAGTCAATTGAACTGCTAAAGCTTCAACCTGAAGGGAGCAACCATAATTATGGCATACTTATAGCTTGAGTCACTTGGAAGAGAATATAGAGGATGGTCATGAACTCAAATCCTGAACATTGTTACTATAAGAACCAATTTTAAGGAAAGTATAGGATAAAACAGAACAATTCATAGTAGCAAAACAGAGAGAACAATATAAGTGCCTATAAATATTGGCTTCATAAGAAATCCAACCAAAGGCTTTGGGATCTAGCTATTCCATCTAATGACATATCCGCTATCGAAGAAACTTACAATGTATGTTTGGTAAATAGATTTACTGTCATTCAGATGGAAGGTGGTGATGGGCAAAAAGAAAAGTAAATGCCCGCGATAACCTTCAACCATTTCAAAGGATCATTTGTTTGAAGTTTAACAGCCTCACATCTAGTAGAATCTTGATAGTTGACCAACCTAACCAGCATGATGGGGCATTACTTTGGTTGGTCCAAGTTCAGCTCTTTCAACCTGAGATACAGACTGGCTAAGCTGTGCTTACTGGGCTTTACTAGATATCCACAGATGTCAAGGCCAAAGAGAGTTCAACCAGAGCCTAAAGCTTGGTTCGGCATATAACCTGTTCCAACCCAAAATACAATTAAATCTAGACCTTAACATCAAGTTGTGTTGTATCACCTATGGTATTTCCAAACAACTAATTGAGGATAGCTGGGCGAGAAAAGATTTGAATGCTACCAGAGATCTTGGGCTCAGCTTCCAACAATCTAATATATCATACAATAATAGACATAATTGCTGAACTGTTAAAATTGACAAGCTCTAGGTCACCCCAATGTGGATCATGCAATTGGCCCAAGCTCAAGCTTGAAGTTTTTGAGATGGCGTTTCAGTAGTCTGGACTGATCTGCTCCCCACCTTTAGTGAACTATGTGTTAAAACCACTTTTTTTTCTTGACGAGTAAAAGTATTTAATTGTACCTTTCAAATGCTTTGGCCAATTTAGAGAGAGAGAGAGAATTTGAATGGACAAAATCTTAATTAGGTATGTGATCAATACATGGGAGTCAATATTCCCTCATTTTGGAGTGTGCCATAAAAGCTTAACAGTCCAAGGGGAATATCATTTTGGCCAATTTGGATGGAAAGAGATGCTGCTTCTCTTCGTTAGGTCGCCCCAGACTCTTACAAGATGGAGGAACAAATCAAATTATTCTCTTTGATATATGATCGCTACCCTAGTGGCAAAATCAAGTATGTCATGTAAAAATTAGGATGCGCTTTACATCAGTTTCGGAAAAGATTTGACAATCTGTGGTTGTTTGTTTAAGCTTTGTTCATTTCACCATTCTCAGTTGCCTCCACTTTGTTAGAGGCTTCTTCACCACTTTTTCTTTCCTTTCAATAAGTTATAAAATAAGCAGTGAGATCAATTTCTCATTGTCTCATTTTTTATATATAATCCAGGTGATATTTCTAATTATCACCACTATTGTACTGAACCATTTTCGTGTCAAAATACCATAAGAAAGCAATCATTGGAAGATGAGATTGGCAGAGCTACACTAAGGTTTAGAAGAACTGAATGCTTTTGTTAGCTGAAAAGGTAACATTTTTTCCCTTTCAAATAAACTTATATTGTGAAAAAGGAGCACCACAATTGCTAACCAAATTGCTTTGTTAAATGTGCCATAAGCTCTTCAAAAAGATCGACTGCTTAAGGGGAAAAGAAAAGGAAACAATTGGCAAGAGACATAAAACTAACCATGGCAATAGCTTCCTCTACATCATCCTTGTTTTTACCCACGACACGGCCTCTTAAGGATTCCAGAGCGTCTCTAAGGTTCTTTAGAAGCACGTGTTTCTCCAGCGAAGCTGCCTCCCTGAGTCTAGCCTGAATCCCACAAATGAATAGCTTTTGATAAGATAACAAGTATCATGCATGCTTACTGGAAATTAATGTTGTCCAGTGATTAAGCCAAGCACAGAGACAACAAACAGAAAGAAACATCATTCGTTTGAAAATTTCCTTATAATGTTCCAAGTTGGGAACATTTCATTAATACTTGTTTGTTTGCTGGTAACCATTAAGAAATAATAAAAAAATAAAAGAGAGAGAGGGAGAGACAAAGAGAGAAATTGATACTTTGAATACTAGATTTTCACTTTATGGGACCCCCAAAAAAAAAACATTAACCTTCATTCGACGGAGGCTTATGCCCACAAAAAACTTTAAGAATTAGATAAACCAAACTGTATTTTGAGTCAGTTTGTGTAAATGCAAGAGCCAAACAAAGTGATCGAATGTGAAAATAAATAGAAAAATTTCGCAAGGCCAAACCTCTTCAGACAACTTAGCAGCAGCAGCTAACCCCTTCTCAAATTTACTGGCAAGGTCGCGTACTGAGAGGCGTCTCTGCTGATCTAGCAACTGAGCAGTCTCTCGTGCAACAACCTCCTTCATGGATAATACCTTGGGATCCTCCTTCACCTCCACAATCTGGCTGTTAGGTCCTAGTTTGTAATTTGGAAACCGACTAGAAGCAAAGATCACGTCGGCTGAAACTGGCGGAACTGCCTCCTTTTTCATTGTATCACCAAAATCACGGCCTACCCTCGTCATAATTCGAATTCAACTACCTCTGTTGAACACCAAAAGCAACAAAATAATCCACCATTCTTACCAGAGCTATTGTAAGTCCATTTAATTTAAAGAAACGAAAGTTACCAAATTGTTATAGTAAAATGACGTCTTAACCTAAATTAACAATATGGGTCAGTACTTACCAACCAAACTAATTTAGTTAGATTAAACAACTAATCTGAAAAAAGCAAACAAGAGGACCTTAAAAAGGAAAAATGGAATTCCTGTAACAATTTCATGGCTAAAATGAGGATTAACACAGATTATAGCTTCAAAAGTAACGATCATAAATAAGACAGAAGCAAAAGAAATGGGCAAGCATACATGAAAAACAGAGACCATAATCCAAAAAATATTTTTACCTCCAGCACAAATTCAAACCAAATGGTACGCAGAACAATAAAACTGAAACCCTAACTCTATAATATAAATTCTGATAGAAACAACAACAAAAAAACGATAAGATAAAGCAACAATGAAGACAAAAAGAGAGAGATGATACTCACGGATCATATAAATATGGGAAACAAAACTAATAAATAATGGGAACTTTGGTCTCAGATTCTTGGATCAGATGCAAGCAGCTGGTTGAATAATGCGTGAGAGAGAGAATGTAGATAGAGAGAGAGAGAGGGAGATTTTGCATAAATTGATAGAAGGGAAAGAGAAGATGAAAGGAAGGTTTGTTTGCTTTTCAAAAGTAAAAGGAAAGTGAAAGTGAAAGAAAGGCCGCCCAACTACGAATGATTCTGTCTATGAGTATACAAGGCACTCTCTCTCTGCCTCAGTCTCTGTGTTGTTTTGTTTTTGCTTAAATCTTAAAAAAAAAAAAAAAAAAATTGCGATACTAAATAGCAGGGTGGGCCCACTTGTGGTTTTCTACTTCTTTTTGCTTTTTTTTTAATTTAGATTGACGAAAATGCTCTTACTTTTTAATGGTAATTTACGGACTGGACGGCTGACCAGAGCTGTCTGGAGACTTACACGTGAAAGGGCAGGCATAGTAAGTCCACACTTCTACAATCTCGTGATTGGTTGTCTAATCCACTCCGAACAAAATTCAGTGATGCCATTTTTGTTATAGAAATGTTAGCGTAGTGTTGTGCATTACACACTGTAATATTAGATACGAGTAATATACCTATTAAATAAATTATAAGTAAGAATATTTATAATTGGTGTTAATATTTTTTATTTTTATTATAATTTATGTGTCACTGTAACATTTACATGAGTCATTCAAAAATAATAAATCACAATGAAAATAACTAACACCATTGTCATTCCATTTTTTTTAAATTAAATTCATGCAATATTTTTTTCAAATTTTCCTTTTAATTTTAAATGTATATTCCATTTATTTTATTTTTTATCCTTTTAATTTAAATCATTGATTAACAAATAATACTTTAATAAACATGGGTTTTTGTTTTTGGTTACTCTTTATTTATTAGTGATGCTGCACTTTTCGGCTTGCAATAAGTGGGGGTTCCGTGACCTGTAGAACACTCAGAAAGACGATCAGAGGTCCACCGGATTGGCTCCGGCGGTAGCCGCTTCGATGCTTAAGTAAGTAAAAGGAATTGAAAGACTGTATTGAAAGCCAAAGAATGAGCATCCAAATAAAGCGTACCTTTAGGGTTTAATTTATAGGTCGTGGCCTTCCTAATTTGATTAGGATTCGATGCCATGAATATAGGGATTTGATCATCGGAGATTGTAGTTACCTTGTGGAGTATTGCTTAGAGATAACCATAGATGGTAGTTCCCTTGTTGAAGACTGTTTCCTTGTTGAAGACTACTTCCTTATTCCCTGCTCGGCATCCGCTAAGGCGGTGACGAGGTATGGAGTGTTGGTCTGGACCCTGTGATAAGTTCTGAGACCCTTGCCCTGATATATGTGCTCTGAAGGCATATGTTTGGTCACTTCCGACCTTTTGTGCTGATCTGGATGCTTGAGCTTTTAGTCATTGACTGAATGAGAACCGTGTTGGCCAAGCATGAGTTGGATTATGGTCATACGTGTCATGTGCTGATTGGCCTGCTTTTTATGGTATATCAGTTACTCCCCCCCCCCAAGTCCTAGTTTGATGCTAGCCAGCAACTAGGGCTAAGCCTTTTTCGGAGAGTCATGTGTCCTGTCTGTTCGCCTTCCAAGGCAACTGTTGAGGCGCCATTTATTGCGCAGCCGGAGATTAGGTCTTTTCAAGGTCATTATTTGTACTAGCCGATAGTTAGGTATCCCGAAATCATCATTGTTCCGAACTGTCATGGCGTTTGGACTTGGTGGGTCCCTTTGATACTGTGCTTATAAATACGGGGTAAGATTTTGAAATGACCTTTTCCCTGTCATTTTCACTGTGCTAGAAGACTTCATCCGCCATTGTTGGTTTGTGCGACCTTGAAAGGATACCGATTTCCTGAGTTAGACCAGGTTCGACTGATTTTTTCTCTTCTCTTGCTTCTTTCTTCTTAAGTCTGGGAATAATGTCTGCTCCTTTTGAATCCCCAAATGTAAGTGAGGGAGTAGGAAATTCTTCTAAGATGGCTATACCGTCTCCTGTGGAAGATGTAAGTGACCTTGCTCCCGAAGATATTGGGGAGAGGCCTGTTGAACCTCCCCGTAGTCCTAAGGTTAGGATAGTTGATGCCTTTGAAGAGCCCCGATACAGGGCTGGGGAGACCTCTAGTAGGTCTTCCCATAGAGAAGAGGGTGAGAGTGCTGTTACTCAGAGCCTTCTAGACGAGTGGAGGGTAAAGTACCATTTTCCCCCAAACTGTGACCTGCAGAGTTCCAGGCCCCATGGATCATCCCCAAAATGTTGAACCCGGAGAGATTTGTGTTTACCTTGCCTGGTTCGAACGGGCTTGAGACTCCATTGCCGGATTTGATCAGGCAATTCTTTTGTTGGTACAAGCTCTGCCCTGCCGACCTGAATCTCAATAGCTGGCGGCAGCTTCTAGGGTTCATAGTATTGGGACACCAAAACAAGGTGGATGTGTCCCTGGACTTGATCCGTAGCAATGTGGATCTGAAGTTCAAAGAGGCAGAAGGCCTTTCTATATGTCCTTCGAAAAAGGGGTTCCAGGCCCCTATCCTCCGTTCCTACTTCCAACAAAACGTGGAAGAAGTGGTACTTCTTCGTCGGAGGAGGATGGGACCATGAAGACTTCCAGGAAGGAGAGGCCTCGCCATTCCCTCATGCTACGGGTCATAAGGGTGAAGCTTATTCCCTTAGGTTTGCTTTAGCTTTGTTTATGCCTTCAGAACTGATATATCATTCCTTACTTCTGTGCAGTCAAGAGTGCTTGAAAGAGGCCCGATTTTACTAAAGCACTGCGAGATCAGTACCGAGTGCTGCTTTCGACTTCTAACCGAGCCCATTCTGTCATTGTAACTCTGGAGAACTTGATGGCTGCTCGTGCTGCAGAGCTTAAGAAGAGGCTGACATCGAAGTGGGCGGTTCCGGAGGCCCAAGTGGTGGGGGAGGCTTCCTTCCGAGCTGAGCCTTGATGCCCCCCTTGAAGTAAAAAGGAGGAGGTTGATTTCTGGCTCTCCCTGAGCCAGCCCCTGCCGAGGCTGAGAAGGAGGCCGAACCTGCCGTTCCTGTTTCGGCTGCTCCTCATGCCCCTTCCGGTCCGAGTAAAAGGACTAGGAAGGGGAAAGCACCTGTCGTACTGTCCGAGCCGTTTGATGAGCCGGACTATCAAATTGCCAAGAAGGCATTTGACCAAATATGGGCTCGGGGCCCTCACCTGATACAGAGGGCTCACCGATACAGAGGGGACGACCCCTCAAAGCTAATGACTGAGATGATGAATCTCCATATGAGGGTAACTTCTGAAGCTATTCTTGTCTTTATTGTTTGTTCATTTGTTCAATCTAAATTGTCTATCTTGCCTTGTGCAGAGCATGCATAGTTTGGCCGCTCTGATGGTGACCCCTATAGGGCCTTGAGGAGGCTGAGAAGCTGAAGGCCGAAGTGGAAGAGATGAGGCTGGAGCTTGGGACAGCTCGATCCAAGGTTCAGATCGTTGAGGAGGGTCTGAAGGAAGCTGGCACCAACCTTGCCGTGGCAGAGTCTGAGAGGGAAATATATGCTCAGAAAGTTAAGGGGCTTCAGGCGGAGTTGGTTGAGCTTCGAAATTCCTTTGATCAGAAGGTTCAAGAGGCAGTTGATCATGCCAAGATTGAGACTGAGACAGAATTGAAAGAGGAAGTCGAACAGATGGGTGATGACCTGATCCGATTTGGTTTTGAAAGCTTCCGAACTAGATTTCAGGCTCAGTTCTCGGGTTTTGACGTGTCGTCAATCGTTCCTCCTGAACCTGCCTCGTCTGGTCCTAACCCGTATAAGACGGCTGGAGCTACTGCCCTTAATTTGGAAAAGGATCCAGGCCCTTCTGACAAGGCTTGAGGCTTTATGGGCTTTTTGGTTTTTTGTTATTTCCCTCTTGGTGTAATGAATGTATACTTCTGATCAGTAAAATTGACTTTTCTTCAGATTCTTCTTGTGTTCTTTCCTTCTGTGCAATTTTATCGTAAGTGTAGCTGTTCTAAGCCTCTTGCATGTTAGGTCAACCGTCTAGCAGTCGATAGTTACCTTCCGAGCTTCGATACTTGTAATTGATTAATGAATGTAGATTAACTTCAACTGTCTCACTATAATGAGATAAGCATAATCAGATATATAGAGCCCAATAGAGTGGGCGTAAATTTTCGTAGATCTCTGAGATAGACTGCTCTGAATCAAGAGCTCATGAAGATAATCAGGCAGCTTGTGCTTGTCATTATGATGCTCGGCATGCTGTTTTCGAGTACTCAGGATTAGGATATGTCCGAGTTGTTTTGGCCTTTGTCATGTGACTGGCCTGTCATAAAACAGTTAAGACTGTAAGTTCTGAATCTTGGATAGGAGGCCCGTACATTTAGACTTTGTCCCCCTCTCTTTATCCATTCAGAAGCTCCAGTGCTGGACTGTGATTTTCGTTCACAGAGCTCTGTACCCTGTCTCTTGGTATATCGAAGGGGCACATTTAATGCACTGTTTATTTATTCGATTATCGTTTGGGATTTCGAGGCCAATCTTTTTTTCACCGTTGCGACAGTTCAGTTGGGTGGCTTTTGGACTTCAAGGGTCTATATATATGGAAACGAGGGCATTCGGTTGCATTCAACCCTTTTATTCCCAAACTGTTTCCTCGTAGGAGAGACTTTAGATGCTGCCGGAATTTTGTCACTCGCCCGGAGATGATGGATGATTCTCTGTCTGAGTTAGGAATGATTAAACTGTGGCCGAGATTTAACCTTCCCCCTTTTTTAGTCTCCAAGGAAGGATTAAAGGAGGCACAAGTCTTCTTGTCTCCTCTGGCATTCAGTCGAGATTCCTCCGATTGGTGGTGTTCCCTCCCTGATTCAACCGAGGCTTGGAGCGCCGGTGATGAAGACGCAAGTGGGGTGCCTCCTCTTCTTCATGTTTCGTCAGAGACCCTTGCTTCAATCGGCTGAGGTGTAACAACTGACGTGAGGAAGACGAATGGCGGTCCCCTGAGACCCAGAGCCCTCATCCTCCGTTGGTCGTGAAATCAATGATAGTGATGATGAAATGGCCTGGGTGCTCCTTGATGCGGATTGGGGTTCAGGATTCCTTCCTTTCAAATGGAGCCGGCGACGGCGGTAATGGAAGTCTTGGATCCTGTGCCCCTTTATCATCCGAGGAAGAAAGCTATGATGTTGCAAGTTGAAGCCTCTGTAGTAGCTTCTGTAGTAGCTTATGTAATGATTTCTGTATTGTAGCCTCTGTTTTATTTCCAGCCTCTATACTGAAGTAAATCTTCTGAATTATCAATAAAATTGAGTTTCTTTTTCTCAGATCTGATGTTCTTTGTATTTGAATGTACTCTTCTGTAGTTAAAACACTTTCTCGTGCACTTTTGATATATGAATGTTCTAAGAATAGATCAAAGAAACTTAGAAGAATGCTTGAATCAAAGTACTTCACTCCTGATCGGTATCATAGTACTTGTTGCTTGTTTGACAGATAAGCCAAATAATATAAACATCAGATCTGAGGTATTCCGATCTAGGAAACTTTAGTTTTGTAGATGTTCGAAACTTCTGTCTTTGGATGGACTGGATCATAGAATCTGTTTTTTAAAGATAGGCCAGGCTGAAGAGACCTGTGCATTATAAATGGACCAAGTTCTAAGACTTGTGCATTATGGACCAGGCTCTGGAGGCCTGTGCATTATAAATGGACCAAGTACGAAGACTTGTACATTATGGACCAGGCTCTAGAGGCCTGTGCATTATAAATGGACCAAGTCCTAAGACTTGTGCATTATAAATGGACCAAGTACGAAGACTTGTACATTATGGACCAGGCTCTAGAGGCCTGTGCATTTATAGATGGACCGAGTGTAAAAGCTCGTACATTATGAACCAGGCTCTAGAGGCCTGTGCATTTATAGATGGACCGAGTGTAAAAGCTCGTACATTATGGACCAGGCTCTAGAGGCCTGTGCATTTATAGATGGACCGAGTATAAAACCTCGTACATTATGGACCAGGCTCTGGAGGCCTGTGCATTTATAGATGGACCGAGTGTAAAAGCTCGTACATTATGGACCAGGCTCTAGAGGCCTGTGCATTTATAGATGGACCGAGTGTAAAAACTCGTACATTATGGGCCAGGCTCTAGAGGCTTGTGCATTTATAGATGGACCGAGTGTAAAAGCTCGTACATTATGGACCAGGCTCTGGAGGCCTGTGCATTTATAGATGGACCGAGTGTAAAAGCTCGTACATTATGGACCAGGCTCTGGAGGCCTGTGCATTTATAGATGGACCAAGTGTAAAAACTCGTACATTATGGACCAGGCTCTGAATTTCCTGCCATTCAGTGCCTGAATTTACTTTTTGGTCCTTGGTGAGGTCAGTCCAATCAGAGCTTAGGATCTGAGTGGGGTCTGCTTCGATACCCATCTGAGAAACAATGTATCCCAAGAATTTTCCCTTAGTAACTCCGAAGGTACATTTCGAGGGATTGAGCTTCATCCGGTGCTGTCTGAGGATATCGAAGGTCTGGGCTAAGTGCTGGAGGTGACTGCCTTTCTGAAGACTCTTTACCAGCATGTCGTCGATGTATACCTCCATAGTGCTGCCGAGCAGTGGGCTAAACATCTTGTTCACGAACCGCTGATAAGTGGCTCCAGCATTCTTCAACCCGAAAGGCATTACTCTGTAGCAGTAGAGCCCTCGTTCGATTATGAACGCTGTCTTCTCTTGGTCTGGAGGGTACATCTGGATCTGGTTGTACCCAGAATAGGCGTCCATGAAACTCATAAGCTCATGCCCTGCAGTGGCGTCAACCAGTTGGTCTATTCTTGGCAGTGGAAAGCTGTCCTTGGGGCATGCCTTGTTGAGGTCTGTATAATCAATACAGACTCTCCACTTGCCATTTTTCTTCTTAACAAGCACGGTATTGGCTAGCCATTCAGGATAGAACACTTCCCGTATCATCCTGGCGTCCAGCAGCCTTTGGACTTCTTCATTTACAATCTGATGCCGTTTAGGAGCAATCGGCCTTCTCTTCTGTTTGATTGGCGGGTGATCCGAATCCACCATCAGCTTGTGAGTTATAAGAGTGGGATCTATTCCCTCCATGTCTTTGGTCTCCCAAGCGAAGATAGAGAGGTTGTCTTTCAAGAACCTAATTATCTTCTCCTGCTCGGTGTGTGTTAGGTCTGGGCCGATGTTCAAATAACGCCCCTCTACTTCTGAACTGACCAGTATTTTAATGGGCTCGCCAACAGGTTTGGCTCGGCTGTCGCGTCCCCTTGGGCTCAGGGGTTCTTCAATGTTGGATGGGCAATCCTCCACCTCGGGAGAGTGAGTGAGAACCGGATCTGCACAGTCCCGAGTGTACTGTAATTGCTATTTAGGAGCCTTCTCCTTGAGGGCAATAGCGTGGCACTCTCGGGAGGTTGGCTGACACCCTCTGACCGAGTGGACGCTCTAGTTGTAGACGTACTTCAGACACTGATGGAGGGTTGAAGTAACTGCTCCTATCTAATGCAACCAGGGTCTCCCGATTATGACGTTGTAGGGAGATTTCATGTTTAACACCATGTACTCCGAGATGGTGGTCTTCTGCCCTTCACCCTCTCTTACGGTGGTAGGAAGGTTGACTCTCCCCAAAGGGGTACTGAGGTTGCCATCAAAAGCTGCCATCACGGCAGTGGTGGGCTTGACGTTGTCATGGTCTATCCCCATCTGTTTAAGCGGCTCATAGAACAGTATGTTGATGGAGCTGCCAGTATCGACCAGGACTCTCCTGGTCTCGAAGTTGGCGATTTTGAGGGTGATAACAAGGGCATCACTGTGAGGGCAATGTACCCCTGTTAGATCTTGCTCAATGAATTGAATATCCGGTGCTGGCTTGAGCCTCTTTTCTACGTTGGAGATCTGTAATACGTTCGGGGCAACTCTGGCCTCCCGAGCATATCTCTTTCTTGCCCTGTTGGACATTCCTATGATAGGGGAGTCAGCATGAAGGACGTAGATAACATGGTTGTTCTGCCTCTGAGGCTCGTTTCGTCATTCCCTCTGCTCTTGCCTCTGCTCGGGCCTTTGATCTGGCCGTTGTTGAGGCTTGTCGTCTTGGGGGTTCTGCCTTCCGTCCAGCTTGACGAACTCCCGAAGACGCCCCTTCTTTATAAGCTGCTCTATCTCATGCCGGAGGGTCCTGCATGTGTTAGTTGTATGTCCATGATCTTTATGGAAATTACAATACTTACTTTGGTCCCGCAGGCTGGGATCTCCTTTGATTGGTTCCGGCCACCTCAGGTTCTCCCGATCTCGGATCTGCCAGAGTACCTGGTTCGATGTGGTGTTTAAAGGAGTGAAGTTGGTGAACTCCCTTGGTCCGGAGTTGTACACAGCTCGGGGTGCTGTTCTCTTCTCTGGGCTCCTAGCCCTCTTTTTGTTGGAGTCTCTTCTGTGATCCTCCTTCTTGTGGTTTTCCCTCTTCGGATTGTCCCTCTGGGTCTGATCTTTGCCCTTTTGGGATGTGTGGTTGGCTTCTTCCAGGTTGATGTACTTTCTGGCCCGATCCATTAATGCCGCCATATCGATTGGAGGGCTCTTTGTTAAGAAGTCTCTGAATCCACCTTGGGCAAGCCCAACCGTCAGGGCTGCCACAAGGAATTTCGGGCTGCAGTCAGTGATCTCCATGAGTTCAGTATTGAAGCGCGCGATGTAGGCTCTGAGGGATTCCTCCCTAGTCTGTTTGATGTTTAGCAGGAACTCTGGACCCCTTCTGAGCCTCCTGCTGGTCATAAATCTGTCCAAGAACTGCCTACCAAGCTCGTAGAAGCTAGTAATTGAGTTTGGAGGGAGGTTGCGGAACCACTTCAGAGCAGTTCCCTTCAAGCTGGTGATGAAGGTTCGGCACATGAAAGCATCAGAGGCTCCGTGAAGGGCCATCGTATGCTAGTAGTGCGAGAGATGATCCCCTGGATCTCCAGATCCATTATATAGGGTGAACTTGGGCACCATGAACTTTCTGGGCCTCTCTTCTGACATGATGGTGTGAGTGAATGGAGTGGCTAGTCTTCCGAGCAGCCTGGCCAACTCGTCTTGTTCTGGAGGGTTCTGAGGTCCTCTCAGGGCGATTGTTCGGTCCATAGATTCGACAATTTCCTTTACCCTCCGCGGGTCCCGGATTCTGACATCTTGTGAACCCTGCCCAACGGCCTTGGCTTCAGGGTAGTAGGGTTGAGCACGCCCTTCGGACGGAGGAGGATTCCGAACCGGAGGGATTGGTGCTGCATGGGAATGAGGCTCCTGCGGTGCCGGATATGCTCCCGAGGCCCTTGGAGTTGGGGCCCGAGTAGTACTCCGGTAGTGGACGTCAGGAACGAAGGCTAATGTTCCCCAGCCTAGAGCTGACGGTTGTGGATCTTTGCTAACGCGGGCAACGCCCGGTGGGTGCCCAGGCTGGTTAGCTGGAGCCTGCTCATGGAGTTCTTCACACTCCGTGGCAACAGGAGGTTGCGTTTCTGCGGCGAAGTTGACCGGCGGGTTAGGAGAACCCGCTGCTTGGTTTTGTGTGAGTGTTGCCAGCATTCTAGTGATGGCAAGCAACTGTTCTTGCACCAGTTCATTGTGTCGTTTGATCGATTCGATCTCTTGTCGCATGGGGTTAACCGCTGGTCCCTTTGTACGAGGAGCAGGCGGCTGACGCTGAGAGTTTTGCGAATTCTGAGTATTCTGTCGTGGTCGGAGATTTGGTGCCATGGTTTCTCGGTGAGGAAAGAGATGGGTTTATGAATAGAGCACTTGGAGATTAGTCGTTTCCACAGACGGCGCCAAACTGATGCTGCACTTTTCGGCTCACAATAAGTGGGGTTCCGTGACCTGTAGAACACTCAGAAAGACGATCAGAGGTCCACCGGATTGGCTCCGACGGTAGCCGCTCCGATGCTTAAGTAAGTAAAAGGAATTGAAAGACTGTATTGAAAGCCAAAGAATGAGTATCCAAATAAAGCGTACCTTTAGGGTTTAATTTATAGGTCGTGGCCTTCCTAATTTGATTAGGATTCGATGCCATGAATATAGGGATTTGATCATCGGAGATTGCAGTTACCTTGTGGAGTATTGCTTAGAGATAACCATAGATGGTAGTTCCCTTGTTGAAGACTGTTTTCTTGTTGAAGACTGCTTCCTTATTCCTTGCTCGGCATCCGCTAAGGCGGTGACGAGGTATGGAGTGTTGGTCTGGACCCTGTGATAAGTTCTGAGACCCTTGCCCGGATATATGTGCTCTGAAGGCATATGTTTGGTCACTTCCGATCTTTTGTGCTGATCTGGATGCTTGAGCTTTTAGTCATTGGCTGAATGAGAACCGTGTTGGCCGAGCATGAGTTGGATTATGGTCATACGTGTCATGTGCTGATTGGCCTGCTTTTTATGGTATATCAATTAGTTTTTAAGTAATTGATTCTAGTTTCTTTATATTTAACCAAATTATATAAAATTCCTTTAAATCTTGTCTCAATTAATTAAAACCATTTTAAATTATCAATTATTGAACTTAATTCTTTTTTAGATCAATATTTTTTCTTATTATTTATTTTTTCTCTTTTAAAATTACAAAAATAATTTATACTTTTTTTAACAACAAATAGATAACCAATTTTTTTAATTTCGTATGAAAATTAAAAATTAATAAGGAAATATACTAAAAAGTCTCTAAAATGGAATTGTTAATCCAAAAAGTCCATGATAATTTTTTTTAGGATCATTCGATCATAAGTCCTCTAACTATATCAAGATTATCATAAGATCTAGGTCCAAACAAGTTAACCCACCAAGTCCATCAACTACTTTGTGACTAAAGCACCCCTTACATACATCCAGAACAAAGCACATGTGATGCATCCGTGTATCAAAAGGTTCTTCAAAATTTTAAAATTCAATAACTCAAAAAATATCAATCGATTTTTAATAAATTTTATATTTTGAGATTCTAAAAATCGACATCTATCAAACAAAATTTATATCGTATTTGACTTTCTTTTTTAAAAGCTTATGAAACTGTAAAATTTCAACGTCTTTAAAAATACAAAAGGAAAAAATTTAAAGTTTTTAAAAAAACAAAAGTGCAAAAAGTTACACTTTGGAAAAGATAATAAAAATTCCAATTCCAATTCCAATTCCAATTCCAATTCCAATTCCAATATGAATTTCTTAGATATCAACAGCTTTATTCAAATTTTTAAATTGCATTTTGAATGTCAAAAAGAATCTTTTAAGGTAATTAAAATTGCAACAAAAAATAATTAGTTTGGACATAAAAGTAACAAAAGTGTAAACTTTTACACTTTCATAAACTATAAAATTGGCTTATGAATCAATTGGAGAGGAGATGAGACAAAGCTTCAGATTTGAAGAGAACCACACAAAAATACAAAATTCTTGAACAACCATTAAAAGAACTCCACAAAGTATTCAAAGATTGAGAGATGCACATCAGGCAATGCGGGGAGTTTGTGTATCAGTAGAAGTACTAGTAGCAATACTTCTAGAGACACCAACAAATTGCTTCAGATGTACAAATTTGGGGAAGAAAAGCTTGAATAGATCATGCAGTCCTCCATAGTGCTCTCACTTCTTTGTTCAAATGGATCTGGAAAAATTACAAAATGATCATCCCTTAGTTGGAAGCTAGACAGAGGATCAACATCAACATATATGCTAGGAGGTGGTGGTGGTGGTGGAAGTCACAATAGCAATACCAGCGGCGCAGCTTCTGACCACCGCATGCAGATCCCAATCATCTGCCATTCCCTTACTTAACGCCATGATGCTTTCATGATAATGGTTGAGGTTACGGTGGTGATTTCGGTGGTTCGTGATGGAGATTTAGAGGTGGAGGGCTTGTCGGAGATGATGGTGGCGGCTGTGGTTGATGTGGTTACAGAATTTTGAAATGCCATGGTTGTGGTGTTGGGTTGGTTGAGATATTCATCGGAGATTCGAAGATGAGCAAGATGGGGTTGTGATGATTTAGGGATTTTTTATTCTAGGCGCACGTAAATTCTATTAACTCTTTTTTATCTAAAAAATTCAAAAAAAAAAAAAAACTTTTACTACAAAAGAAAGTCTTTAATTCAAAAAAATCATTACATTATTTATTTAAAAGGCCTAAAAATAAATTCTTCCTTCCTAAAAGCCTTCTTTTATAATTTCTTCCTTGTCCAGCTTTTTAATAGCAATGCTTCGTACAATTTTAATCAATCATCATGCAACTTTTTTAAATTATTTCTTATGTGTTTATTTTGGAAGGGTTAATAAACAAACTAGTTATTATTTTCAACCGGAAAATTGAAAAATAATATTCATAAAACTAACAAATACACACTGATTAGTGATGAAGGTGGTTATGAACATTGGTCTTGTGGAGATTGAAATCAAGTTTTTCTCTCTTTCAAATTTGAATATGACGGTTAATATTTGAGAAAAGGTTTTCAGTGTACTAAAACAAGAGCATGTTGTATGCGTTATTAATATATAACATGTTTACTTACTGCTGCTGCACTTTTCGGCTCGCAATAAGTAAAGGCTCCGTCACCTGTAGAACACTCAGAAAGACGATCAGAGGTCCACCGGATTGGCTCCGACGGTAGCCGCTCCGATGCTTAAGTAAGTAAAAGGAATTGAAAGACTGTATTGAAAGCCAAAGAATGAGCATCCAAATAAAGCGTACCTTTAGGGTTTAATTTATAGACCGTGGCCTTCCTAATCTGATTAGGATTCGACGCCATGAGTATAGGGATTTGATCATTAGAGATTGCAGTTTCCTTGTGGAGTATTGCTTAGAATTAACCATAGATGGTAGTTCCCTTGTTGAAGACTGTTTCCTTGTTGAAGACTGTTTCCTTGTTGAAGACTGCTTCCTTATTCCCTGCTCGGCATCCGCTAAGGCGGTGACGAGGTCTGGAGTGTTGGTCTGGACCTTGTGATAAGTTCTGAGACCCTTGCCCGGATATATGTGTTCTGAAGGCATATGTTTGGTCACTTCCGACCTTTTGTGCTAATCTGGATGCTTGAGCTTTTAGTCATTAGCTGAATAAGAACCGTGTTGGCCGAGTATGAGTTGGATTATGGTCATACGTGTCACGTACTGATTGGCCTGCTCTTTATGGTATATCAGTTACTCCCCCCAAGTCCTAGTTTGATGCTAGCAAGCAATAGGGCTAAGCCTTTTTCGGATAGTCATGTGTCCTGCCTGTTCGCCTTCCAAGGCAACTGTTGGGGCACCATTTATTGCGCAGCCGGAGATTAGGTCTTTTCAAGGTCATTATTTGCACTGGCCGATAGTTGGGTTTCCCTAAAATCATCATTGTTCCGAACCGTCATGGCGTTTGGACTTGCTGGGTCCCTTTCGATACTGTGCTTATAAATACGGGGTGAGATTTTGAAATAACCTTTTCCCTGTCATTTTCATTGTGCTAGAAGATTTCATCTGCCATTGTTGGTTTGTGCGACCTTGAAGAACACCGATTTCCTGAGTTTAGAACAGGTTCGACTGATTTTTTCTCTTCTCTTGCTTCTTTCTTCTTAAGTCCGGGAAATAATGTCTGCTCCTTTTGAACCCTCAAATGCAAGTGAGGGAGTAGGAAATTCTTCTGAGATGGCTGTACCGTCTCCTATGGAAGATGTAGGTGACCTTGCTCCTGAAGATATTGGGGAGAGGCCTGTTGAACCTCCCCGTAGTCCTAGGGGTTAGGATAGTTGATGCCTTTGACGAGCCCCGAGACAGGGTTGGGAGACCTCTGGTAGGTCTTCCCATAGAGAAGAGAGTGAGAGTGCTGTTACTCAGAGCCTTCTAGACGAGTGGAGGGTAAAGTACCATTTTCCCCCAAATGTGACCTGTAGAGTTCCAGGCCCCATGGATTACCCCCAAAATGTTGAAGCCGGGGAGATTTGTGTTTACCTTGCCTGGTTCGAAATGGGCTTGAGACTCACGTTGCCGGATTTAGTCAGGCAATTCTTTTGTTGGTATAAGCTCTACCCTGCCGACCTTGAATCTCAATAGCTGGCGGCAACTTCTAGGGTTCATAGTATTGGGACACCAAAACAAGGTGGATGTGTCCCTGGACTTGATCCGTAGCAATATGGATCTGAAGTTCAAACAAGGCAGAAGGCCTTTTCTATATGTCCTTTGAGAAGGGGTTCCGACCCCTGTCCTCCGTTCCTACTTCCAACAAAACGTGGAAGAAGTGGTACTTCTTCGTCGGAGGAGGATGGGACCATGAAGACTTCCAGGAAGGAGAGGCCTCGCCATTTCCTCGTGCTACGGGTCATAAGGGTGAGGCTTATTCCCTTAGGTTTGCTTTAGCTTTGTTTATGCCTTCAGAACTGATAAACTGATATATCATTCCTTACTTCTGTGCAGTCAAGAGTGCTTGGAAGAGGCCCGATTTTACTAAAGCACTGCGAGATCAGTACCGAGTGCTGCTTTCGACTTCTAACCGGGCCCATTCTGTCATTGTAACTCTGGAGAACTTGATGGCTGCCCGTGCTGCAGAGCTTAAGAAGAGGCTGACATCGAAGTGGGCGGTTCCGGAAGCCCAAGTGGTGGGGGAGGCTTCCTCCCAAGCTGAGCCTGATGCCCCCCTTGAAGTAAAAAGGAGGAGGTTGATTTCTAGCTCTCCCGAGCCAGCCCCTGCCAAGGCTGAGAAGGAGGTCCGAACCTGCCGTTCCTGTTTCGGCTGCTCCTCCTACTCCTTCCGGTCCGAGCAGAAGGACTAGGAAGGGGAAAGCACCTGTCGTACCGTCCGAGCCATTTGATGAGCCGGACTATCAAATTGCCAAGAAGGCATTTGACCAAATATGGGCTCGGGGCCCTCACCGATACAGAGGGGATGACCCCTCAAAGCTGATGACTGAGATGATGAATCTCCAGATGAGGGTAACTTCTGAAGCTTTTCTTGACTTTTCTGTTTGTTCATTTGTTCAATCTAAATTGTCTGTCTTGCCTTGTACAGAGCATGCATAGTTTGGTTGCTCTAATGGTGACCCCTATGGGCCTTGAGGAGGCTGAGAAGCTGAAGGCCGAAGTGGAAGAGATGAGGCTGGAGCTTAGGACATCCCAATCCAAGGTTCAGGCCGCTGAGGAGGGTCTGAAGGAAGCTACCACCGACCTTACCGTGGCAGACTCTGAGAGGGACATATATGCTCGGCAGGTTGAGGGGCTTCAGGCGGAGTTGGTTGAGCTCCGGGGTTCCTTTAATCAGAAGGTTCAGGAGGCAGCTGATCAAGCCAAGGTTGAGGCTGAGATGGAATTGAAAGGTGAAGTTGAACAGATGGGTGATGACCTGATCCGGTTTGGCTTTGAAAGCTTCCGAACTAGATTTCAGGTTCAGTTCCCAGGTTTCGAAGTGTCGTCAATCGTTCCTCCTGAGCCCGCCTCGTCTGGTCCTGACCCGTACAAGACGGCAGGGGCTACTGCTCTTAACTTGGAAGAAGATCCAGGCCCTTCTGACAAGGCTTGAAGCTTTATGGGCTTTTTGATTTTTTTTTTTTGCTACTTCCTTTTTATGTAATGAATGTATACTTCTAATCAGTAAAGTTGACTTTCCTTCAGATTCTTCTTATGTTCTTTCCTCCTGTGCAATTTTATCGTAAGTGTAGCTGTTCTGAGCCTCTTGCATGTTAGGTCAACCGTCCAGTAGTCGATAGTTACCTTCCGAGCTTCGATACTTGTAATTGAATAATGAATGTAGATTAACTTCAACTGTCTCATCATAACGAGACAAGAAAGCAAGCATAATCAGATAGATAGAGCCCAATAGAGTGGGCGTAAATTTTCGTAGATCTCTGAGATAGACTGCTCTGAATCAAGAGCTCGTGAAGATAATCAGGCAGCTTGTGCTTGTCATTATGATGCTCGGCATGCTGTTTTCGAGTACTCAGGATCAGAATATGTCTGAGCTGTTTTGGCCTTTGTCATGTGACTGGCCTGTCATAAAATAGTTAAGACCGTAAGTTCTGAATCTTGGATAGGAGGCCTGTACATTTAGACTTTGTCCCCCCTCTCTTTATCAATTCAGAAGCTCCAGTGCTGGACTGTGATTTTCGTTCACAGAGCTCTGTACCCTGTCTCTTGGTATATCGAAGGGGCACATTTAATGCACTGTTTATTTATTCGATTGCCGTTTGGGATTTCGAGGCCAATCTCTTTTTCACCGTTGCGACGGTTCAGTTGGGTGGCTTTTGGACTTCAAGGGTCTATATATATGGCAACGAGGGCATTCGGTTGCATTCAACCCTTTTATTCCCAAACTGTTTCCTCGTAGGAGAGACTTTAGATGCTGCCGAAATTTTGTCACTCGCCCGGAGATGATGGACGATTCTCTGTCTGAGTTAGGAATGATTAAACTATGGCCGAGATTTAACCTTCCCCCTTTTTCAGTCTCCAAGGAAGGATTAAAGGAGGCACAAGTCTTCTTGTCTCCTCTGGCATTCAGTCGAGATTCCTCCGATTGGTGGTGTTCCCTCCCTGATTCAACCGAGGCTTGGAGCGCCGGTGATAAAGACGCAAGTGGGGTGCCTCCTCTTCTTTATGTTTCGTCAGAGACCCCTGTTCCAATCGGCTGGGGTGTAACAACTGATGTGAGGAAGACGAATGGCGGTCCCCTGAGACCCAGAGCCCTCATCCTCCGTTGGTCGTGAGATCAATGATAGTGATGATGAAATGGCCCTGGGTGCTCCTTGATGCGGATTGGGGTTTCAGGATTCCTTCCTTTCAAATGGAGCCAGGCGACGGCGGTAATGGAAGTCTTGGATCCTGTGCCCCTTTATCATCCGAGGAAGAGAGCCATGATGTTGCAAGTTGTAGCCTCTGTAGTAGCTTCTATAGTAGCTTATGTAATGACCTCTGTATTGTAGCCTCTGTTTTATTTCCAGTCTCTGTACTAATGTAAATCTTCCGAATTATCAATAAAATTGAGTTTCTTTTTCTCAGATCTGATGTTATTCGAATGTACTCTTCTGTAGTTAAAACACTTTCTCGTGCACTTTTGATATATGAATGTTCTAAGAATAGATCAAAGAAACTTAGAAGAATGCTTGAATCAAGTACTTCACTCCTGATCGGTATCATAGTACTTGTTGCTTGTTTGACAGATAAGCCAAATAATATAAACATCAGATCTGAGGTATTCCGATCTAGGGAACTTTAGTTTTGTAGATGTTCGGAACTTCTGTCTTTGGATGGACTGGATCATAGAATCTGTTTTTTAAAGACAGACCAGGCTGAAGAGACCTGTGTATTATAAATGGAGCAAGTCCTAAGACTTGTGTATTATAAATGGACCAAGTACAAAGACTTGTACATTATGGACCAGGCTCTGGAGGCCTGTGCATTATAGATGGACCAAGTCCTAAGACTTGTGCATTATAGATGGACCGAGTGTAAAAGGTCGTACATTATGGACCAGGCTCTAGAGGCCTGTGCATTTGTAGATGGACCAAGTCCTAAGACTTGTGCATTATAGATGGACCGAGTGTAAAAGCTCATACATTATGGACCAGGCTCTGGAGGCCTGTGCATTTATAGATGGATCGAGTATAAAAGCTCGTACATTATGGACCAGGCTCTGGAGGCCTGTGCATTTATAGATGGACCGAGTATAAAAGCTCGTACATTATGGACCAGGCGCTGGAGGCCTGTGCATTTATAGATGGACCGAGTATAAAAGCTCATACATTATGGACCAGGCTCTAGAGGCCTGTGCATTTATAGATGGACCGAGTGTAAAAGCTCGTACATTATGGACCAGGCTCTGGAGGCCTGTGCATTTATAGATGGACCGAGTGTAAAAGCTCGTACATTATGGACCAGGCTCTGGAGGCCTATGCATTTATAGATGGACCGAGTATAAAAGCTCGTACATTATGGACCAGGCTCTGGAGGCCTGTGCATTTATAGATGGATTGAGTATAAAAGCTCGTACATTATGGACCAGGCTCTAGAGGCCTGTGCATTTATAGATGGACCGAGTATAAAAGCTCGTACATTATGGACCAGGCTCTGGAGGCCTGTGCATTTATAGATGGACCGAGTATAAAAGCTCGTACATTATGGACCAGGCTCTGGAGGCCTGTGCATTTATAGATGGACCGAGTATAAAAGCTCGTACATTATGGACCAAGCTCTGGAGGCCTGTGCATTTATAGATGGACCGAGTGTAAAAGCTCGTACATTATGGACCAGGCTCTGGAGGCCTGTGCATTTATAGATGGACCGAGTATAAAAGCTCATACATTATGGACCAGGTTCTGGAGGCCTGTGCATTTATAGATGGACCGAGTATAAAAGCTCGTACATTATGGACCAGGCTCTGGAGGCCTGTGCATTTATAGAGGAATATTCTATGGAAGTAAAAGAAACATCTCTACTGATAATACTTCCGTAAGTGTTCCACGTTCCATGGCCTAGGAACAAGCTTCCCAGTCATGTCTTCTAGCCAGTAGGTAGTAGGCCGAACAACCTTTGTTACTTTGTAGGGGCCTTCCCAGTTTGGTGACAACTTTCCCATAGTGGGATCCTTGGTGTTTTGAAAGACTCTTCTTAAGACATAGTCTCCGACTTGAAAGCTGACTGTCTTGAGTCCTACCTTGGATTTGTCGACCATTCTCTGTTGATAGGCTTCCATCCTGATGCTGGCTTGATCCCTTCTCTCTTCGAGCAAATCCAAGTTTTCCATCAGCTGTTGATCATTGGATTCTTGCTCAAAGGCTTCTGTTCTCAGGGTTGGCATACCGATCTCAACTGGAATTACTGCTTCTGTCCCATAGGCTAGTGAAAAGGGAGTCTTAGAGGTGGGAGTTCTTCTGGTCATTCTGTAGGCCCAAAGGACTCCGGGGAGATCTTCTGCCCACTTTCCTTTGGCCTGCTCCAACCTTTTCTTTAACCCGTCAAGGATTGTTCAGTTGGTGACCTCCGCTTGCCCATTTGCTTGTGGATGGCCTGGAGAGGCGAAGTGCTGCCTAATGTTGAGATTTTCACAGAATGTCTTGAAGCCTTTACCAGTGAATTGCGTCCCATTGTCGGAGATAATTACACGTGGTATGCCGAACCTGCACACAATGTTCTTCCAGGTGAAGCTCTCAACTTCCTTTTCTGTGATATGTGTCAGAGGTTCGGCTTCGGCCCATTTAGAGAAGTAGTCGATGGCCACCAAAAGATATTTCCTGTTTGGAGGTGCCCTTGGTAATGGACCCACAATGTTCATCCCTCACTGAGCAAAGGGCCAAGGACTAGGAATCGGGATAAGCTCATGATGAGGTTGATGTTGGTACGGGGCAAATCTCTGGCATTTGTCGCACTTCCGAACATATTCCTTAGCCTGTTTCAACATGACAGGCCAGTAATAGCCCTGCGATAGAGCTCGGTGGGCTATAGTTCTGCCCCCATTATGATTCCCGCAAATTCCTTCGTGTATTTTAGCCAAGACATATTGTGACTCGTCTGGAGCTAAGCATTTTAACAGAGGTTGAGAATACGACCTTCTGTAAAGCTTGTTGTTTAGGATCAGGTACCGAGTTGCTCTGATTCGGATTCTCCTGGCTTTGTTTTTGTCCTCTGGGAGGAGCCCGGATCTCAGATACTGGAGGATTGGGGTCATCTAGTTCTGGGGCTGTTCATCAATTTGAGCGATTTGGGCTTCCTTAATGCTAGATCCTGGCTGAAAGGAGATTTTAATTGTGGAGTTTGCTTCAGACTTGAGGCGGGAGGCCATGTTAACCAGAGCATCTGCTCTGCAATTCTGGCTTCTCTCAATTTTCTGGATAGTAAATGTCTGGAAGGAATGCTTCAAGTGGTTCACCAGTTCGGAGTACCGGAGCATCCTATCATCTTTAATGGCAAATTCTCCCAAGACTTGGCTCACCACCAGTTGGGAGTCAGAGAAGACATCGAGGTTCTGAGCCTCGCATTCCAAGGCAAGCTTCATGCCCAAGATTAGGGCTTCATATTCGGCTTTATTATTGGAAGCTTTGAATCCCAGGCTGACTGCTTTTTCTGACGTGAGCCCATCAGGAGACTGTAGTACCAGGCCTACCCCTGAACCTTAATCGGTTGACGATCCATCAATGTATAGCAGCCAGGTTCCCGAAGTTTCAGTGAGTTGCGCTTTGTTCTGAAGTGCTGGGGTGAACTCTGCCACGAAATCGGCTAAGGCCTGCCCTTTGATGGAGTTTCGGGGTACATACGATATGTCGAACTCCCCTAACTCCATAGACCACTTCACCAATCTTCCCGATACCTCAGGTTTCCTCAGTATTGACTTCAGAGGATAGGCAGTTGGGATCTCGATTGGGTGGGCTTGGAAATAAGGTCGAAGCTTCCGAGCTGATATGACCAAGGCATAGGCCAGTTTCTCTACTTCTGGGTACCTTTTTTTCGAGTCAAGTAGTGCCCTACTGACGTAGAATATAGGCCTCTGTACTCCTCTGTCCTATCTGATCAATACGGAACTGACCGCGTTTTCAGAAACTGCAAGGTACAGGAGCAGCTTTTCTCCTTGTACTGGTTTTGACAGGAGCTCTGGAGAGGCTAGATACTCCTTTAGTTCTTGAAAGGATTTCTCGCATTCTTCCGTCCACTGCAGAGCTTTGCTGCCCTTTAGAGCTTTGAAGAAAGGCAGGCAGCGATCGGTGGATTTGGATATAAATATGCTCAGTGCCGTAATTCTACCATTCAGTGCCTGAATTTCCTTTTTGGTCCTTGGTGAGGTCAGTCCAATTAGAGCTTGGATCTGAGTGGGGTCTGCTTCGATACCCCTCTGAGAGACAATGTATCCCAAGAATTTTCCCTTCGTAACTCCGAAGGTACATTTCGAGGGATTGAGCTTCATCATGTGCTGTCTGAGGATATCGAAGGTCTGGGTTAAGTGCTGGAGGTGACTGTCTTTCTGAAGACTCTTTACCAGCATGTCGTCGATGTATACCTCCATGGTGCTGCCGAGCAGTGGGCTGAACATCTTGTTCACCAACCGCTGATAAGTGGCTCCAGCATTCTTCAACTCGAAAGGCATTACTCTGTAGTAGTAGAGCCCTCGTTCGGTTATGAAGGCTATCTTCTCTTGATCTGAAGGGTACATCTGGATCTGGTTGTACCCAGAATAGGCGTCCATGAAACTCATAAGCTCATGCCCTGCAGTGGCGTCAACCAGTTGGTCTATTCTTGGCAGTGGAAAGCTGTCCTTGGGGCATGCCTTGTTGAGGTCTATATAATCAACGCAGACTCTCCACTTGCCGTTTTTCTTCTTAACAAGCACGGTGTTGGCTAGCCACTCAGGATAGAATACTTCCCGTATCATCCTGGCGTCCAGCAGTCTTTGGACTTCTTTATTTATAATCCGATGCCGTTCAGGAGCAATCGGTCTTCTCTTCTGTCTGACTGGCGGGTGATCCGGATTCCACCATCAGCTTGTGAGTTATAAGAGTGGGATCTATTCCCTCCATGTCTTTGGTCTCCCAAGCAAAGATAGAGAGGTTGTTTTTCAAGAACCTGACTATCTTTTCCTGCTCGGTGTGCGTTAAGTCTGGGCCGATGTACAAATAACGCCCCTTTGTTTCTGAACTGACCAGTACTTTAATGGGCTCGCCAACAGGTTTGGCTCGGCTGTCGCGTCCCCTTGGGCTCAGGGGTTCTTCAATGTTGGATGGGCAATCCTCCACCTCGGAAGAGTGAGTGAGAACCGGATCTGCACAGTCCCGAGTGTACTGTAATTGCTATTTAGGAGCTCTCTCCTTGAGGGCAATAGCGTGGCACTCTCGGGAGGTTGGCTGACACCCTCTAACCGAGTGGACGCTCTGGTTGTGGACGTACTTCAGACACTGATAGAGGGTTGAAGTGACTGCTCCTATCTGATGCAACCAGGGTCTCCCGATTATGATGTTGTAGGGAGATTTCATGTTTAACACCATGTACTCCGAGATGGTGGTCTTCTGCCCTTCACCCTCTCCTACGGTGGTAGGAAGGTCGACTCTCCCCAAAGGGGTACTGAGGTTGCCATCAAAAGCTGCTATCACGGCAGTGGTGGGCTTGACGTTATCATGGTCTATCCCCATCTGTTTAAGTGGCTCATAGAACAGTAAGTTGACGGAGCTGCCAGTATCGACCAGGACTCTCCGGGTCTCGAAGTTGGCGATTCTGAGGGTGATAACAAGGGCATCACTGTGAGGGCAATGTACCCCTGCTAGATCTTGTTCAGTGAATTGAATCTCTGGTGCTGGCTTGAGCCTCTTTTCTATGTTGGAGATCTGTAATACGTTGGGGCAACTCTGGCCTCCCGAGCATATCTCTTTCTTGCCCTGTTGGACATTCCTATGATAGGGGAGTCAGCATGGAGGACGTAGATAACATGGTTGTTCTGCCTCTGAGGCTCGTTTCGCCCTTCCCTTTGCTCTTGCCTCTGTTCGGGCCTTTGATCTGGCCGTTGTTGAGGCTTGTCATCTTGGGGGTTCTGCCTTCCGTCCAGCTTGACGAACTCCAGAAGACGCCCCTTCTTTATGAGCTGCTCTATCTCATACTGGAGGGTCCTCCATGTGTTAGTTGTATGTCCATGATCTTTATGGAAATCACAATACTTACTTTGGTCCCGCAGGCTGGGATCTCCTTTGATTGGTTCCGGCCACCTCAGGTTCTCCCAATCTCGGATCTGCCGGAGTACCTGGTTCGGTGTGGTGTTTAAAGGAGTGAAGTTGGTGAACTCCCTTGGTCCGGAGTTGTACACAGCTCGGGGTGCTGTTCTCTTCTCTGGGCTCCTGGCCCTCTTTTTGTTGGAGTCTCTTCTGTGATCCTCCCTCTTCGGATTGTCCCTCTAGGTCTGATCTTTGCCCTTCTAGGATGTGCGGTTGGCTTCTTCCAGGTTGATGTACTTTCTGGCCCGATCCATTAATGCCGCCATATCGGTTGGAGGGCTCTTCGATAAGGAATCTCTGAATCTACCTTGGGCAAGCCCAGCAGTTAGGGCTGCTACAAGGAATTTCGGGCTGCAGTCAGTGATCTCCGTGAGTTCAGTATTGAACCGCGCGATGTAGGCTCTGAGGGATTCCTCCCTAGTCTGTTTGATGTTTAGCAGGAACTCTGGACCCTTTCTGAGCCTCCTGCTGGCCATAAACCTGTCCAAGAACTGTCTACCAAGCTCGTAGAAGCTGGTAATTGAGTTTGGAGGGAGGTTGTGGAACCCCTTCAGAGCAGTTCCCTTCAAACTGGTGATGAAGGTTCGGCACATGAAAGTATCAGAGGCTTCGTGAAGGGCCATCGTATGCTGGTAGTGCGAGAGATGATCCCCTGGATCTCTAGATCCATCATATAGGGTGAACTTGGGCACCATGAACTTTCTGGGCCTCTCTTCTGACATGATGGTGTGAGTGAACGGAGTGGCTAGTCTTCCGAGCAGCCTGGCCAACTCGTATTGTTCTGGAGGGTTCTGAGGTCCTCTTAGGGCGATTGTTCAGGTCCATAGATTCGGCAATTTCCTCTATCCCTCCGTGGGTCCCTGATTCTGACATCTTGCGAACCCTGCCCTGACAGCCTCGGCTTCAGGGTAGTAGGGTTGAGCACGCCCTTCGGAGGGAGGGGGATTTCGAACCGGAGGGATTGGTACTGCATAGGGATGAGGCTCCTGCGGTGCCGGATGTGCTCCCGAGGCCCTTGGAGTTAGGGCCCGAGTAGTACTCCGATAATAGACGTCAAGAACGAAGGCTGATGTTCCCCAGCCTGGAACTGACGGTTGTGGATCTCTGCCAACGCGGGCAACGCTCGGGGGGTGCCCAGCCTAGTTAGCTGGAGCCTGCTCATGGAGTTCTTCATTCTCCGTGGCAACAGGAGGTTGCGTTCCTGCGGCGAAGTTGACCGGCGGGTTAGCAGAACCCGCTGCTTGGTTTTGTGTGAGTGTTGCCAGCGTTCTAGTGATGGCAAGCAACTGTTCTTGCACCAGTTCATTGTGTCGTTTGATCGATTCGATCTCTTATCACATGGGGTTAACCGCTGGTCCCTTTGTATGAGGAACAGGCGGCTGGCACTGAGAGTTTTGCGAATTCTGAGTATTCTGTCGTGGTCAGGAGATTTGGTGCCATGGTTTCCCGGTGAGGAAAGAGATGGGTTTATGAATAGAGCACTTGGAGATTAGTTGTTCCCACAGATGGCGCCAAACTGATGCTGCACTTTTCGGCTCACAATAAGTGAGGGCTCCGTGACCTGTAGAACACTCAGAAAGACGATCAAAGGTCCACCGGATTGGCTCCGGCGATAGTCGCTCCGATGCTTAAGTAAGTAAAAGGAATTGAAAGACTATATTGAAAGCCAAAGAATGAGCATGAAAAATAAAGCGTACCTTTAAGGTTTAATTTATAGACCGTGGCCTTCCTAATCTGATTAGGATTCGACGCCATGAGTATAGGGATTTGATCATCGGAGATTGCAGTTACCTTGTGGAGTATTGCTTAGAGATAACCATAGATGGTAGTTCCCTTGTTGAAGACTGTTTCCTTGTTGAAGACTGCTTCCTTATTCCCTGCTCGGCATCCGCTAAGGCAGGTGACGAGGTCTGGAGTGTTGGTCTGGACCTTGTGATAAGTTCTGAGACCCTTGCCCGGATATATGTGTTCTGAAGGCATATGTTTGGTCACTTCCGACCTTTTGTGCTGATCTGGATGCTTGAGCTTTTAGTCATTAGCTGAATGAGAACCGTGTTGGCCGAGTATGAGTTGGATTATGGTCATACGTGTCACGTGCTGATTGGCCTACTCTTTATGGTATATCACTTACCATCTTCGCCTTTGGCATCTCGTGGGATCTTCAAATCTTTCTTTTTTTTTTTTTTATTTATAACTCAGTATCTGATCCTTCGGGATGATTAATTTTGGGAATCAATTTCCTTATCCACTAGCGGAGGGTTCGATTAAAGTTAGGATAGCGCTCCGTATGAACTGACCCTAAGAGAAAATGGCATCCGCTGAATTTCGACCTAACGATTTCGGAAGAACAATCCCTTTAATTATTGTCTATCACTCAAATCTAGATCATAATTTCACATTCATTCCATGTATTTGAGTGCATTGATTTATAATTTTTCACAATGTTTTTGCAATAGCGCATTGATCAAGAATCAACCCCAAAGACTAAACAAAACATGAGAAATTACAACGACGGATAAGGTAACAACAATCTGACAAAAGATACTTCGTCATAAGGCATAAGGTAAATAAAATATGAAAAACTACAAAGAATTAATAGAACTCTCAATATGAGGGTTAGGTTTTAGGAAGTGACATTATTTTTAGGCCTTTTATATAAATAAAAAATATTATGGATTTTTGGATTGAAGAAATTAATTTACTAGATTATTAAATATTTTTTTCTATAATGTATTTTGAAGGTTATTTTAGTCTAATCAGTAATATTTTTCAACATAGTTAATGTGAAAGCGAACGGTTAGACTTTTTGTAGTAAAAGTTTTTTTTTTTTTTGAATTTTTTTTTGAATCTTTTAGATAAAAAAAAATTGTTTCAAAGTGATACCACTTAGATATCACTCAAGGTACCAAAGCGTGAATATCACCTAAAAGGGAGGTTGAATAGGTATGTCTTGAATAAAAATTTCTTTCTATGTTAATTTCAATTCTTCGTTAAAATAAAAGATGACACAATCATCAAAATCACTCAACGTGATTAATCCAACATTTATGCACATCTACCAATAAATTATCTAAGAATAATTGAAATACACCAACCTATCAACATTCACCAAATTGATCAATCTAACTTAATTTTATATGCAATTTTATCAATTCAAAAAAAATTCAACTAAGTAATCAATTTATGGTTTCAATCAAGTTTTTAATTAATCATAGTAAAAAATAATTATGAAATTCATGAAAACTCAATTTCTATATTCTAACGGAAGCATTCAATTAAAGCAAATAGTAAATTGAAAGAGATGGAAAGAATGAGAGATTTGTAAACCGATTGATGACGGAGAAACCACCAAGGACAACAATTCTTGAAGTAAAACTCCAGAGTCGGGCCAATGCTCAAGGAAGACTTCCACTATGATGAAAAATCAAATACAATGTATCTATGAACAAACTTAGTACCTCAAGTTCTGTTCTCCCGAATCACATCTTCAAATTCCCCTTGAATCCTCAAGCATCTCATAGCTGGAACCTTCAAACAACCGGAATCCTTGACGGTTTCAGAATCCTCCAATCAAGTCACTCAACAATTACGAATCCTCACAACCTCGGTATCCACCGATCGCTCAATGCCGAATCCTCAAACTTGAACTCCATCTTTCGTCAATGGTGAAATTGACATAAACTAAGGCTCTCAAATCTGATTTGGATATAGTGGATGATCTAAATTTATCAATGAACAATAGTAGAGATGTGTATGAATGACACGTATAAATGATCTCTCATAAGAGTTTCAAGATCTATCAATAATTTAGCTCTCACAAATTGTGACTCTCTCACTCTATTTTTGATTGCTCTCTATTGTATTTTCGTGTTTTTTTTTGCAAAGAGCTTGTTCAATCCCCAAATGACTTGAAAACAAAATATAAATTTATCTTTCACTCGGGGTTCGTTTGAACTAACCATCATTCGTTTGAACGAACAAAGAATGAATATCAAACGAGCACAATTCTGAGGTTGCAGCTCTTCGTTTGATACAAAGCCTTCAAACAAATGAGAACGAACTTCTCTATTATTCGTTCGAACGAGCCAAGGCTTTATTTGAATGACCAACAAAGAGTTGCTCATTCTTGCTTGTCTTGTGAAATGAAATTTTCCTTTAAGCATTTTAAATATGCATTTTAAAAAAATTGGTTCACAACCACAAGTTAATCACATACATGATATTATGATAAAAACTATATGCAATGCATACATGATGTGAGTGTGTGAGATCCAAATCAAATACAAAATTCCAATATACCCTTAGAGAACCAAGTCGACTGGTAGTGAGACACGGTAATGTCTCTTGTACGAACTTGGAGAAGAACGGGCATTGAAGGTACTCACTTGTAGGACTTATGTAAGGATTACAAACAAGCACATTTTGTCAAACCGAATTAGCCAATTACAATATCGAATCCCATGGTCCTAACAATTTCCTTATTTGGCAATCCTTGACAAAACTGTATAAAAAAGTATAAGAATACAATACCAAAATCTACAACCCCCAAAGAGCCAGATAGAAGAAAGTTTTACATTTTGACTCAATATCCTATACTATAAATATCACTTAGTACAGCTCAACAAGTAGCAAATTTATTTCCTGCACAACAAACTCAACTATACCACGTAAGATCACATCATAGAGATATATAAAATGAATCCAATTAGATCACACAAATAGATGAGTATCATTATAAAATAAGGTACAGTAAACATGGTAACCATATGTAATTAAAACAAGACTTGGGCAACACAAAGTAACTTTAAGCTATCTCATACATATGTAAAAAAAAAGGTATATTACTCCCCTTAAATATATGCTTAATACAATTATCTAATCTCTCCATTTTTACAACCTCCTTATGTAACACCATCTCCCCCTTTTTGTCATGATGACAAAGGAGGTAACAACAAAAGGAAGATCATAAGAAAGTAAGATATAACAAGATAAGCATGCATAGTGAGATAACAAAGTATTGACAGTAATGATCATGATACAAAAGAGAAATATCAAAGGTATCATAAAAAGAATAAGAGTCTATCATCAATCTAAAAAAGATAAACAGGTAATCATAGAGAAAAACTATAAAAAAAAAATAAGTACGTGTAGCTGATGAACATAAAACTATAGGTAAAAACTTCACTACAATATCACTCATCACCCATGTAACCAAATACAAGTTAAATCACTGATCATCTACAAGAGGATGAAGGAACAAAGACACGAGCGATGGTCGCCGACGCCGGAGAAGGTGACTGGAACCCTCGCCAAAAAAATGAAGAAGAAGAACACTGTGCGGGTTTGGTCTCTGGTCTTTGATCAAATCTCAGGTTGAGTCCTGACTGAATATTTAAATGGATTTGGGTTTATTGAATAGACGTTGTTTTGACCTAAAGAATAATATATATATATATATATAGGGCTGACATCATGATGATGTCAGCATGACACAATGAACTAGACAAAATCGGTTGCTTCTTAACCCTTTTGGACCGATTCACTTGGAACCTAACTGAACCGGATGGTTTAGGGTTTTAAAGTTTCTGAAATTGTGTTTTGACCCCCTAACCTTTCTATTAATTATAAAATGACCCCCAATAGTGTCGGTTAATTACAAAATGGCCTGAAAAAATTAATTAAATATTAATTTTAAATCCTTTTAATTATAAAAAAAATTATCAAAGTGTCCTTAGGCCAAAAATAAGTCAAATGAAGGCCAATTAAAATTTAAAAAAAAGAGTCAAACCTAATATTTTTTGGCATTCTGGACTCAACGGTGAAGTCCGATTTGTAAAATTAGATCCCAAAAAATATGAACGGGCAACCTGGAATAATTATGATTTTGTCCTAATGATCAATTAAGCTATTAATTAAACTTCGATGACTCTGAAAATACATACCATAGCATTTTGGGACATTCTGGACCCAATAGCGAGATCCATTTTATAAAACGATGTCCCAAAAATATAGACACGTGAAATGTCATTATTACTATTTTGCCCTTAGTAGTCCAAAAGCTAGTTAAATGTGAGAGATGACATATTTTGACCTTCTTTGACGTTTCGAACTCAACGGTGGAGTTCATTTTAGAAAAAAAAAGTATTGGAAAATGTGACATGCAAAAGTGTAAAATTATAAAAATGCCCCTAGCCTTAATATAAGCCACAAATAAGCTAATTAAGATCCAAAAAAAGCCTAAATTAATTACATTTGATATTCCAGACTTGACGGTGATGTTCTTTTGAGAAAAATAAGACTCAGTAACAAAATAAAAAATGTTGAATACGTCCTTAAGACTTAATGAAGTTACCAGAAGTGTATAGATGAAATTAAAAAGTCCATGTAAATGTTATAAGGACCAACTAGACTAAAAAATAAAGTTTGAATACATAAATTGTGTAAAGAGAAATATGGGATATTAAAAGTATAAATTACCATTATGTTCTTGAAGGGCCAAATAAGCTATAAAGTATAAGAGAACCTTAAATTGAGAATTTGAGAATCTCTTAATCCATTAGACTAAGTTCAAAAGAACTTAAAACGCTAAATAAAGATGCTTGAAATTAGAATAAATACTAATTTAATATGCTATGTATTTTTGATCCATGATTACAAGATGAGCCAAATGATGATAAAAGGGAACAAGGTTATAAGATAACTACTATGGTACCAGTATGGGAATGCAATGCTAAGAACCCAAGGTAAGTAAACCCAAACTCTAATGTGTGAATTTCTGCTTTATCAATGTGACTTACTTGGATGATTGCCAATCCTTATTTCTTAAAATTGTGCATCAATAAATTGCTTTGAGTCCACAACCTATTGTTTACTGTGATTTTCATATAGTGAAATTTGTGATCTATTGAGATTCTATTGATTGTGAATATTTATAAGTCCTTGACTCATTGGTTTTTTCTTATCTTTGTGATCATTGTGATTCCTTCTATTGTGGACATTTGTCATCATGTATACGTATATACCTTATGGAATTATTTTTCTGATGACGCTATTTGTGACTACCTGGGGTTATGCTGGTCATAACGCCCGTTTTGTGATGCTGGTGACTTACGGGTCAGTGCTTAGGAATGATACCCAACACATAGTCCTGATGAGGATATAATTTGATAAGAACTCTTAATGCTATTCAGGGTGAACCTAGATGAGTGCTATTTGAGAGTAGTCGGGCCCTATTTGTTGATAGTATCTATTAGACTCAATTTCTATATATTTGATTACACACCCTTTGTTAATTTGATAACATTGTTGTTGGATGTGAAATACGCATTTGAGGCTTATTTTTATATTCGATTGAACTCCTTTGACTGGGGCAGTTAAACGTGTTATGTTCATCTATTTGACTCAGATTTGTATATCTATCTGACTCAGACCCTTTTGTCTATTTGACTCAAATTTATATATCCATTGGACTCAGTGTTCCATATGTTTGATGTCACACTATGATTGTTGATTTATTAGACTCAGATTCTTATACCTATTTGACTCAGACCCTTACATCTATTTGACTCAGATTTGTATATCCATTGGACTCAGTGTTCTATATATTTGATGTCACACTATGATTGTCGATCTATTAGATTCAGATTCTTATATCTATTTGACTCAGACTCTTATGTCTATTTGACTTAAATTTGTATATCCATTTGACTCAGTGTTCCGTATGTTTGATGTCGCACTACGATTGTTGATCTATTAGACTCGGATTCTTATATCTATTTGACTTAGACCCTTATGCCTACTTGACTAAAACTTGTATATCTATTTGACTCAGTGTTCCACATATTTGATATCATACCATGGTTGTTCATCTATTAGATTCAGATTCTTATATCTATTGACTCAGACTCTTATATCTATCTTGACTTAGATTTGTACATTCTTTTGTGTAATAACCCGAAATTTTTTTTTTATTTTATATAAAATTTTCTTTGGTTATTAAATACTTTATTTATTTATTTATTTTATTTATTATTATCATTATTATTATTAAATTCTTGATGCATATGTTATATATATGCATGGTGTATGTGTAGTATGTATGTATATATGTGTAGTGTAATGTATGTGCATGTGAAAAACAATAGATATGTGTAAGTATGTGTTGTATAGCAGTGTGTGTGTGTGTGTGTGACCAACTAAATGTGTGTGAGGTGGCAGCTAGGTGTGTGTGTGTTTAGTGTGTGTCTATTATATGATGATTGATATATATGTATAGGTGTATAGGCAGCTTTGCATTAAATGCAAAGCTGCATTTGGGGAGAAGCAAGAGGCTGAGCAGAAGGGAGGAAGTCAAACAAAGGGGCTGATGTGAGAGAAAAACGTGTGAGAGTGGATGAGTGGTGCATAGGGTGTTGGTCTCGGTTGGAGAAGAAAAGAGAAGGGAGAAAAGACTGAGAGCAAGGGAGAGAGAGTTCTGAAGAAGCAGAAGTGACCAAGAGGAACAGAAGGAGAGGGGAAGCAAACAAAAAGGGAAAAATCAAAATTTCAAGGTAAGTGGGTTGCTTCTGTTTAAATTTCAAAAGCATGATTTGTTTAGTTTAAATCATAGGGTTTTATTAAGCATGTCATAAGGAAAATAATGCAAAAAGAATGAAGGAAAATGGTTGAAAGATGAGGGAGAAAAGGGGATTTGCAGGTCTCGGCCATGGAGGTTGAACCTTGTCATTTTATGTGAGAAACCATGTTTAAATAACCTAAAAATAATCCCACGAGGTGCAGAAAGAGAATGGAAAAAGAAAGAATGGAAAACAGTCAAGACCGAGCATGAAATTAGGGAAAATCAGCTCGCCGGAAAACCGGCCGGAGCTATTAAACCCTCTATTTCGTGAAGATTAAAAAGGCTTTGAGGGAAATGGAGGTTGGGGATGAGATCTACACGAGAAGGGGGAGAGAATCGCATTTTAAAAACCAAGAAAACTCGCCGGAGAAGGCGCCGGAACCCTACTGGTTCACCGCCGGAAAGTCGGGGACGAAGGGGGGGCTGATCCGGGCTTGGGTCGGGTCGGGTTGGGCTTGGGCCGGTCCGCCCCTGCCACGTGTCGCATCCCTGTTTTAAATTAAAAACCCAAATGGGTCTGTTTGGTTGCATGTCTAATAAATTGAAATTGAAAATTGAATTGGAGACAGGGATATCCTATCCCAGTTTTAACCCTATCCCCTGTTTGGTTATCCGAATATAGAATAGGGTTTTGCAAATTACGAAATTGCCCCTGAACTTTCTGAAAATTACCATTCTGTCCTGAACTTTCAGAAATTACCTTTTAACCCCCAAACTTTAGAGAAATTACAATTAGACCCACCAGATTAAATATTAATAAAATAATAATTAAATTAATTAATTAATTAATTAATTAATTTAATTAATTAAATATTCAAAAATAACCCGGAGTCCAAATGGGACAAGTCATTAGTGTATTTTGACTATCTCGGTCATTCTGAGGCCAATGGTGAGGTCTGTTTTACGAGACGGGGTCCCAAAAAAATAAAAGACCCGTAGTAACATATAAAATTACCAAAATGCCCCTGAATTGAAACACAGTCAAATGAACTCCGAAATAAGTAAACAAATAGTGAAACTTTATTATCTCGAACATTCCGGACTCAACCGTAGAGTCTGATTTGTGAAAAGAGGTCACGAAATGTAAGGACACGTGTAAAGTGCAAAATGACTGTTTTGCCCTTTTTAACCCAAGTGTCCGAATTGAATTCTACGAAAGCCTAAACTTAGTTTCTTCGACGTCCCGGACTCAATGGTGGAGTCTAAATTAGCAAAATAGAAACTTATGAATTAAAGACATAAAATTTGATGAATAGAATAAATTCAAATGACAATGAACTGAATTACCTGTTATGCTTATAGGAACGCGAAAGGGCAAGGAGAAGGTGCTCTGACCTTCAGTATTTTCACAGTGATCCTACCATACCTCGAGTGCACTTCTTGAGTTGAGACCGATTTACAGGTACGATATATTGTGCTAAGTAAGAAATAGAATTGAGATTAGGAATACTTGCTTTGCTGCATCGATTGTTCACATGTTTGCTTGAGTGTTCACATGCTTATGTGCTACGTGCTATCTTATTAAGTTGTATGATGATTATGGGTGTATTGCATGTGTTAGTGTAATGTGTGAGTTATACGCTTTGAAGAACTGTTGATATTATGAATTGTGTACTTGAAGGCATGCTTTATGTATGAATGAGATGCATCATTGAGATTGCATTGTGACATGATGAGATCAGAGCATATTGGCATAGTGTAATTCCTTGGACATGGCGTGGGTAAGCACTTGGTGCTTTGCATTATGAGGGTGCAGATCCTGTGGTGAAAAACCCAAAATCGGCCAATAGGTACTTGCAAGCCTGACGGATTCCGGACCATGAAGCGAGACATACGCGACGGTACTCATGCCAGCGGAGAATGACCGTATCATGAGACATGGGTGGCATAGAGTTGCATGGGTGTGTCACGCATACAGTACATATACCATATACTGCTCATATATCGTCATCGTGATATTGAATGCCATATAGAAATAACTGTACACTTGCACTTGCCACGACCTTAGTTTTGTTTCTTGCATTAGCATTATATTGTACCAGCATGTTGAGCTGACCCCTTTAATGGGGCAAACATTTCAGATGATGTCCCAGCTGTACGAGACGTGGAGATGATCTGACTAGGGACTATGTTAGGCCCAAGGAGCGTTTGTTTTTGATATTGTATAAGGGCATAAGCCCAAGACCGTATTTTATTTTACATGTTGTAAGCAAGTGGACTAGACCCTATGTATGTATCAGAACAGTGTACAGAATGTATGAGAATGTCATTATTATCTTTCATTTCTTTATTATTTTACTTTCCTTTGTCTCGTTACTCGCGCCTCGGGTTCGCTGGAATTCGGGGCGTGACAACGTGGTATCAGAGCTTAGGTTCGAATACCTAGAGACCGTGGGGTGTTGTTAAAACACCATGAGACCCTAGAGTAGAAGTGATGACTTAGTGTGAACTGTTAGTGGCATGCGGTAGGGCCTTATGTGTTATGTGATCATATGTCCTGATGCATGACTTGTTGTGATTACGTGTTGATTGATGATATGTTATGATGCATGATTATGTGATTTAATGTAGTGAGATGCATGACATGTATAATGTGTGAGAATTTGTTAAGTGTACATTATGACATGCTATACGTACTCACTAGTCGCTGATAAGAACATAACCGAGCGTTTATCTAAAATATTTTATATATACTCATGTCGCATTGGTGTGCACGAGTATGCACTATACTTGACTTCCCGGTAGATAGGGAGCAGACAAAATTTTCTTTTTGTGGTGGTGGTTGACTAAGATTAGAAACTCATGTCAATATGATAGACCGTATACTTTATGGGATAGACGGTGTACTCAGTCATTTGAGGTGTAGGTTGTACCCTTAGTTATCTACACGGTAGACATTGTGCCTAGTTACTTAGGGGACAAGTTGTGAACCTGGTTGTTTACCTGGTTGACTATTATTTGTGGATTCTGTATGAGTGAGCTAGGTTAGTAACCAATTTTCAGGGATTATAGTACTATGACTATGATATTTATACAGACTGGATTGGTCTCAGGTCTTGAGTTACAGTTGATGGATGGTACCCCATCAGCAAGTAATGAAAGGAGCTGTAATCCATGAAGGGTTATCACCTAGCTATAAAAGTAAGAGGTAATAAAAGACACATCAAATCTTAAAATACTAGAATGAGGATTTGGACTGTGGAGCTTTTGTGTATAGATGGATACTTAGAGTGTTTCCCTTTAAATTTTTAGAGATATTCCTGTGTTAAACCCTGGTTGTTGAGAGATGTATTGTGTTGGATAGTATTCACTGGGAGCTAAACCTTACTGGTGTTCAAATGTTTAAGTATGCGCGTATTACATTGTTTAGATAAAATCCTTCTTAATAGAGGGCTATGTTAGGGCTCGGTGTGAATTGTTTAGTATGACCAACGGGTGGTGATGGTTGACATTAGTTATGTAGGTATTGGGTAGGCAAGCGTGTCAAGATATATTGTGGTTGTTACTTCGAAATTGTGAAGTGTTGAAAAGTACCTACTTAATGTTCTTTTAACACCTGTGTCCAATGGAGTATTAATTTTTTCTTCTCTTTGAACTTGTAGACATGCCACCGAGACAAGCTACTCCCAGACATATACCACCTAGACGCGATGAGCCTAGGACCACTGCACCACCGTGGCATAGTTGGCCCCAAGCTGCTGCTTCGGCAGATGTTGCAGTTGAGGAGGCCGTCACTTTTACACCTGCTCCAGTAGAGGTAGGACAGACTAGTGGTTCTGGGGACGTAGCGACCATTATGCGGGAATGCCTTCACACTATACAGGAGGTAGTGACGAGAGCCGTCAGGGCTGAGAGAGAGTTGGCTGAGCTTAGAGGAGTCAGAGAGCCCCAAACCCAGAGCGAGGCGACTCTAGCACAGATCCCTAGATCTACCCCGATATACACTGGTAGGAGGCCATCGAAGAGGTCTCGAGCCCGTGCTGCTGCTGCACGGATATCTATACCCGCCCATACTCACACTGGTAGGAGACTGTTGAAGAGGTCCCAGACTGGTACTTCTTCCACATTCACATACACTTCCCAAGGGACCATTATTTGTTTTATTTGTGGACAGCCTGGCCACAAGATGGCCACTTGTCCTTTGAGGGACCCTAGCTTGAGACAGAGGGTCGGGGTTAGCCAGGAGTCATTTCCATCACCAGTACAGAGTCAAGGACGGGGGACTCCACGAACTTGTTTTGTATGCCACCAGACTGACCATGTTAGGGCCAATTGTCCCCAGAGGTCGATTTCCCAGGACTTAGAGGAGCCACATTTCTATCAGTATACCCAAGTGCCTCTGCCACAGCCACTATTGGGTCAGAGACCTCCGACACCGTATTTTCAGCATACACCTACAGCATTGAGTGTCAGGACTCCCAGTCAGAGGGGTGATAGGCAGGACCAGACCACTCAGAGTGGCGATATGCAGTAGCTAGCCTAGAGTCACCTATCCTTTTTGGACCTTCAGAGCCTTGAGGTACATTTTTTTTTATGTTTAGTTTATGGACTAGCATATTGACAGACCATAGTGCATCTCATTCATTCATATTTACTATGTTGCCATGACATTGGGGGTAGTGTGATGTTGACGAGAATCTGTAGAGGTTACTCGATAGATGTAGCCGACCACATGCTTTATTTGGATACTTCATCTTATTTGATGCGTCTAGTATTGGTATTATGTTGGAGATAGATCGGTTATTTACACTTTAGACAAGTATAGGCTGCTACGGGGGGGAGAGAGACCGTGTGTACTCCTGAGGGAGGTATTTTCTTTATTCCATGGAATGTCCATAGATCCTTTTTAGATTGACTTTATTGTGAATTAGGAGGGGTTAGACTTTAATTTGAATTGGGTTGGTTTGGGTTACATGATTAGAGGAGTGCTTGTTACCTTAGTTGTGAAATTATGCAATGTGGGGTATACTTGGTTATTGATGATCTAGGATTCAATGCTTGCCTATATACAGTATAACGAATGAGATTAAACAGTAGATTATATATTTGTTGCCTGTGAGATAGGCTATGAGCCTGGATATCCGTAAGGTTGAGAATATGCCTGGTCACCTGCACAACAGATTATATACTTATTTATGTATATGTGTATCCCTGAAATGAAATTTTATGCTGGGTGCTGATGTGGTAAGCTACATGTTAGCTATTAAATATTGTACGTTTACTCTATATAAGCATGCTAGTTTAGTAACCATTATAGTGCTGCGAATTTTGATTTTTTATATATGTACCGACTGATTATTATTGATGCATATATGAGAGAATGCTTAAACATGTTTCCATGTGTGTGTTGATGCATGTGTGTGAAAATTGATGTGTGTTCGTAGTGGAAATTGGTGGAGAGTTTAGTGTTTTACTTCTTCTGAATCTTGGTATATTGATGTAAGTTCATGTTTAGAATACGTAACCTACACTGTCTACATTGTATACCCAACCGACATACGCGTACATGAAATGAATAGGCTAGCCCTTATTAGTACATAACACTTAGTCTCGGTTATATATATATATATATAGACTAAGGTGGGAGGTGATAGCTTTACTTTTAGATTGTACTGTTGATGTTTTGTGGGTAATTAGGGTGCTTAGAAAATACTGGATGATGAGATTGCATTGTGGTACAGATAATGTGAATTTATACCATCGGGATAAATCACTAGGTGATTTCATGGATTAAATTGAGGTAGGTTAGATAACGTCACATGTGCGAGAGACCTTGGGGTATCCTTGTGATCAGTGAGGAGTTTCCTTTACTTTTTATTGTGTTGAATTGTTGAGGTGAGTCGTGATACTTGGATGGAAATCGAAAGGGATTGGCGTTGATGAGCCAATGTGTTTTGAGGATTTCATTATGTGTTGTGCCATGTGGAGTGAGTCGTTACAGATGAGATTAGCACCAGACCCTAGCAGGGAGTGTGGAGATGTCTGCACGTCGCTGCACGCCTACCGGTGAGGCGAAGCCTACGGGGGAGATGGTAATGGGAGGAGGTAATGCATTCCACATCGCCTGGCTAAGGGAGAGGTGAGTGATCCATAGGTAAGGCTGCACGTCTACATGTTGCAATGCATTTTGCATTGATCTTTTATTATTATGTCGAGAGATGGTACGACTACATGGAATTCCCTTATCCATTGTCTTAAATAGGGACCCACGTTTCACTGCCGGTTTTGGCAGAGCCTCTAGACAGCCTTAGGGACTTAGCTAAGTTAGTACTACTTTTCAATCCCCAGACTGATGGTCAGTCAGGGCATACCATTCAGATCCTAGAGAGCATGCTTAGATACTGCATTATGGACTTTAGAGGTAGCTGGGAGGATCACCTTGCTTTGGTAGAGCTTGCCTACAACCGTAGCTAGCAGTCCAGTATTGAAATGGCACCATTTGAAGCGTTGTACTGTAGGCCGTGTCGTTCACCGGTGTGTTGGACTGGGGTAGAGGAGATGGTTGTTTTGGGACTCGACTTAGTCCGTGAGACCATAGACAAGATACAAGTGATCAGGCAGCGCTTGTTGCCAACCAGAGTCGCCAGAGGAGTTATGAAGATAGGAGGCGGCGACCCTTGTCATTCGAGGTGGGGGACCATGTGTTTCTCAAGATATCCCCCCCAACGAGGTTTGAGGAAATTTGGGCGCAGTGGGAAGCCGTCGCTACGATTTATGGACCCCTTTGAGATTCTTGGGAGGATTGGTGAGATGGCTTATTAGCTGGCCTCACCTCCACAGCTATCTGGAGTTTAAGATGTCTTTCATGTGTCGATGCTAAGGAAGTACCATTCCGACCCCTCACATGTACTCGATTGGGTAGGTCTTCAGCTAGAGGGGGACGCTTCCTATGACCAGAGACCCGTAGAAATATTGAACTCAAGGGACCAGGTTTTGCGAGGCAGGACTGTCCCTTTGGTCAAGGTTCGTTGGAACCGAGGTTCGAACTGGTACCCCGAGTTGTTTGATCAGTGATGTATTTTCCTTCATTTTATGTTATTTTAAATTTCGGGACGAAATTTCTTTAAGGAGGGAAGGATGTAATAACCCGGAAATTTTTTTTTTATTTTATATAAAATTTTCTTTGGTTATTAAATACTTTATTTATTTATTTATTTTATTTATTATTATCATTATTATTATTAAATTCTTGATGCATATGTTATATATATGCATGGTGTATGTGTAGTATGTATGTATATATGTGTAGTGTAATGTATGTGCATGTGAAAAACAATAGATATGTGTAAGTATGTGTTATATAGCAGTGTGTGTGTGTGTGTGTGTGTGTGTGTGACCAACTAAATGTGTGTGAGGTGGCAGCTAGGTGTGTGTGTGTTTAGTGTGTGTCTATTATATGATGATTGATATATATGTATAGGTGTATAGGCAGCTTTGCATTAAATGCAAAGCTGCATTTGGGGAGAAGCAAGAGGCTGAGCAGAAGGGAGGAAGTCAAACAAAGGGGCTGATGTGAGAGAAAAACGTGTGAGAGTGGATGAGTGGTGCATAGGGTGTTGGTCTCGGTTGGAGAAGAAAAGAGAAGGGAGAAAAGACTGAGAGCAAGGGAGAGAGAGTTCTGAAGAAGCAGAAGTGACCAAGAGGAACAGAAGGAGAGGGGAAGCAAACAAAAAGGGAAAAATCAAAAATTTCAAGGTAAGTGGGTTGCTTCTGTTTAAATTTCAAAAGCATGATTTGTTTAGTTTAAATCATAGGGTTTTATTAAGCATGTCATAAGGAAAATAATGCAAAAAGAATGAAGGAAAATGGTTGAAAGATGAGGGAGAAAAGGGGATTTGCAGGTCTCGGCCATGGAGGTTGAACCTTGTCATTTTATGTGAGAAACCATGTTTAAATAACCTAAAAATAATCCCACGAGGTGCAGAAAGAGAATGGAAAAAGAAAGAATGGAAAACAGTCAAGACCGAGCATGAAATTAGGGAAAATCAGCTCGCCGGAAAACCGGCCGGAGCTATTAAACCCTCTATTTCGTGAAGATTAAAAAGGCTTTGAGGGAAATGGAGGTTGGGGATGAGATCTACACGAGAAGGGGGAGAGAATCGCATTTTAAAAACCAAGAAAACTCGCCGGAGAAGGCGCCGGAACCCTACTGGTTCACCGCCGGAAAGTCGGGGACGAAGGGGGGGCTGATCCGGGCTTGGGTCGGGTCGGGTTGGGCTTGGGCCGGTCCGCCCCTGCCACGTGTCGCATCCCTGTTTTAAATTAAAAACCTAAATGGGTCTGTTTGGTTGCATGTCTAATAAATTGAAATTGAAAATTGAATTGGAGACAGGGATATCCTATCCCCTGTTTGGTTATCCGAATATAGAATAGGGTTTTGCAAATTACGAAATTGCCCCTGAACTTTCTGAAAATTACCATTCTGTCCTGAACTTTCAGAAATTACCTTTTAACCCCCCAAACTTTAGAGAAATTACAATTAGACCCACCAGATTAAATATTAATAAAATAATAATTAAATTAATTAATTAATTAATTAATTTAATTAATTAAATATTCAAAAATAACCCGGAGTCCAAATGGGACAAGTCATTAGTGTATTTTGACTATCTCGGTCATTCTGAGGCCAATGGTGAGGTCCGTTTTACGAGACGGGGTCCCAAAAAAATAAAAGACCCGTAGTAACATATAAAATTACCAAAATGCCCCTGAATTGAAACACAGTCAAATTAACTCCGAAATAAGTAAACAAATAGTGAAACTTTATTATCTCGAATATTCAGGACTCAACCGTAGAGTCTGATTTGTGAAAAGAGGTCACGAAATGTAAGGACACGTGTAAAGTGTAAAATGACTGTTTTGCCCTTTTTTACCCAGGTGTCCGAATTGAATTCTACGAAAGCCTAAACTTAGTTTCTTCGACGTCCCGGACTCAATGGTGGAGTCTAAATTAGCAAAATAGAAACTTATGAATTAAAGACATAAAATTTGATGAATAGAATAAATTCAAATGACAATGAACTGAATTACCTATTATGCTTATAGGAACGCGAAAGGGCAAGGAGAAGGTGCTCTGACCTTCAGTATTTTCACAGTGATCCTACCATACCTCGAGTGCACTTCTTGAGTTGAGACCGATTTACAGGTACGATATATTGTGCTAAGTAAGAAATAGAATTGAGATTAGGAATACTTGCTTTGCTGCATCGATTGTTCACATGTTTGCTTGAGTGTTCACATGCTTATGTGCTACGTGCTATCTTGTTAAGTTGTATGATGATTATGGGTGTATTGCATGTGTTAGTGTAATGTGTGAGTTATACGCTTTGAAGAACTGTTGATATTATGAATTGTGTACTTGAAGGCATGCTTTATGTATGAATGAGATGCATCATTGAGATTGCATTGTGACATGATGAGATCAGAGCATATTGGCATAGTGTAATGCCTTGGACATGGCGTGGGTAAGCACTTGGTGCTTTGCATTATGAGGGTGCAGATCCTGTGGTGAAAAACCCAAAATCGGCCAATAGGTACTTGCAAGCCTGACGGATTCCGGACCGTGAAGCGAGACATACGCGGCGGTACTCATGCCAGCGGAGAATGACCGTATCATGAGACATGGGTGGCATAGAGTTGCATGGGTGTGTCACGCATACAGTACATATACCATATACTGCTCATATACCGTCATCATGATATTGAATGCCATATAGAAATAACTGTACACTTGCACTTGCCACGACCTTAGTTTTGTTTCTTGCATTAGCATTATATTGTACCAGCATGTTGAGCTGACCCCTTTAATGGGGCAAACATTTCAGATGATGTCCCAACTGTACGAGACGTGGAGATGATCTGACTAGGGACTATGTTAGGCCCAAGGGGCGTTTGTTTTTGATATTGTATAAGGGCATAAGCCCAAGATCGTATTTTATTTTACATGTTGTAAGCAAGTGGACTAGACCCTATGTATGTATCAGAACAGTGTACAGAATGTATGAGAATGTCATTATTATCTTTCATTTCTTTATTATTTTACTTTCCTTTGTCTCGTTACTCGCGCCTCGGGTTCGCTGGAATTCGGGGCATGACATTTTGACTCAGTGTTCCATAAGTCTGATCTCACACTTTGGTTATTCATCTATTTGACTCAGACTCTTATATCTATTTGACTCAGATTTGTATATCTATTTGACTCAGCGTTCCATATGTTTGATGTTGCACTATGATTGTTGACCTATTATACTCATATTATTATGACTCAGATTCTTATATCTACTTGACCTAGACTTTTATATCTATTTGACTTAGATTTGTATAATCATTTGTCTCAAATCTATATATCCATTTAACCCAAGATTCTATATGTTTAATCTCACACCATTTGTTGACTTAGTGATGTCACATTTGGATGATAAATACAACCATGAGGCTTATTTTTGTATTCAATTGAATCCCTTGATTTGGCCAGCTAAATGACATGTGCTGATAGATTTATGTTTATTAACTTGTTGAGTCACTATTATCACATTTGTGAACTCCTTATAAAACAGTGTTACTCTAGCTCGATGACCGATTTCTTTAAGCTTGAAATCGTGTGATTACTCTCTTATTATACACTTTGTTTAACCCATGACAAGGTGAATAATTTACTTACCAAGCTAAGTTAACTCACTCCAGAATTATAACAATTTTTTAGGTAACACAATATGGAAAGAAATGCAATGATGACAACTAGTGGAGCTAGTGATATGCTTGTGGGCAACTTTGACAATGTATAACTCCGATCCTTAATTTGTATATATATCCTGTAAGGTTAATGCTAATTTTAGATACTGTGACATAGTGACACTAGAAATGCTATTACACTTGGATGGTGATTTATGACGATGAAAATTGTACTTAGAGATAATTTGATTGATGATAGTTAAAGTTTGATTTGTTATCAGATGAGTTGCATATATATAGCTTCTGCACCTAATATATAAAAGAAAAAAAAATTATCACTCTTTGTTGCAATTCATTTGATTTTGTACAGCCTGTTTGAGTGATAGTGTCGGTCACTGGCCTCTAATTCGCATAAGATGGGTTTTGGGTCATGACAGAGAACCCTTTTATGTTGTTGCTACTAATGCCTAATTAAATATCAAAGACATACGATCTTGACTATTTTTAATGTTCTGGACTCAAATACGAGCTTCATTTTAGCAAAATATATTCTAAAAAAATTTTTTATATTAATTACAAATGTCTAAATAAATTAAATAAATTTCTTGAAAGGTTACGAAAATTTTAATAAGGGCTATCTTGGCTATTTACAATAGTCTGAACTTAAATATAGTATCCATTCGAGCTAATTAAGTTCTGAGATTTATGATACTTATTACAAAATTACCATTATATTTTATTTAGCTACATAAAGTTCTACAAAATCATGAAAAAAACTTACTTTGATATTTTTAAGGCTCTAGATTCAAATACGTGGTTTATTTTTATGAAATAGATTTTGAAAATAAACTTTATAAATTACAAAATTACATTTTTTGCAGTTGAAGTATTTTAAATGTGCCAATAAGTTTCAAAGAATGCATATTCTTATTTTTTTTATGTTTTGAGTCTAAATTTGATGTCTGTTTGGGAAAATTAAGTCCCAAAAAAATATGATATTAAATAAAATAAGTCCTAAAAGCCCAAATTAATTATGAAATTGGTTACTAAAATTCTAAAAAAGCTGACCTAAAGATTTTTAGACGTTCCGAAGCTAATTTTGTAAACCGTTTAAGTAATGGGACTCTGGTAAATAATGTTTGAACTTAGAGTAAGCTTAAAAAAGTGAAAACAAATGATCAAAAATACAAATATAAGGCTAATAAGACAAGAAGAGCTCAAGAATTTAGATAAAATAATTATTGTTAAGTTTTGAATTTAAACAGGTATAACTAAACAAGGATATTGGGGGCCAATTAAGAGTATGAAAATTGAATACCAGGATTAAGTTCCTATAATTTGAGTTATGTACATAACATAAGGTTTGTAAAGTGTAATACCCCGACCCAAATTAGAGGCTATTAAGCTGTTGTGTTGAAATTGGAAATCAACACCTTTAGTAACAAGGTCGGTGTCGACCCCGACACACGAACTTTTAAGTAAATGTCCTGAAAGGTCAGGATGACTGTACATCACTTTCGTTGCAATCACCAACATGTCGATTTTGATGATAATTACATTTTCACGTCAACTACCAATTGTTGATACGAGTACGAGAATTTGGACAAATATTACGAGAATACGAAGATTAGTACAAGATAATGCATTTAAGAAAATAATTAATTTTTTTAAAGTAATTAATTATTTTAAGTATAAGAAATAAATTGTGACAATTAATATACGTAATTAAATATAGAGATATATATGTATATATATTGTATAAATAATTATAACCTTAAATATATATATATATATATAAATATAAATGAATATATATGTGTATGTGAATGCATGCATGTATGCCAAAATATGTATGTATGAGATGTATGTATAATAGGGCATGCTATTGTCCAAAGTGTACAAAAGTGGGAGAGGTATGTGTATTATCCAAGGTGTATTTGGGTTGAACTTTGTATATATATACATATATATATATATATGTGAGTCAAACACCACACACATACACAACCGGCCACTCATGGCCTGCCCAACAGTGGCAATTCAGGCCACTCATGAAGAAACCTGAAATGGGTTAAACCAAAGAGAGGGGGCAATCAGAAATTTCAATGATTTCTTCTCCTTATACATAATACATGGTGCTTATACACACAAAACACAACCATCCGAGAGTGAGGGAGAGAATTGAAGGAATTTCTGAGACATTCAGAAGTAGGAAGCAAGGAGCAAGGGAGAGAGAAACAATTTGAAACAAAGTAAACCCTCAAACACTTGAATTTCTCTCTCTAGAAATTTTATATGTATGAATCTGTTTTAAGCCTTTAATCTAGCAGATATGATGATTAGGATGAATATACATGAATTATGCATGAAAATCTAGACCTAAAACACCTAAGAAACACAGGCCGTACACAAGGCAGCCATGGATGGACCTTGCTTGGAGCAGGTCTGAACCAACTTTCCCTAAACCAAATTTGGTCTATCAAGACCTCAAGAAGACCCTAAGAGCATCCTAAAAACCTATATACGCGATCAAAAATCCCAAAGAAAGACCTCCAAACATAGACTTGCAGGTTACGGGTTTACAACCCAAACCCTTAAACTCTCATGTAAACCAACATACATGAATGGGATTTGAATCCTCATGAAGAGGGGATCAAAATAAACCCAACCACACTAAAAATGATGGAGAAATGACCATGAACGACCCATGAACAGATTCGGATTATCGTGGCTTAAACCAAGCTTTTGAGCCACATTCAAATCTCCAAATGAATGCCAAAACACTCCATAATGTTTTAGAAACATTTTAGGTTGAAAACAGCAGCAAAAAAGTTGGCCAAAATCCACGAAATAGGAAGAAATGGAAACCTGCAACTAGGGTTACAGTGGGGAAGAAATGGGGAAGACGACAGTGAGTTGACTCGGTCTTTTAAAATTTTCGTGTCGACTCGGACGCGTGGCAGCCTCTGGGCTTGCCACCGAATTAATGGGGCGACGTCGTTTTGGGCATTGGGATATATATATATATATAACGGTTTAAATTAAAAGAAAAGGGAAGGATTTGTTGCTACGGGGTATCGAACCCCTGACCCCCACGCGCCCATGCACGCCTTTTTCCACTCGGCCACGCATGCGCGTGTGCCATATATGCGAACCAATATATATATATATATATATATATAATATAGTTAATTAAATCCAAAAATTAAAAAGGTGCAACTGCACCTGGTGAGATTCGAACGTGCGTGGTATGGGGAGGGAGGTGACACGCTGGCCAGCGTGCCACCCTATTCAACCTGTTCAAATTACGTATAAAATAATATATATATTATACTTAATTAAGATTAATTTAATTAAATGAAATTAATTAAATTAAATGCTCCGAAATGGCCCGTTGTCCAAAAATTACAAGTTATATATGTAACCTTACTATCTCGGACCCTCTGAGTCCATTAGTGAGGTCTGTGACTTGAGATGAGGCCCCAAAAAATTTAAGACTCCTAAAAATGTCAAAATGACCAAATTGCCCTTCCCCCTAAACAAGTCCAACGAAGTCCGAATTAAACAAATAAGTAGTGTATCCTTACTATTTTGGATACTCTGGGACTGATGGTAGGGTCCATTTTAAGAGACGGGACCCGAAAAAATAAAGACACGTAAAAGGGTAAAATGACCAAATTACCCCTAGTACACCAAAAGCCAAATTAAACCAAAGAAGGTCTAAACTGACTTTCTTCGACGCTCTGGACTCAATGGTAGAGTCTATTCAACCACAAGAAATGTCTAAAATAAAAATACATAAAATTTGATAAATAGCATCTGTTAGATGACTATAAATTAAAGTGATGCCAAAGTACTAATCTACGGCATATACAAGGACATGACAACACATCAACTCTAGAATAAAAATTTCTAACTCATAAATTGATCTTAGGTAAATCATGGAAGAACAACGAACCAAGTACACAATCATGACCAAGGCCCAAAGGGCCAAGGACCCTAAGCAACAGGCCTTCATGCAAGAGCTGTTGCGTCGACAGAGAGTAATCAACAGATTTGTCAAGATAGCCAAGGCGACAGAGGTCGTCTCGGTAAGCCCTTTCATGTTCAAATCACCCACCAAGGCCATGGTGGCGGAGGCTAAAAAGAAGAAGGAAGAAGAAAGGAAATTGGAAGAAGAGAGAGAGAATACAGAAACCTTAGCCGAATGGCGTCGCAGGTAATATTATTATCATTTAGAACCTAAGTTACTAGTTCTGTATTATAGTTATAAGACAGACAGGTATGACAAGTTAGGCTTCTCACAGTCTACACTTAGTGAGTTGTGGAGTTAATTAAGCACATATGAAAATTTATGAAATCTTCATGAATCTTGATAGGCTAAGGAAAGAGAGAGTAAAAGGGAAGGCGCCTCAGTAGAGCTAACCCTAAAGGACCAAGGTGAGTAACCCTGTATTTGAACTGGAGATTTAACTCCATATATTTGAAGAAGTTTTAAGCACAAGTCATTGCAGCCTTTGAATATCAAATTCAGTCTATATATGATTCCGTTCTTTTAAAATATTCTGTTACGGCATGCTTATTAAATGTTTTAAATTCAGCTCTTTTCTTGAAAATACATCAGCATGTCTAAATCAATTGCAAACCTCTTTAACATTCTGAATTTGATTATCACGTGTATTTGAAGCTTTATTGTAGAATTTGTACATTTCATGCTTTAAATGTTCATGAAAAATATCTATTGAAGAAGTCATGTGACAAATGTTTTATAAGATAAATGGTACTAAGTACCACCCTATATGATGGTTGAAAACCTTCGGGATTCAACAGTACATGCCCGGTAGAAGGATCTAATCCCCCAGGCAAATGAGATATCTCCATCGACAGTATTGGCAGTAAAAATGGGAGTCTGGTTCGAAACAGATTCCGCCTAATAAAAGAGAAAAGATGACAAGGGATTTTGAAAATAGAAGTAGGTGTTATCCCTATTCTATTTCACGTGTTTATATGCTTTTAAATTGCATATGCTCTATTTGAAGAAAATGTGTATTTAGCTTGAATACTTTAATTGTTCAAAGCTATTGTTTTAAGAATGCATATACTCTGTGTTCTAAAATGTACAAGCAATTGGTAGTGAGTATTTCATAAACCCTCATGTGCTAAAACCACTACCAGTTGAAAAACCCCATGACGAATGCAGGAATTACTCACAAGCTTTGATTAGCTTACCCGGATTTTATCCGCCCCCCCCTTTCAGGTGACTAAGGACAGATCGATTTTTGAAGACTATAAGGAGAAACCTAGCTTTTGGGAAGATTTGCTTGAGGAGTTCTTTTGGGGAAAAATCACATGAACTCTGATTAATATGTTTTGTATTAGCTGATAATTTAAGGACGTGTATTAAGCCCTACGGGGCAGTTGAATTAAGATTTTAATTATGAAGTCCTTTAAGTTTTAGTTGTGCTCTGAATGTATGATTATACCTGTATACCGAAATGTGAAGAGCGGCAGTATCGGACGGATGTGCAAATTTTTTTTTAAAAAAAAAAAAAAAAAAAAAAAAAAAGATTGTCACGCTTCCGCAACCACATGAAGCACATCTATTCGATACCGCTACCTATGCGAGCCTTGTCTCGAGGCCTTCGGGTCTCGGGGCGGCGATCGCGATCCGGTAATCCGCGCAGGGTGGGTTTCGGGTCGTGACATAAAGTGTCAAAAGGATAGGTGAGTAATTCTAGAACTCTAGAATGGTGAAATTTTAAACCCTATTACTATTTTTTATATAGTAAAAATGATATTCTCTGCTACGCAAGAAAGTACTATGTTACACTATAAAAATGTGATTTACAAACATATTTACTAATTGTTCTAAAAATCCATGGATAGAAATGTTTTGAAAAGTTATATATATTTTTTACACACATGCCATTATACGAACCCCATTAAAAGGAACATGCCAATAATGATTAAAGTTCTCGACGGGGGACAAATGATGATAAGCTAATAAGTGGGCCATATATATTTTTTGTTGTCATTATGTGTAACTAGGTCATGTGTTGACCTTTTGTTCAGAATTTGAGTCGAGGCAGGTTCTTTTGTTATGTTATGATGTCTTTTTCGTAGTAATAGACATGATATGTTATGGTATGATATGATATGTGAATTTATGAATATGAGATGCTTGCTGTACTCAAATAATATTTAAGTTTCTCAAAGCATGTAATAAAAAAGTTATGATTCTGATTCATGAAACGCAAGCTCTGTTTAGAAGTGTGTTTTATACTTTTCAAGATATGTTATGATTATGATATACAAGTTATATTTGAAGTGGAAAGCAAATTCATAAATGACATGTTTTCAAACATTTCAAATGTGTTAAAAAATTGCTATATTTTCAAAAGTTATGATATTCCATTTACTATCTATGGTGTATATGGATGCTTTGCTTTGAAAACTCATGACAAAGGCTATACTTACTCACTGAGCTTAGTGGTTTCACTCTCCCCATTCTCCCAACCTCCTAGATTTTGTAGAATAAAAATAAAGATAAAGATAGAGTAAGGCTTAACAATGCTCGAGAGGAAATGAAACATAGTCAGTCTGAATTTGTACTAACAACATGTCACGACCCAGGCCCTAAAGACCCAAGTAGTGATGTAAAATTATCATAAAATATTTATAATTTAGTCCACATGGTTAATCAAGTCAACAAAAGTCAACCAGACTTCCGAACACTAGGTTTGACCAAGGCGCTATCGCGCTAAGGCATAGAAAATTTGATATTTGAAATCGTTGGAATTGGCTTTGCAAAAGTCTTGATAATAGTTTCTTAGGTGTACAATAGTCTAAAAATGATTTTTAATAAACTTTAGCTATAGGGTAACCCACTCAACTAGCCATGACCCAAGGCACTATTTTAAGACAAACAGAAATTTTATTCTTGGAATAGAGAGTTGACTTTTTATTCTTAAGGAATTAGGTTTTGGGACTATTTTTATTAGTTCCAAATTAGGGTTCTTCCTTATTTACATTATAACGTCTTAAGTAAATGAAAAAAATTTACTTAAATGACATTTAATGTAAATAAGGTGTCCACTAACAGTGTTGTCTGTGTAGCAGAATGCAGAGTAGAATTTACCTTCTGTCCATTTCAGTCGACTCAGTCTATCTATCAGTCGATTGATCATCCCATTCAGTCGACTAAAAGTCTAAGATTTATAGGTTCTTTACCTTCTATTAATTTTAGTCGACTGGTTCTAGCTTCCAATCGATTGGTCTTTCCATTCAGTCAATTGAATTAGTCGTCCAACACTAGAACATGTTATTTTTGTGACTTTTTCATTCATCCTTTGAACCATTTTCTTTATCAATTTATGACACAACATAAATAAGGTATTCCTAATATCAAATCACATTATTTTACAAGATCCAAAAGTATTACAAATATTCTCAATTAGTCCCAAATCACATAACATCATCATATACCAAACATCTCAAATATTTTAAGTTTGGTTACATATTAAAGAGCTTGACTCCTATAAGATCAACATCAAGGCCAACATATGATTACATTTACATGAGTTTACACAAATGAAAAGGAAGAATTAACATAAACAAAATATGTAACACCCCGACCCGATTAATTAATAATTAGTTTGCTAATTATTAATTAGAACAACATAGAGAATAATTGAGGAAACTAATCAAGAATTTCTCGATGGTTACGATACGCTAATAAAATAATTTAATAGGTCAAGAAGGGAAGGCCTAATTTAGTCATCTTAGCCTGATTTTAACACTACAAAAATTCAAATTAGCAAACTATGGAGAGCACAAAAAAATAATAAATGACACAAGGCTTTGAACCTCGAAGCCAACCCAAATAGGAAACGACTAGAAGAAACCATTTCGTAAAACAGAGCAATAGAAAAGAAAATATCAAGGAAACAACTAAAACGAAAAATTGCGCCAGCCAAACGAGGCATAAGCATAAAATGGGAGGCAAAATTGCAAAAGTGAGGCCAAGGGATTTTGAACCCTTGACCAAGTGAGGCAAGGTTTTAAAGTCCCAAAAATTTACCACTTGGCCCACAAGCACTTTTGTGCTTTATTATATATAGGATATATATAAATATCATATAATGCCCTAAATTCTGAATATCAAAAATGAGGTGGCAACCCCTCATTTGACCACTACCTTTACTAATTAGTTTACATACAGCATGTATATATATATATATTTTAAAAATAAAATATAAGATATATGATATATTTATATATGTTGCCTGTGTGATTTGAGGGAAAATCAGAAATCAGAATATGTAAGTGTGTGCTTGGGTAGAGAGAGAATGAGGTAGAGAGAGAAAGTGAGGAAAAGAAAGAAACCTAGAAAGAGAGGAGTTTGTGAAGAGAGGGAGGTGAAGCCTCACTGCATGCTGCATGCAAGGAAGGAAACAGAAGCAGGACATTGACTTAGAAAGCTTGAGGATCAAAGAAAGAAGAGGGAGAAGCCGAAGGAAGAGAGGGAGAGGTAAACAAATTTTTCTCTCTAAGAAATCTTTGTTTTCGAGTTTATTTAATGATTTACCTTGCATGCATTAGGTTAATATGCTAACTGAATATGAAAGGGGGAGAAATGCACAAAAAGTGCGAAGAATAATTGTGTTTTGGGGTTAAAAACAGTAAGGGATAGTTTAGAGAGAGAGAGAGAGAGAAATGCACAAGCTTTGCGGGGGTTTTTGTTAGGTTTTAGGAATGGGAAATTGTCCCCTATAGTTTCAGGAATCTCTGGGTGAAAACGGGCTCAAAACAACAACCGTAGCCCCTCAAAATAAAAAGAAACTAACCTCGCCGGAAACTGGGTAAAAGCCACTGTAACTGGTTGTTCGACGGCCAAGATGCAGCCCAACCAAAAATCCAAAATATGGAGCCCTCACAAAAAAATAGTTTAAACCACGTTGAAAACGGCCAGTAAAGTCACCAGTGGCAGGTCGCTGATGACGGAAATGACGTCGGAACCCTCGTCGGACATTTGAGGATGAAGCACAGTGCAGGGTCGGGTCTTGGGTCGGGCCCCGACTGGGTTTTAAATAATTTAGTGAAACTGTGTCGTTTTAGGCATTGAGTTTTAAATTTTAAATTCAAATTGGGGCTATTTGGTTACAAGTTATAGGAAATTGAAATTGGGTTGGTTCTAACCCAATCGTGGATAAGGGGATTAAGAGGGTTATTTGATTTCGGTTTAATTGGAAACTTGGACCTGTCGGTTCAGGAGAAATATGAACCGGTTTAGGGTTTTAGCACCTGAACCCTTTGGTTCACTGGTTTAATTTAAACAAAGGAAACCAAAACTTTAATAAATTGTGGTTTGACCCCAATAGTTAGGAAAAATGATACTAAGGCCCAAGATTTGGAGAATTAATTTTAGTAAGCTCCCTGAAAAAATAAATAAATAATAAAATAATTTATTAATTGGCTAAAATGACTGTTTACCCTTGGACACTAAATAAGTCAAGCGAAACCCAAATAAAATAAATAAATAGCATATTTTTACTATTTCAGGCATTCCAGACTCAACGGTGGAGTCCGATTTGTGAAATTAAGTCCCAAAAAATATAGACACGTAAATGGTAAATGACTGTATTACCCCTAATGGTACCCAGGTCCAATTAAAAATAAAGGATAGTCTATTCAAATTATGACAGACATTCCGGACTCAATGGTGAGGTCTGTGAAGTCTAAATAAATCTCGAAAAATACAGATAGATGAACTAGGGTAATTTCAAATACGTCCTGATGATCAGTTACGTGATCAGATGGACTCCGACAACTATAAAAATTATGTACTTTAATATTTTGGGACATTCCGAACCCAATGATGAGATTCCGTTTTGTGAAACAAAGTCCTGGAACCATAGACATGTGAAACATTAAAATGATAATTTTACCCTTAGTATTCCAAAAGCCAGATGAATGTCAAGAGGGACATAGTTTGACTATTTTGGACGCTCTAGACTCAATGGTAGAGTTCGTATTAACAAACAAAGTATCGAAAAATGTAACGCATGAAAGTATAAAATTACCAAAATGCCTCTAATATAGTATAAAGCCCGAATAAAGTCCAAATTGGACGAAATTGATACCAATAAAGGCCTAAGTAATTGTAAACTTGTATGAATGACTAAACAATAATTCGGGGTCAGAATATCATCAAATATAAAAGGACCAAAATACCCTTAAGCATAGAAAATGCAAAGTAAAGGTCGAATAAATTAGAAAAGAAGGCCAGTCTGATATAAATCATAATTATGGGGCTGAATAAGACTCTGAAAACAGCTAGAGTATAAAATAAAAAATGACCAATGTGTCCCGATGATTTAAAGCAGATACCAAATGAAGTCTAAAAGGCTTAAAAATTTACATATAAGACATGACGAATATTCTGAGGACCACGATAGGGTACGGGGCAAGAATGAAAATATTACCATTGTTCCCCTAAGGTTAAGAACGTGATTAATTGATAATGAATGAAGTTCAAATGACCTTAATTATAATTCTGACGGCTACTAAACCCATTTAAGGAATTTAATAGCCTAAGTTAAAACCCTGAAATGGGGAATTAAAAACACTTAACTAAATAGACTAAGTTCAAAGGAACTTAAAGCATTACATAACAATGTTTGGGATTAAAATATGTACTAATTCATTATGTAATATTTTGGATCCATGATAATAGGATCACCTAAGCAACGAAAATGAAAAGAAGCCGTGACTTAACAATAGTGGTACTCGTTTGAGAATGTGATACTAAGAAACTGAGGTAAGTAACTCCTATGCTTTAATATGGGTTATTCCCAGCCAGTCATATTTATTTTCATATGCTGCCAATTTCGTACTCTATCACCACTTATTGATCTTGATTTTTCTGATTTGATGCCAATCGACTTGTGATTATTTGTGCATGCCTGTACTTCAGATTCGACTTGCTTGCCTTATCAACATCTTCATGCCTCTGTGCAAGATTCCTTTCTAAAATGAAATATAAAAAAAATATTGTGAGCGTAGATACTCGAATCTAGTAGATATAAATTATATGAATCTTTCTATCTAGAATATGCCAACTTGCACAATTAGAATTGTCACGACCCGAAACCCACCCTATGCGGATCTCGTATTGTGGGGCCGACCCTTATGATCGTCCCTACTTTTTTCATTCTTTTACCAATGATATCAGTAAATAATATAAACATGATATTAAAGTGTGGAAGCTTTATTACAATTATTGTTCAAAGACTAAACTTAAACTAACAATAAACTGATCATAAACTACTCTTAGGTGGTGAGTACATGGGAGAGACTTCATTCATTACTATTATGCTCCTCAACTGTCTCCTTAATCTTCCTGATCTCCTACTGTGGTTCTGTAACATTCTCAGCTGAAAAAAATTTAGTAAGAGGTGAGCTACAAACTCAGTAAGTAAACGTCTATCTCAAATACGGGGTTAGAGTAATCATGGAACATATAAGATCATGGATGAACATGATAGCCAGTCATAGAAACAATTTCAGTCAACAGTAAGGTGCCAAAATGGCCAATGAACAGTAAGGCATGATAACCCAATAAGAACAGTGATATAACATGAATACGGGAACATTCAACATTCACAATCGATGTAAATGTACTGCCACAATGGAATGATCTCAATCGAGTCAAATGAATAAAGGTACTGTCAACGTGGAACTATTCGTAGTGAAATGAAACATCACATGAATCAAATGAACATCACATAACAGTCAACATGAATGATGCATTTACTCTGTTCAGGGTTTGGCAGACCCTTAGTCTTTTGGGGCCCAGCATACCCCTCTTTAACATGAAGGCATTTAAAATACCATTAAAACTTACTGCGTAAAAACGTCATCATTGCCACATGTCCGTTTGACCCGTAGGTCCCATAAATTGACCCATAGGTCCAGTCAATCAGATAGCATCAGAAGGGTAATGTGTCTGAGCACAAGACCCTGAATTTAACATAAATTAGGATTCTGTTGTATTCCATATGAAGTGTACAAGCATGGAACATCGTAACATAAACATACAGTGAATAGACCTCAATACAGTAAATTAAGTCATGAAGTATCAATCAGTAAACTTCCACCAGATAGAACAATATCCAAGTGGGAACAATAACAAGTGAACATATATTCATGAGTACAAGCTTGGCAGTAATGGAAAGATCGTGGCTTGGGAAACCAGCGTATAAGAGATAGAAATTCACTTACCTTATCAATGTCCTAGTATCCCGTGACTTTCTCCTTTCCTTTTGACTTTCCTATACATCAAGAAACACGTTTCAGATTTTATGTCATTTATTGAATTTATGCCTCGTTACTCTAAATATATCTTTTACTATTTTATGCTCTTAAACTTGATTTACCCAAGGGTAAAATGGTCATTTACGTGTTTTTACTTTTCGGGTTCTGTTTTCACAATTTGGACTTCACCGTTGAGTCCAGTAGATTTGAAATAATAAAAATCCACTATTTACTTAACTCAATCGGAGTCTGTTTGACTCACCTTCGACGTAGGGCATTTTGGTCATTTTGGCATTCTACGGAATTTTATTTTTCGAGACTCCGTCTTGTGAAACGGACCTCAACATTAAATCTAGAAGGTCCAAAACAGTAAATTTTTATTATTCATTCGATTAATTTACGCGTCAGAAATTAATTCAAATTTGTTTAATTTTCTTAATTATTTAATTTATTTAATTGGATCTAATATACATATATTATTTGAAGCAAAATAAATCACATGTGGTACAGTGATTCAAGCTTTTCACCCTTTCTCCCTCGGTCACAGGTATTCTCTGCCCAAACCATTTTTACCCATTTTCTTTGTCAGTTTTCCTTTCATTTCCTGTACATGTTTAAGCCAATCATTGGATAGCTTCTCCTTTTTAACCAAACACCCTATAAACTTAAATTTAAAAATTTATCCATAAAATAATACTATTGGACAGTCATCTGAATGGGTGGGTCGGGTCCGATCCGACCCGGTTTGGCCCAAATAAAATCACAAAAACTCAGCCGCAACATGTTTTGTTTTGTTTTTTCTTTCTTGTAAGTTCCGTTTTCCCTCGCGTTTCTAGATCATTTTTCTTGATTCAAATTGTAATATAAACCCAATTCCATGCATAATAAGATCCTAAAATCAAATAAATCATTCATGCTTTTCAAAATTTAAGATAAAAAGCTCTTACCTTTTCTGTATCTTTTCCCAGCCGCACAGCACAGGTACATACCATTGCCTTGCAGTTACTGGAATCTCAATACTTTTCAACTGTGTCCCTAGCGTCTCCAATGACAAATGAATCCAACTCCTCAGCTCAACAAGTTGTTCACTCCTCACAGAAAGTTTCTCCAATTTCTTCGAATCCGTAATTGCAACACTCTCAAGCATGGGATGTTGTTCAATAAAAAATAGTAACATTCAATACCTCACCAGGGCATCTTTTAAACACTGAAACCATTGTTAATTTTGATTCTTCTTCACCACGATTGGCACCGGTACATCACTCCATCATACAGAGAGATGTGGGGGAGAGAAAAGCAAGGTCTCGAGTTTAGTCCTGAATTTGGCCCTCCACTTGAACAAAGACTCGCCACCACCCTTGCCGCCACCAACATCGGATACATGGCAGGAAGAGGGAAGCTCAATCTGCAAAGAGCGAACCTCTTTGAATTTACTTAGAAAATAAACGGTGGAACGGAAGAACTCGCCGTAAAACACGGATATGGATGATGGCACAGGCTTTGACCCGACGGTCTAGCGGATGAATCGAAAGGCCTGGCGACTACGTCGTTGAGCAGGAATCTCTACCGTTCCTCTTATTCTTCTTTTTTTTTTTCTTTCTTTCTGCTCCCTGCGCCGCTCGCTCTGTTTCTTTCCTTCATTGTTTTTCTTTTCCTTGTATTTCCAACGCATGCAATGGCATGCTTAACCACTTCCTTTTTCTTTATTTCTCTCCTTCTCTCTCTCTCTCTCTCTCTCTCTCTCTCTCTCTGTGGCCGTTCACTTCCCTGCGCCCCTAACTCCCCCACCCGTTTTCTTTTGGTTTATTATTCAGTTACTACACGTAACTGATACACATGTATAGTTATATATTTATACCTTTATATATTTATACTTATATATCTACATATATATATATAAATATATATGTTGTCCACCTTTCAACTTCCCATTTTATTTATTTATTTTTGTATTTTTTTTCTAATTTTTATTTTATCTTTTATTTTCTTTTTCATTTTATTTATTTATTTTTTTCCATTTATTTTATTTTCCTTATTTAAAATTTCATTTTTGATTTCGGCATTCGTTCATGGTTTTCTCGACATCGCTTGGGCATTATTCATACCTTCGAGTTTATTTAAAATTTCACAATCGTCCAGTTATTCAAGATTATTACAAAAAGTCCTAACAACTCAGGTTTACTTGGCTTGCTTGGTTACATTTTGGGTCGGGATATTAGAAGAACTTAAAATGTTAAATCCCCATTTGGATCATTTTTCCAAATTATGAGACCTTTGGCATACTATTAAAAAAAAACATCTAGTATAAAAAAACATTTGGTGCCCATATATTTATCCTAGAGGGGTGAATATGGTATTTATCAAATACTGATAAATTTTACAAACTTAAAAAATGTATGTTGATAATGCACATGTAAAAGAGTAGAGAGAGAAAGAGAGAGCAAATGCAATGATTTTTACAAGATTTGAAAAACTTCTTGCGTCCTTGACTCAAGCATCCCCACTTGAGTTTTTCCACTATCTTAATCTTCTTACAAGTAGATGTCAAACCTTTACAACAAGAGCACCTTACTATTTTTTTCAGCAAAATATCTCATTTTGCCTCACAAGGATAGCACATATCCACAAACTCACCACAATGAGAAGTTACAAAGTTTTTTTACCAACAAGCGCTCTCTTCAATAGTAGATTGGTGCAATATATGCTCAATTCTCTATAGATAGATCTGGTATAAGCTCAAAGTATTTAAGATGAGTAGTACTTTTAGATTTAGGTTTTCAATGGTCAGATTTAAAGTCAATAATAGAGTTGTAAAAGTGTAAGCTTGTAAAGATATAATAATAAATACTTCAGAGAATCTCTATTTATAGCCCTCAAATGAATATGGCTATTATATTTCAAAATAGAGTCGTTCCCCATTTTTTGGTCTATTCAAAATTTGAATTTCAAAATGCCAGATTAATGAATTCAGTCAACTGAATCATCAACCAGTCGACTAGATCAAGATCTAGTCGACTGATTTGTTTAGTGTAAAAATAAGCCTTAAGAATCAATCGAATGGTTATTAGAATTGGTCGACTGGTTTTGATAGAAAGTGTCTTCTTACTTATTTTTCTCAGTGTACTATTTTCAAAACCTTTTGATCTTTCAAAACTTGAAGTGTGGCAATGTGTCATTTTGAAAAATCATTTTAGGGTTTGTTCTTTGTTGATTATTTTAAACAGTAAAAGCTTACGACTAATGATCAAACTAATCCTAAATCACTCAAAACCTAAAATAAGAAAAATAAAAAGTCTTCGCTGGACTTATCTTGGTTCCTTGGGATTGAGTGTGTTTATTTGCTTGAATCATAATGAGAGCATTCCGCTTGATTTGGTTTCAGCTTTGAAGCATGCACTTGAGTCTAATCTTTTAGTTGATGGACTTTGTCATTTCTTGGTCAACAATCTTCTTTGATTTAGATGACCTATTTGCATTGTCACTTGAATAAAACACTAGTCCATATGTACAATACCTTGTTATCATCAAAATTACTAAGGTGCCATTGGTTAAAAACCCTTAGGACTAACAAAATTTGAAAAAAAAAAATCATTGTAGCACTATGCTACTATTGACTATAATTTTATTTTTAGGCCAAAATTACAATGGCTACCATCCCACTAATTTTTTTTAGGGATTATTAGTGATAAGCCCCCTTGACGAACAAATTTGGTGCGTGAGCCCATGCTCCTTTAGTTTTCTGTTATAAGTTCATTTAGTTTTTTTTGTTTTTTAAGGTGAGATCCATCTCGATGACGCATCATGTTTATTTATTTATTCCTAAATGACAATAATACCTTGTATATGTTTAGGGCTTTGCAATTTCAACCATTATAAGAAAACAAATAATCGTTCTTAATTGAAGATAAATCCTTTGTGTACGTTTTGATCCCAATTGAACTAATGTTTCTTGAGCTCAAACAGGTCATAGCTTGAACAACTCTCAATATTGTCGTCGTCCTTTTCATCACTCAATTCAAATGCATTCATCTTTAGTTCATTCTTAGGTATTGTTGTATTGATAATTTTTTGGATAATTAGCATCGACATCGACATCGACATTAGGCTCAGATTGTCTTCATAGATTCTTTTATGTCAACACGGACGCCGATCTTCGTCCACAATGATGCTAACATGATAGAATCTAATAAACCTCTTTAAGCCATTACTGCTCAATTTACCTCTCGAAGAAGGCATTTTGCTAAAATATGACCATGAAAATGAAATAGATGATGAACACATTGTTAATCATTCATTGATCTCGATTTTCGTATTGAACATAAATCCTCTATGGCCTCACACTTCGAATTCTTCATATTTTTTGAATTAAAAAGAGAATTCAGAAAATTAGTGATTCGACCACCTAGTGAGATCGGTTGTTACACCTTCTTTAAATTATGGTAGATCTTTAAAGCTCATGGTTTTGTCCTCATAAATTGTCCTTTATGCTTCAACATTGGCTCAAACTACGTAGCCTCCTCACACTTTTTTATCAAATCAAAAAAACTAGTTAGCTTTAGTCTTTGTAATGTAAACACCAATGACTTCGATATGTCTCTGTAGTTGGATTCTGTTTCAAATAAGGAAAACACACCTCCACAGCTAAATTTTGATGAGCTCGATGTTAATTGTATAGTCTTCAACTTGTGACCACAAGGATTATTTTCAATGAAAAAAATCTAGTGTTTGAAATTTAGTGATATTTCATTATCTTATAACATAGTGTAATTTGGAGTGGTACTAAATCATCTCATGAATTTCCTTATTTGATTAAGTGGTATTAAATCATCTCATGAATTTATTTTGTTTTTTTTTTTTTGGAGTGAGTTTTCTCTGATTTTATGAAATAGTGAAATTTCACTCTTTTTTCGCTGGAATGAAATTTCACTATTTGTAGCGATTTTTTCTTTTAAAATTTCATATGCAATATGGATCTTGTTTGATAGATCCCAAGTTTTTATAATCTAAATATATAATCTTATTAAAAATAAATTTATAATTTGTAAATTATTGAATTTTAAAATTTAAAAAAACTTTCTTGAAGCACTTTGTTAATTTACGATAGTTAATTATGGACATGGAGTTTTTATACATATTTTAGTCGCAAAAAAATTGAGGGATTTTTGGGGGTTAAAAAAAAAAGGGATTCGATAATAGGTCCCCTATAAAATGCTTAATTAGTACAAGGTTTAACCCAAAACATATTAACCCAAAAGTCCCTACTTATTTTATTGACAGAAATGCCCTTTTGGTATAAAAATTGAAAGTGACTATAACTTTTGCAATGAAAATTCACGACTAAGGTGTGGGGTATTGTCGTCACCCATTTTTTTATGAATTTTAAAATTAAATAAATTACAATATATAAATTCATTTTTCATAAAAAAAAAATATATATTTGGACTCTAAAAATCAAGATATATCAAACAAAATTCCATATTCCATATGAAATTTTGTTAGAAAAGAGTTGTGTTTTTTCAATGGAGAAATTTCGTTCTATGGATAAAGAAAATGTTCTCAACAAAAAAATTTATTATGTCTAGAAAAATCACGTTAATTAAATAGAGAAATTTCATTTCGTGGACAAAATTTTCTCTACTTAGAGAAAATTTTCTTAACAAAGAAATTTTTGTTTAGTATAAACAAAAAAAAAATATTACACATTTTTAATAATGCATCAAATTTTTTTTTGTTCCTTGGGAAAAGTGGTAGGACTCTAACATTGATAAAATTAAAAAACAGATAGAGAAAAGAATACACAACTAAAAAAAATACCAATAGAGAATGTTTGTTGGACAGAGAAATTTGAGAAAATCTCTCTTTGGCAAACAGAGTTTGTCTATTAGATATCTTTACAAAAAAAAAAAAAAAAAAAAAGATAAAGAAAAGAATATACAACTAAAAGAAAGATATCCATAGAAAATGTTTCTTTAAGAGAGAAATTTGAGAAAAAATCTCTCCTTAGCAAATAAAGTTTGTCTATTACAAATCTTTACCTGTTCATCATCAAGAATAGATTTTGAATTCACAATTAACAACCACCATTAAGAGAAAAGAAAGAAACCTCAATAACAAAATACCCACCCTAAAACATACATTAGGGATCTTAATTGAAGCATCTCTTCTAGAATTCCCCAATGTTAAAACTTATCTTCTACAGATATGTTGGCCATTAATATGAATGTGTTATAACTTCAGTATCTGGATTTGACCCTTGATTGTGGACTAAATGACTTTCCACATCATCGACCCTTAATAAATCCCCATGAACCTTCTGGTCACTTTATGAGTTGGCTTACATGTAATATACCACGAATGCAAGAGCCAGAATCCACTGCTCGTGAAGCTATGGCTATAGCAGCTATAACACCAGTTGAACAAAAAAAATTCTAAATCACTTTTTTAATCACAAAGCGTCGTACAAGTGTGTTTTCGTGCATGTTGATTCTTCTACATTTGTCAAACATTGCCACCTCACGATCGATCGTCAATACTTTGCTGGGTTTTGACGGTGATCTCCCGTTCACACTTGAAACTGGGTGAGCTATTTTCTTTGACATATACAACACATTATCCACTTTTACCTATCTTCAATCAAACCTGGAATTCATCATCATAGCTTTTGTAAAATTCCTCTCCACTCAATTATGATCCTATTATTAGTTAACAAAATTACTCATCTTCTCTCTATTCTGCAGTGCTGTCATGGATTTCACATGATGTGACGAAAGGGGATCATGCAACCACTTTGACGTCGCTAGTTAACCACCCATGACTCCCGTTGCCCCTCCCAGCACACCACCGACCACCATATTCGGCGACACCAAAAACCACCGCCTTCCACCTTTCATGCATCGCGTCTTAGGCTAGACGGTGAGGTTTAGGATCATTGATTGGAAGATGAAGAAGTGCAAATTTAAGGTCGGAAATGAAAACAAGTCGGTAGATTGGACATCGGGCGACACTGAATAGAGAGAAGATGAATAATTTTGTGACTAAAAATTATATAATAATGTCATATCAATACTTTTGAATATGAATTCAGATCATTTAAAAACTCACGTGTTATAATATTTTAATCTTATCTTATTTACATTTATTTTTAAAAATATTTTAATAATTAACTTAAAAAAAAAAAGACTTTAGACCCATCCTAATTAATAATATTTAAAAATTTTTGACTGAAGAACTTCGTTGCTATTAACAATCTGCTATATTATATGTGAATATAGATTTAATTAAAAATTTCTCATTATTTATTTATTTCCACGAGGCAAGCAACTACAAATGCTACAGAATTTGAAGAAGCGACCTGTTTGTTCTCCTGCCGAATGCGGTATGTATGCTCAATCTCAATTTCAATCTCATGTATTCGACATAAAGCACACAGAAAGATTCGCTGCCGACCTGACTAGCATTCATTTATCGAACAAAATATAGAGCAGTAACGGTACTGGGCAGCCGGTCCCTGCTCCAACACTCCTATGTAGGGCTGGCGGGTAAGGCCCTCCCTCCAACTCCCGCTCCCGCTCCCACTCACCTCACACATCTAACATTAGCCATCTATCCTCTCTCACCCTAACCCTGAATGGCACCCAAGAGAAGCTTTGTCTCTCTCTTCCTACTCCTCTCTCTCTCCGCTCTCTTCCTCTTCTCTCTCTACCACTCCTCCCTTCCCCTCTCCACCTCTTCCCAATCCTCACTTCACTCTACTGCAACCTTTCAAAACCCTAATCCCATATCACCCAATTTCACTCTTACAATCAAAGTCCTTACTTTCGACCGCCTCACTTCTCTCTCTCGCTGTCTTCGGTCTCTCGCCAATGCGGATTACGGCAACGACAGGGTCCATCTTCATATCTTCATTGATCATTTCAAGAATTTAGATTCAAGTGTTAATGGATCTGTAAACTTGGACCAAAAATTGAATGAATCGCGTTTGATTTTGGACTTTGTTGATGGCTTTTCATGGCAATTCGGTGAAAAGACGGTGCATTATCGGACTGGGAATGTTGGCTTGCAGGCGCAGTGGTTGGAGGCATGGTGGCCGAGCTCCGACGATGAATTTTCGTTTGTTGTGGAAGATGATTTGGAGGTTTCGCCCTTGTATTACAAGTTTTTAAGGGGATTGATTGTTCATTATTACTACAATGCTTCGAATTTTAGTCCTTCAATTTATGGAGCATCACTACAGCGACCAAGGTTTGTCCCAGGTATCATTTACTGATCTATATTGATCTCTTAACCTCTGTACGATTGCTGAGAAAATGTAGGGATAGAAAAAATTAATTAAGATTTCAAGCATTGAACTCTTCATTGCACGGGGACCTGAGGAAATTAAAGGCAGCATGCAACTGAACCTGTTACTACATGGCTTTGTTCAAGTGAGTTTTCAGGTTTCGGAGATCAAAGCAACATGAAACTTAAGATTGGATTTATGATTTCTTTTCCTATCCTCTGGTTTCTCAGCAACCAATTGGGGCAGTCATTTTTTATTTAAGTTAATTCTATAATCCACTTTTAGTAATCTTTGCATAAATTGGTTGAAGTTTTTATAATTAATTTTTAATTTGGACACTTCTATCCTGTGTTGGAAAAAACGAATGCTTTTGCTGAACTCAGGATGAGTTTGGGATGCCCCGAGGAATTTGAATGGCTCCATTGTGCTATAGAAATATTTGAAGGTTGGAATCCTTCATCTGAAGTAGGTGCATTTAAGAAACTAGACATGTTGTTCGTTATTATAGCTGATGGTATAAGATCATTCTTGTGATTCAAAAAACGATATTTTGAATTTTGATGTTGGCTTCTGATTTTGTAATGCCTTTTCCAGAGTGACAGAGTTTAAGTGTTTAACTAATCAAATATGATATTTACAAGGGAATGTTGAAAAATCTATTTTCTTGGTTCACCGCGTGTTAGCTTGAGTTTAAAATAAGTGAATTGCTATTTTACTCTTTATACTCCCATAATAAAACATCTAATCTCCTTTCCTTCCTATCCTCTGTCTTTCCCAGTAAGATGAGAGGATTACACTATCTTTTTTTCTTTCTTTCTTTCCCCTCATTAGCTAACAAGAGATTACACTCTCCTCTCCTTTCCCTCATAATTAATGTTATCCTTTTCTCTCTTTTCTCTTCTACTTATCCAAGCACAATGTGAGGGTTCAAGTCCCAATTGGAACAAGTGGGTGTGTATCTTACCTATCTCAAAAAAATAAAATAAAATAAAATTTGGTGGTTCATTGAACATGCACTTATTGTTCCACAAGAATGAGTTCTATATGAATGTCTAGGAATGTAGTCTGTTATTATTGGAATGTCTTGAATCTCATGGTAGAAAATTTTTATTGATTTTGTTTGTAGAGAGTACGTACATTATGTTGATGGGACATATATATACATATATATCAAAGGGGCATAACCCTTATACACCACACTACCAAACTCTAGGAATTCACAAGAGTTTGTCCCCCTAATCAATTTCAGTGGCCTCAACTAAAGAAAAGACTTGAGACATCACAGTATTATAGCTGTGACTTCACTCTCCAAACCGAGACTTCACTAGTGCCAGCCATTGTGATTTTATTCACCAAATCCGAATACAGTATAGGGTCTCCCTCATTTATTGCACAAATATGTGTTTTCTTGATCGTCCTTCATCTTCTTCCACTTCATAATTTTGGTCCTACCTATTGCTACTATTTTCTAAGCACTGCACTGGATTCATTTTGCTTGCCATTGAATATTCTCCGATTCCTTTCTTGCCATATACAGTAGAAGGAGTCGGCAATTCTCAATTTTCAAACTTTATTTATGAAATATCTACCTTTTAGATGTGGAATTGCCTGTTCCTTTTCATATTACCGGTTCCCACATTGTCTTTTCAGCAACCACATTTTAAAAATTCTTTTCCATATTCTAGTTAAATAAGAAAACTCAAAACACGAATTGTGGGGAGATTCCGTTTTGTTTAGCCTAAAACAGCATGGTAAGCACACTATCCCTCTTTCCAACAACTTCATTCTCATTTTGAATCTATCTAACCATGCCATCCATAGGAAAAAGGCTTGAAGAGGGATCTCTTTGGCAAACCAAATGATTTTAGGTCAAGGAACAACTGAATTTTGCATATTAATGCATTCCAATCTGTAGTACAACTATAGGTACCCAATGATGTTAAAGTCCACAACACCTGGTCTTCTTTGGTTCGGCGAGGAATGAAGTCATCTAAAGTTATTTCTCTGATTTCTGAATATCTTTATTAACAAATTCTAGAACCATACTTTCCTGCAAAGGTCCAGCTGAATACCAAAAATCATGCCATAGGCATGTATTAAGTTGTTGCCAATTTTGTGCTTCACAAATGACCTTGCATTTAGCCCAACTTTCAGTATATTCCCCCAGGACTACGTACAAACCTGGGAAATTTGAATACTCCAAAAGCTTTTATCCTATAAAAAGCATGTATGCTCCCATTTCACCGAAAGAGAATCCTTTTTGTTGCCTCATAAATGCCCAACACAGAAGCTTTATTCCAGTCTTCAATCGTTTTGATTCCCAAACATCCTTTCTTTGGATTACAAAGAGAAAGCCAAATCACTTTTACCCCACTGGAATTAAGTTCAGGTCCACTCCACAAGAAAGCTTTCAATTTTTGCTCAATAGTGTTAATTGCTTTCTTTGGAAGAATAAAAATACTACTCCACAACACTTTGTATATTGTAGATTTCAAAATTGATGAGTTGAATTCTTCCGGTGAAAGAGAATCCTTTTTTTTGTAGATTGATGGATATTGAACACAATTTTTGTTGGGGAGTGGATTCTATAGGATATTAAATTCAAACTAACTTATCAAATAATTTAAAAAATTAAACTTAAACTAAGTAGATCTAAATAATATGAACAAATCATAGCATTAAGTTTGAAAACCCAACCTTGAATGATATTTTTACAAGTTTAAAATCATGATAAATTAGCTTAAAATCAATATATATCTAGACTTCAAAATCAGTTTTGGAGGCTTGGAAATAGGAGTGTGTTGGACAAAAGCTTAAAAATGAGCGCAAAACTTTGTTTTTATACCCAAGCTGCCAAACAGTCCTATAACAGTCATAACACCTTATTCATCCCGTAATGGCCCGCAGCGAATACCTAATGGCTACTATGCCATGAATTTTTTTCCAACCGATAAATCGGGGTGTACCAGTATTGGTATCGGTATCAGCATTTCCATAATCCATTATGTAATGGCCAATACATTATGTACTAGCCAATATTTTATTCCATGGCTTGTACTTTAGATCGTTGTGGAGAAAAACAAAACCTACGTGACTGTGTTGGTTCCTTGCGGCGCCACATGAAGGGTGCATGCACTTCGATCACCTTTTCAGACTCGGAGAGACAGGTTCACTAATCTTATCGCAGGCTCCTCTACGTCCCAACAACCATCAGTGTTGAGAAAAAAAAGAAGAATGTAATTTCTTGAGAAGAGTCGTGGATGGGGGGTGCATCCATAAACCTCATGCCCATTGTAGTCTTACACATTGCAGGCCTCACTGAGGAGGATCTGGTTTAGCGCCTCATTTCCATCTCTTCTTTTGGATTATACGGAAACACTGTAGAATGATAGATTCTTTGGTAGAATTCATTAATGATTTGTGTATGATGTAAGGAAATAGTTTTTGCAATCCTTTTGTATATGGGTGCGCTTTTTTTTTGGCGTTTCTCAATGATATACCTTTACTTTCAAAAAAAAAAAAAAAAAAACACTACGTACCATGTCCTTCTTGGTAGGAGTTGGATGCACAATGTGATACGAAGTTTCATATCATCGAGGCAAATCTGTGTTCTACTGCCCTGTGGGAAGTCATGTACTGCTTATGACGGTCAATGGGATTGGCAACATTCAAACAGAAGTTTAGGTCAACCCTAGCTGTGAGGCAATCTAGGAGCCTGTGATCCAAAATACCTCCAATATAAACCTCAACCGCAGAAGCAAGAATTGGAAGAGGTTAACCTCACTTCAAAAAAGGAAGTGCCATGACAACACAACCTTTTTTCATTTGTGAAGACCTTCCCAATCAGCAAAAGATCTCTACCTACTCGATGAATTTTTAGATATCTTCACATGGACCTATGCACAAATGTTTGGGATATACCCTAAAATTACCTCCCACAAACTCAATGTATCTCCTGCGGCAAACCTTATTAAGCAAGGCGTTGTTTTATTCAGACTGAATTAGATCTCCAAATCAAAGTTAAAATTGAGAAACTCTTGGAAGCCGGCTTCATCAAGTCATCCAACATCCAATCTGGTTGGCAAACATGGTTCTAGTCGAGAAGAAAAATGGATAGATCAGGGTATGCGTAGAGTTCCGCAATTTAAACAAAGCTTGCCTGGAGGATAATTTTTCGTTGCCCAATGTGGATACCCTTGTCAATGCCAGGGTGGGACACTAGATGTTCTCCTTCATGGACAACTTTAGTGGTTACATTATAGGCAAAAGGATGAAGGAATGGTGAAGGGGTTCCACTAACCCCCATATTATAGCCAATTTTGAAGTGGTTGTACATATGCACACATTTCTTGTTAATGAAGGACATTTAAAGCATTCCAGCAAATGCAGTATTAAAAACAGTCAAACAATGGTGAGTAATCTAAACGTCTCTTGAAGTTGCCACTTTGGATATCGTTCTCCCTCATCGCTAGATTCAGGCTAAAGAATGGGAGAGGAAAGGAGGGACACCTTCCCCCATAAACAAAAACTGAAGGTCTGGAAGTTCAGCTCAGTTATGGACCAACATAATTGAACAGTAAGAGGTCAGCTCAGTTAGCTACATACGTCTGTCAATCGTTCAAGGATTGACCCGGTCACTTCAACAGGAGTCCATAAGTCAAAGACTGACTATATGAATTATCCAGGAACCAGAAGTGTTATTCAAAGATTGGCTCAGTTAGTTCATAAGAAATAAAATCAAACAGAACACAAGTCAGGGGACTGGAGTTGCAAAAGATAACTTTCATTAGAAGTGTAATTCAATTACATGTCAAAACTGTTACATCATTGCAAACAGGAAAGGGTAAGGAAACGTCTTAGAATAACTCCAAGGGAGGCTTGTGAGGTTACATTGGCTTTCTCTTTAACAATCTTTGCCTTCTCCTCCTCAGCCTTGGCCTTAAGGTGATCTAGCTTTGCTTTTACAGTATCTGATTAGCTTTGACTTGGGCTCTCCTTGCCTCAGCAATCCTCTCTCCAATTCCAATGCATAACTGCATGTTGGTGCATAGAACTTCCATAAACCAGGGGGATCAGGGACTCCAAGTGGGTTTGAAGCTATCCCATATCAATGCCAACACTGTGAAAGGCAGCCAAAGTATTTGTCATCAGTTTGGATCTCAACAGGATTCAAAGTTAGGGCCACCCAACTCTCCAGCTCTCTCAAAAGGTCGCCCAAACTCTGCAACACTCCCTGGTGTATTTTGAGAAACATACACTGGAAGTTGGCAAATGTCTGCAAATTTCTTCTAATAACAAGCCTTCCATTTGACTAGGATAGGGACGCATTCTGGCAGTACTCTGACCACTTGCCATTCAACTGGAGACAAAGAGTCTGCTTGGGGCCAGCTGGGATCTTTGGGGGCTGGAGTTGGGTCAGCAGCAGGCACCAGCAGCTTGCTGGTTTAGCGGAAGAGAAACATCACCTTGGAGCTCTTCATCTGCCCGACCCCCTACTTGGGCAATAGAGTCGGTCAGTCAATACTAGAGCCAACTGCAGGAATTTCCCCCTGTAAGGCTTTGTCCCAAACCTGTGACAGAGTTTCCTGATCGTGCATGGTAACCGGGGAAGTCTTGCCATCGACTTCGCTAACTTCCCCAACTCCCTCTTGAACTTCTGGCTCTGAAGGCAAGTCGGGTCCTTGGTAAACAGCCTCTGCAACCTCTCGTATCAGGTCTTCCATTACCTGCATGATTATCTCCGCAGCAAAGGCCCTCTCGACCTGTGCTCTACCAAGATTGGGAATATCCATTCCCACTCACTTGGGGAGATTAGCGATGTTAAAGTAGTTATTATATTATATATGTTATTATCATTAAGGGTAGTTTAGCCTTTCTTCCATTTTTTTGTTAAGCCCTACTATTAATATTTATCTTTTATTTCTGTGTAATGTAAGATTGGAGACTTATAACTAATGAATAATATGTTTTCCTTTTTCTCTTCATTTTTTCAACTTTATAGCCAAAGTTATCATGGCATCAAAGTATATGAAGGTTTGAAACTAATTAAGTTCATTGTAGAAATTACTAGGAAAGGAAGATAGAGCCACAAGGATGATGGCATCAGCATTCGTGCCGCTGACGTTAGCAACCGAGGTCAAAAATCACATGGTCTGGTTCAAAATTCAATGGAGTCCCCTTTTAATTTTTTTGAATTGTTTGCTAGGGTTTCCAAATTTTTGAATGTTCTTTTTGAAAAATAGGGCTGATTTTTGTGATATGTGAATTTTGGGCAATTTTGTTGGTCTTGTTGCTTTTATTCCCTTCAGATTGGCTCTTCCTCCCAAGCTCTAGATTAATTCACAGAATAGGCAGCAAGTCACAGTTGGCATTGATGATAGTAGCTTTTGTCGTGAGAAGGGTGACCTCAAATTTTCCTTTGAGAGGCCCATAGCTAAAAAGCCCACTTTCTTACGATTGTGAGGTTCATTCGAATATGAAATCCAATCGTGAAAATACAACATCCCACATTTTTTTACTACCCAAGGCTTCGATACATCTCGAAATCGGAAGGCCCAGTGTCCTGAGTTAGTAAATAAGCCAGTTTATGGGTCACAACAACAGTCTTCTCGGAGTAGGGATCATCACATTGCAATGATTGCACCACTAGCCAATGAGTTCTCCACATCAATTCCAACACTACCTTTGATTGCTAAGCAGAAGCTTCTCTGTAGTCATTATCCTAATGCATTTTTAGTTTCTAAACTTCTTCTGCAGGTTCCTTTTCTTTTGGTCCTACAAATATATCTTGAACCACTTGAGTGTTTGACTTAGGTGTTACAAATTACATGATTAGTGATTCGTATTTGTTCACTACTACTTTTTCTTTTCCTTGTGTTTTTGTTCTCATAACCAATGTTATTTCTATGTCATTGGCCGACAAGGTTCTATTGTTTTTTTTTTGCACTTGTCTCTTCCAAATATCTATTACATTCCCCAACTCACTTTGTAATTTAATTTTCGTTAGTCAATTGTTTGATTCTCGATATAAGTTTCAATTCTCTTCTTATGGTTGTGTTGTGCAAGATCCTCCTTCAAAGAAGCTGATTGGGATAGGTCGTAAAAAGAGAATGCTGTATGTGTTTAAAGAATTATACACATTCCAAGTGTTGTTGCCTCCTTAGTTGATTTGTCTTTGTTTTGTTTGAGTCTTTAAGTCATCTAGTTTTTATTTGTGACATTTTCGTCTTGGCCACATTTAGTTCTCGTCTATAGTATTTAGTTTCTATTAGTAGTATAGGCAATTTGCATTGTCGTGATATTTTTGGTTGTAGTGGATGAAACTAGCTAAGTTTTCTGTTATGCCGTTTTACTATTTCCTTTTCTCCTTTTGATCTTAGTCATTCTCATGTTTGGGACCTACTCCTATTCCTAATAAAGGAGAGTCTCGATATCATATTTCTTTTATTGATGGCTATATCTGATATTGTTGGATTTATCTTAGGAGACATCGGCCTGAGTTTTTTTTTTTTCTTTCTATTTTTGCTACTTTTCGTGCAATGATACATACCCAGTTTTTGTTTTTTAACACTTTCGATGTGAATTGGGAGGGGAATACGCTTTTGTCGCCTTTATATTAATCAAAATTTGATGATACTATTCAACAATCCTTTTTGTGTAAAAACTACTGAGCAGAATTGTGTAGCCGATGAATATTGACACATCATGAAGACTGCACGCTCTTTTTTTTTGTCTGGAAGTGTTCACAGTACCTTTTGGGGAGAGGCTCTCCTTACAATGATTCATCTTTTCAACTGTATCCCTTCCATTCTTACTTCCGGCGTTTCTCCCTTTGAGCTTTGTATGGTAGACCTCGACTACTTTTCTTTGCTTGCGTTTGGTTCATACCAAACTTTTTGCTCGTCGTGTGTTCTTCTTGTTTATGGTGAAGGTTTGAAAGGGTACCGTTATAATCCTATTACTAACAAACTCTACGTCTCTCGCCATCTGGTTTTTATGGAGCATGTCCCTTTTCTCTATTCCTTCTATTCCTCACAATTTGTATAAGTTTGATCTTATTTATCGTAATCCCTTTCCTGATAATACTCTATTTGAGTCTTATGTTAACAATGTCAATGTTTTTGATGCCCCTCTTTCTTTTGACTAATCAACTGTTTGTCCTCCTATTATTCACACTTACACTCGTAGGAACTCAAACATTTCAAATATTTCTTCTATAGATCGAGTTCTTCTACTTCCATTTTCTAACTCTTAATCAGGTTCTGACGATGTGGATCCCACTTCTTCTTGCTACAGTAAGCGTATTCGAAAGCATTGATAGGTTTGATTTCTCTAACTCTTATTATTCAGCCGATTTCTATTTTTCCTTACTCTGCTCTCTTTGAACCTACCTTCTCTAAGGAGGCTGTTTTTTATCCTCTTTGGGAACAAGTTATGGACAAAGAGTTTTTTGCTTTGCACAAGACAAACACTTGGGAGTTGGTGCCTTTACCTTATGGTAAATGTGCCGTTGGTTGTAAGTGGGTGTGCAAGATAAAAATCCGGTTTGATGGCTCATTGAATTGTACAAGGCTCAACTAGTGTCAAAGAGGTATGTGCAACAACATGGCATTGACTACAAGGAGACCTTTGCTTCTGTTGTCAACATGACTACTGTTCGTGCAATAATAACAGTGGCAACATCATCAATTTTGATACATTTGGTGCTCGATTCATGGTGAACTTTTGTTCCCGGTGGGTTAACTAAACTCAACTCTAATCGAAGTTCCTTGGATAATTTGTATGTACTTGTAGAGGAGGATTATTGAGGGATGAGGAAGCCTTACGGAATGGCCATCTCTGTGACATGGGCATCCACTTTGGTGTAATGGCTTTGACATGAAATATAAGGTAGTGTCTCCCACCAGCTAGAAAATCTATGAAGCATGGACACTTTATTTTGCCTCATGTATCAATATTAGACACGGACTTGTTTTGGACACGCTCGGACACTTGAAAAAAGAGTTTTTTTTTTTTTTTTAATTTCATACACGTTATGAACACGTCTTGGATATGTGGGGGACACGTTTTTGAATATTTTATAGTTTTTTTTTTCGGATTTTTTTTTTTTGATGAAATTTTTTCATCATTTTCTCCTCTTCTTCTCTACTTTACACACACACACACACACACACACACACACACATATATATATATATATTTTCTTTTGATCGGTATATATATATATATATATATATATAGTAGTAAACAAATTTGTTTTGGAACTTGAATCATGAATGTTGATAATTAAATGAAAACATTCTTAAATTTCTATTTAATGGATTTATTATTTTTGATATATGAATAATATTGTCTTGATTTGTGTATTTTTATACTAATTTTGATTCAAATAATATGATATTTTTATTATATGGTCATATAAAAAATATATTCAACGTTTCCAACTTATTGTCCTACTTTTTTGAAAAATGCCATGTCCGCGTATCCGTGTTGTGTCGTGTCGTATCTGTGTCCCGTGTTCGTATTTGTGCTTCTTAGCTGAAAATGATATTTCAAATTGAAAATAGCCTGATGGCTTGCTAATAAGTGGTTGGAAAATTACAATTTATCATCCCATTTGAGTGGGCAGTACATGTATGAACACTGAGACTTACCCCAAAAGAATGTATGAAACACTGAGGCAAAATAAGGATATCTTTGGAGAACATAGCAATGAGAAAATTGAGGCAAGTGATATTTGAAATAGAAGTACAGGGATTTTTTGATGGAGTTTGACATTAGTAAGGCACTCTTATCTGTTGTCTGAATTTTGGATGAGAAACAAGGCCCACTAGCACTAGAGGGCCCCTGCCAATTGTCCAGCTGGACCTCATATTCTGAAATTAATAGGTACCAAACTAGCATTTTATGATAAAGTAGTATTAGCTTTTTCTTTTCTTTGACATTTCTTCATTTTCAAATTGAAAAGACAGGGTGATGGGGGTCAGAACTATTTACTGGGTAGGTGTAAACACCTATGTAATTCCAACTATTCAAACCATAGGAATAGCAACTCGTGCTATCTATATATCTGCTAGTTATTTTAGAGCAAAGATGTTCAAGTGTGGAAGACTGTGATAGTACCTTGACTTAAGTAGGCATGTCCAAGTATTCACTCCCATTGGGACTTTTAGTGTGATACATAGGTCTGTCTTATTTTCGGAGTGCAAATGGATGGAAGATAACCCAATTTATTAAGCAAATTGCAATGGACAGTTTTAATAACATAAAATTCTAGGAGTAAATCCTTTGACCTGTCCTATACAGTTCGTGAATGATGGAACATTTCTGACCGTGTTGATTACTTTATTGCTGTGTTTTGCTTGCATTTCAAGTAGAATATGCCTATCAATGTAATTTTTGACTGAACAGTTACATATCCACTTACTCTATTTATGTAAAAGTTCTTGCACTGTTCAGCCCTTGTTACGATTCCTTGGCCCAATTTGTGTTATATAACATTCATCCTCGTAGTCTAATTGATCAAATTGATTACTGACTGTAGGTAAGCATGGAAACAAAATGCAATTGGATAGTCGAACACACCTTTTCTTATACCAGCTGGTTGGCACTTGGGGCCAGCTTCTGTTTCCAAGACCCTGGAAAGAGTTCCGTCTCTGGTATGATACACACAAGGCCAAAGGGATCAAGCCATTTCTTCAGGGGATGGTAACTTATTTTCCCACTTTACTCTTCAGTAGCCTTCTCAGTTTTCTTTTTTGTGGGTTTAGTGAAAATCAATGCTCAATCATGTTATTTGATTTTGTTAGTGGTTGTTCTTACTCAAGAACTGTAATTATTTTAGGTGACAACAGGATGGTACAAAAAGATGGGAGAGAGAATATGGACTCCATGGTTCATTCAGTTTATCCATTCTCGTGGGTATTTTAATATATACACCAATTTTTTACATGAGAGAGCACTAAGTGTCTCTCATAGGGATGCCGGTGTTAACTATGGGAAAGCAGTTGGTCCAGATTCGTACTTACTCGATGAAAAATCTCTTGATTTCAACCTTTTGGAAATGCAGCCCTTGAGTAGTCTAAAGTGGTATGATTTCTGTTTCAGAGAAGTACTTCCCGATAGAATTGTAAGGAGTTTCGATGAACTTGGCTCAGTTCTTCACTCTGTGCAGAAACTGGAGACTGTTATTCTTGTGAGCCTATATAGGACACCGGAGAGAGTCACAAGGAACATGCTCTGCCTCTTTGAGAGGTTAAATATTCAAAACTACTTCTTTATGGGTCCGAAGTCTAAGTTTTTACTTGATCTTGCAAGACGCGGGCATCCTGTGATTGACGCAGACCAATCATTTGACAGTATCAGAGCTTACAAGTCAATCCGTTTTCAGGAATCTAGTATGGAACTTATCAAGGAGATTTTAGTGAAGGCCTATGTAATTAAGAAGTCTTTAGACCTTAGATATAATACCTTGGTGCTGGATGGGAACATGCTTCCAATCAGTGGTAAACCATTTCTTGATTCCATTGATCCCACATATGACTTCTGTGTTGGCAAGAGCTCTAAACTACTATTTGTCAGGACCTCATCTTCTGTTCGGAAAATTTGGGTTGAGGATTTTATGTACAAGATTGCAATGATGGCAAACTCTTTGTTAAGTAAAGATATATCTTCAAGGGATGGCCAAAATTTTGTGTGTGTAGTGGCAAAGTTATTGGAGGAGAAGGGTGTCAAAATGAAGAGGGTTGATGAGTTGAGCTTTGATGTGAACATCCACTCCAGTAATGTTAATCATACCTCTTTTGGAGATGGGAAGAAGATGGTTTTCTGGTCATCTGAGGTGAGTTTGGATTTAATTCAGAAACGACTTGAAGAATTAGACATGTGGATTATAGATGGTGATAATTCTTGCACTGCCGTCATCTGTTACCAATCATAACATTTGTTGGTTTTATGGTTAAGCCGCCCTGTTCATGAGTTTCTAGCCCAAACGTCACTTACAGTTTCATTGGGAAAAATGTGCCTCTAAATTGGTCTTTGCTCTGCTCAGAGCCTGCATTAGTATGAGACTGTAATACGGATTCAACTCTTTCTAGTCAAACAATACAATGGGAGTGCATTTCGCATATTTTTTCTTTTAACCAAGTGATGGAAGAAACTTCCCCCTGCCTGCCTAGGTCTCATCTCTATTATTGTATTCCAAGTCTCATTAGTTGCCTTTTGAAACATGTCTAATGTATTTTCCTCTCTTTTGCTTAAAAAGCTAATTATTCTTGCGCTCGTTATTCACACTCACACCCACACACACAAATTGAAGCTAAATCATTGTTTCAATTTTCTTCTTTGATGTTTATCAACTCTAATATAATGTTGACAAATGAGCTTATTCCTGCAATTCCTTTCATTATTGTACTAATCTTACTGGTGATCCAATTTGAGATTTTTTCATTTGCTGTGTCAAAATTGAATCATTTTTGTAGCCATGTCATTTGGAGCATCCCAAAAATGACCAAAGTACGAGGATCCGTGGGCTTTAGCCAATTAGGGTTTTACGTTAGTACCCAAAAGAGCTTTCATTAATCTTAGTCACAAACGTTTGCTAAGGCTTTTTTTTTTTCTTTTCTTTTCTTTTCATAATAGGTTTTTTTGGTTGTTTAAATAAGTAAAAAATTAGTATTATTATTTGATCGATAATGCTTAGATGAGTTTGGAATAGTGATTCAGATATAATTTTTTACAAAATATTTTTGACTCGTGTTTCAGAATTTTAAAATTGATTTTTTAAAAATTGTAAAAATGCGTTTGGATATAATAATCTAAAACAATTTCGGAGTTGAAAGTTATGAAACATATTTGGATATGATAATTGTTTTTTTCAGAATTTTTGTTTAAAAATATTTGCCAATATTTTTGTCTTTATAAGTACTTTTTCAGTAATTTTATTGTTAAATTTTTAAATATATCAATAATTTTGCCAAGTTAGTTACCCGCAAATCTGATCATGGCATAGCAGTAGCTTGATTTAGCTGAAATTTGATAGGAAATTTCTTGTATATTATAAAGCTAATATCATGCAAATGCATACACATAAATTATCTTGGTTTTTATATATAAAGAGCTAGCTAACATATATTACAAATAGTAAAAACATTACAAACAAAAACTTGATAATATGACAAATGCAGCAAGTGGACAGGATCTTCGATCTACGAGTTGGTACCGTTACCGGATTCTTTGCACAGTTGATGCAATTTCTAGCAATTTCACCTTAGTATTCATCCACTCACATGAAAGTTCCTGGGTAGAGGCTTTCCACTAGGCATCGGTAGAAAACACGTCCATTATTTGGTGTGGTGTGTGCAATAAATGTCAGCATTTGATTGGCACCACATCCACAATAAGGCGCTTTCAATCCTTCAAGATACCTATCTGCGTGAATATTTGCAAGTTGAAATGAAGACATACCGTAGACATATAGGTAGAGATTATACAAATTAAAATTAAATTATTTGAAGTACAATAATGCTTAGACAAATTTAAGTATAATAATATAAGTTTACACATCATTATCCATTATGATTATGGTCCAATCACATTTGGACAACTATTTCATCACGTAAAGTGGCCATAACATTTGCTTGTTCTTGGGACATGTCTACTTCGTGGCGCGGGCCCGGTTAGATTAGCCTCATCCGTTACTAACATATCCTAAATGTTAAAATCATTGAAGAAATCATCCCCATGGGAATGTATTCGAATAAAGTTATGAATTATACAACAAGCAGTGACTACTAGCCCATGGCGAACTACCTCATAATTGGTTATATGCTTAAGGAGAGGGAACCTTTTCTTTAATATACCAAAACATCTCTCAATCATATTCTGCAAAGATGAATACTTATGATTAAACAATTCCCTTGGGGCTCGTGGCCCATGGCCTCTGGCTTGGAATTCACCCAAATGGTATGGTTCGCAATGATATGGGCCAAGAACCCCATCACATTCGTGAACCCAACATTTACCACTAAATAGTTTCCTAGAGTGAAAGTAATTTTCAAAGTTAGTACACACCACCAACCAATAAATTCACAGTACATATGTATTTGACTCTGTAAATTCTTACCAGTAGGTGGCATGGGAAATTACAAGTCTTGTTGGGTTATTGCATTTAAAAAAATAGTAAGCCATTCGCACTTCTCTCCCGGCCCTTGAAATCAAATGTGAAAAGTATATCAAATGAACAAGCAATCAAAAATTTTTGGGTGATTGTTGTTTTACGAATGCGAAATGCTATTTGTTTACATGCAGGTGCCTAGTGTAGCTACGTGCGTCCCATTAATGGCACCAATGCAGTCCTACCAAAATGTGTTGATTAGGCATGATTAGTAAAAGAAATGCTCCATTGATTTAATTTGAAATCCAGAGTTGTAGAAATATACCACAAAATATGGGTAAAATTTTGGGTTGTTCAAGATTTTTAGTGGCTTTTCATATGGCTGCTTTGGACGAATTAAGAAAATTCACAACTTAGCAATTGCTCTCATAACTTTTTTTGAAGCTAGTGATTGATTTTTTCTATTGAGTATTGAAATCTTTTTGCGACTACTCTATGTCTAGTACTATGACATACTGTTAGTAAGAAAATTGCCACCGAATCTCCAATGGGGACATGGCGGTGTGGACCGTCATTAAGGAATCCATTCCTTAATGTGTTACAAAGGGTCATGAATGTTTGTGCATCCATATGGAATATGTTATATATTTGCATTGGATGCCCGTGTAGTAACTCTTGGACATAATAATATCCAGGTAAAGCTGATGTCCTGCAAGGTTGCTTCTCAATAGTAGTAGACATATTATACAATTGGCGCAGCATAAAAGCATGCATTAACTCATACATGTCTTGTTTTATTTCAAAAATCAATGTCTCCACCACTTGACATTGTATGGTACAATGTTAGTTAACTTTACATGAAAAAGCAAACAAACAACATGCCAACAAATTTTATAAGAAACTTTATTTATATAAGCATTTTTAAACCAAACCAAATTTGCCAAACCATACATTCGACTTAAATCAATAAAAACAAGGCATTTTAAACTCAGACATACTAGTAATGACAAACCCATCAAATAGATATATATTTTATTTTAATATATGGTCTAAAAGACTAAAATAATATATTGACTAAAATAATGCTATGAATAGAAGATACGCCTTTGTACTAAGATTATCGTCGTAACTAATACGTGTTTTGTGTTTAATTCTTACATAAGTCTTACGAGTGAGTACCTCAATGCCCATTCTTCTCCAAGTTTATCCAAGAGACATTACCGTGTATCACTATCGGTCGACTTAGTTCTCAAAGGGTATATTAGACTTTTGTATTTGATTTGGATCTCACACACTCATATCATGCATCATTACATATAATTTTTATCATAATATCATGTATGCGATTGACTTGTGGTTGTTGACCAATTTTCTCAAAATGCATCTTTAAAAATACTTAAGAAAAAAATTCAGTTCATAAGACAAGCAAGAATGAGCAACTCTCTATTGCTCGTTCGAACAAAGCTTTGGCTCGTTCAAATGAACAATAGAAAAGTTCATTCTCATTCATTTTCATTCGTTCAAAGGCTCTGTATCAAATGAGGAGCTGCAACCTCAAAGTTGTGCTCATTTGATATTTGTTTAAATAAACTATGCTTGTTTGAATGAATGATGGTTCGTTCGAACGAATCTTGGGCAAAAAATAGATTTATATTATGTTTTCAAGTCATTTGAGGATCAATCAAGCTCTTTGCGAAAATATACGAAAATACGATTTAGAGTAGTCAAAAACAGAGTGAGAGAGTCTCACATATTGTCAGAGCAAAATTGTTATTAGATCATGAAGCTCTTATGAGAGATCATTCATACATGTCATTTATACACATCTCTACTTTTGTTCATTGATTAATTTAGATCATCTACTAGATCCAAATCAGATATAAGAGCCTTGGTTCATGTCAATTTCATCATTGATGAAAGATGGAGTTCAAGCTTGAGGATTCGGCGTTGAGCGATCGGTGGACACCGAGGTTGTGAGGATTTGCGATTGTTGAACGGCTTGATCGGAGGATTCCGTGACCATCAAGGGTTCCGATTGTTTGAAGGTTCTAGCTATGAGATGCTTGAGGATTCAAGGGGAATCTGAATATGTGATCGGGGAGAACGGAGCTTGAGGTACTAAGCTTGTTCGTAGATATGTTGTATATCATTTTTCATCATAGTGGAAGTCTTCCTTGAGCATTGGCTCGGCTCTGGAGTTTTACTCCAAGGATTGTTGTCCTTGGTGGTTTCTCCGTCGTCAATTAGTTTACAAATCTCTCATTCTCTCAATCTCTTTTAAGTTACTATTTGCTTTTATCGAAATGCTTTCACTAGGATAGAGAAATTGAGTTTTCATGAAATTCATACTTGTTCATTAATTTGATAATTTGAAAACTTGATTGAGTAAATTGATTGAAATCATAAATTGATCACTTAGTTGAATTAATTTTGAATTGTAGAAATTGCATATAAAATCAAGCTAGATTGATCAATATGGTGAATGTTGATTGGTTGGTGTATTTGAATGATTCTTGGACAATTCATTAGTGGATGGGTATAAATGTTGGATTAATCACATTAAGTGATTTTTTTGATTGTCATCTTTTGTTTTAACCAAGAATTGAAATCAAAATAGATTTTTTTTTTTTATTCAAGACCTATCTATTCAACCCCCCCTTATAGGTGATATTCACGTTTTGGGACCTTGAGTGATATCTTAGTGGTATCCCTTCGTAACAAAGTGGTGTCAGAGCCTTATTTCTAAGGCATTTGATTGATATCCTAAATAGTGAAATCTATGGAAGGGTTAAGAGAGGGAGGATCGATCTCACGACCACCTCTATTTGACGACTCAAATTTTGCCTATCGGAAAGCTTGTATGAGAGCATCCCTGTGAGTAAAATACCATAAGATGTATCTACCAAACATCCTTAGCTACGGTCATTCTGTTGGTGTTGGGATCCCAAATGAACCCTGATTGTGCCAATAGGATGGCAAACTCTATGTACTTCATTCTTAGCCGGTTATACTTTGATTTTAATTTTGGTACCGTGTATCTCTTCCCCAATTTCTCAAACAATTGGTCATCAAACCTTCGAAAGACACTATTTGGGAATGTGTTTCATACCAAAGTAGAGCGATTGACTTCTTCCACCCTTAATCTAATAAAGGCCTATCTACCACATGTGGCCAAACAGAGTCTTCCAGATTATCGTTTGTTTTAGACATCTAATTAAAAAAAAATTTAAAAATGATGAATGGCCTGTCCTATGGAAATATTTAGATCAAATGTAAAATAGACATAAATAGAGCAAATTTATTCACAGAACCATCTGTGTCTTAAACAAAAAATTAGTAGCCACCTTTTTTTAGTATTATCCTTGCATTTCAGTACAAGTGATGGTCAGACCTAGAATTCAAAATTTTTTTTTTGGTATTGTGGTACAGTCTCCCCTACCATATTGATACAAGAAAACCATGGAACATAGCAAGGGACTCAGCTAACTTTGTTTGTCTATACATGGATCTGTTTGGAAATTTTTTTTTACACATGATTGCTTTAAATACAACTTTAGATAGCATATCAAGATCATCTATGAAATGCATATGATTCTGCCAAACAATTGGTCATGGCCCTTTTTTGAGATGATATGATCCACAATAATAACAACCCTGGCCTATTGAGTATATTAAAAATAAAAATCATAAGAACACATTCAGCATGTGGATCACATCATCTTTAATTAACTGGTATTGTAGAAAACAAATTACATAGCCAAATAAAAAATTTGAGAACAACCAAATGGTCAGTCAAGATTCTATTACCCATTTAATTCTAGTGTAACAATATTATTTATATATATAAATTTTAATATAGAACAACATGCATTTCAACTGTATTGAAAACTACTCTTGCTAAACGGGACATTCAAAACCAACCATCAAAATAACTAGCAGAACAAATATGTAATCACATTCTGTGCTTATTGATACCAAATATAGACATAAGACAAATATATATATATATATATATATATATATATATATATATATATAAACTTGTACAACACAACAACAAGAAAATGTAATCAGTTTGTGTTCTTCTTCATAACTTACTGAACGAGGACGGCAACACCGGATTAGTGTTTTCGTCAGTGAAGCTATGTGACGAGGCTTCTTCCTATTCTCGTTCCTTCCTCTTCTGCCCTCTAGTGGTCATGCAGTGCGTTGAAGGTATGGAGTGAGAACCTCAACTTATTGTGGAGCACAGAGTTTTCACTATTGATGAACAATGACTGATGGATGCAATTTGATCTTCTCTTCTAGTCTGTATGAAGATCATCCACAACCGACAAGATCTGCTTCCATTAGAGTGAAGATCTTGTTTGAAAATAGATTCAAGGTTCTAGATTTGGTTCAGCTATAGGGTTTGAAAAGTTATAGAATACGAAGATCCATTAGGTTGAGAGAGAGGGAAGAGAGAGAAAGAGAGAGCAGGCAAATTTTTGCAGAAGCTTGAATAAGGGGAGAGAGGATTTGAAAGAGGAGGTTGCACGGCAGTTTCGAGCACCATACCACGTCTGTAAGAGAGGGTTTGATAGGAGAGTTCACTCCCCTCTGCAAAATCGGCGTTGTAAATTCCTATTGATGGTTCTGAGAGAGAGCTCTAGCGTGCTTGAGTTGTGTTGCAGCTCCAGCGTTATTGACAACTTTGGGCAGTGACTAACATGATTGAGGGGGCTGAGAGATATGTGTAGATTTGTTTCTAGTGTATTGAAGAAGCAACTTTACTTTTTCAGAAACAACCAAATAAAGTACTGTGGATGCTTTGACTAACCAAACACTATTTCAAATAGTGTTTTGAAAAAAATATCATTCTCAAACACAAATATACTTTTGTTTTTTATATTTTTATTTTAAGCAGAAAAATAAAAAATTTGAAAAGGTTACTTTTGACCTTATCAAAAGTGCTTAAATTTTTTTTTATCATTCGAATGATCTAATAGGTAGAGGCAGATATCGAAGTTTCGAACCTAAGTATTGACTTATATAGTAGCCTTGTTATAACTTGTACGGTAGGGAACATGCGCATTGTTGCTTCTATATACTCATCATGAAGTTTAGAAAGGGAATATAATTTTCCTTAGAGATGGAAAAGTGCAAGAAAGAAAAGTAAGGGGTATGCACTTTCCATCAGAGCAAACAAATTTTGGTTGAGATCAAAAAAAGCAAAGATGTATTTTTGTGCTTGGTAAAGCAGGGAAATAACTAAATTTATCATAATTTACTAATTATTATATATTATTTATACAATTTACTATATATAATTAAAATAATATTTCTTTTTTTTACAAATCTTCTTTTCTTCTCTCTCTCTCTCTTGTTTTGGGGGGGGGGGGGGCGGAGGTTTGCAAATTGTTTAAATATATATATAGTTAATTATCTATGATTTGCTTACGTCCAATTTAATATTATTAAATTGGCTTCATTATTCATAAAAAGGTATAAAGAGTCATTTTGATCCATTATATAAAAATAAAATTTATTCCACTAATACATTGGAAAATATGTTTAAACTTAATGATGACCCTATAATTGTAGAGAAATCTTACCATGATCAATAACACTAATGATATCCTGCCATGTAGACAAGATGTTATTTTGTGTTTTGTAAAACTCAATGATCTTATCTAAATGGTAAAATGTCATGATTCATGGGTCAGCCCATGCAGTGTCTGTGCTATTGGTGTTTAGAGGGTGGATTTGTTTTGTTTGATCTATGGTGGGTTTGATGGATATGTTGACAAGAAGTGTATTTAAAAGAAGGTAGGGTTTGTTTTGTCCACATGACACACTTTTTTTTTCTTTCCTTCCACTTCTTTATCCTATTTTGGGTGGATAGATTTTGGGAGACAAGGAAGGAAACATCACCCTTTCCTTTGTGTTTTCCTCATCTTTTTCCCTTCCTAAATAGAAAAAGGGTAAAAAACAAACTCTCATTCTCTTCCCTTTTCCTTCCTTTAGCATCTCTCCACTTTTTCATCACACTAGTCAAACCATTACATTCACTCTTTTGTTGGAAATTTTTAAAATAAGGAACCAAAGAAAGTGATTTAAAGGTAAGACTATAGAGTGGGACTTTTCCCATATCGAAAAGAAGAGAACACTTTAAAGAGTAAATGTCACGACTCGAAACCCACCCTCTGCAGATCTCGTGTCGGGACCGCCACCCTTCGGCCCGAGGGCCTTAGGGCAAGGCTCACATAAGCAGCGGTATCGAATAGATGTGCGACATGTGGTTTGCGGAAGCGTGAAAAACTTTTTTTTTTCTTTTCTTATTTAAAATACTTTCGCACATCCATCCGGTATTGCCGTTCTTCATAGCGGTACACATGACTATAAAATCAGAGCATACTAAAAACTTAAAGTGTTATACATAGTACATATCCGAATGCCTCGAGGGCTTAAGTACATGTTGTCCAAAATTTATTACACTTCAAAATTCGACCATCTACGGGTCTTTAGTACTTCCCAAAAGTCCTTGATCATATTAAAGCCACTAGTCGTCACCCCCAAATGGAGCAAGGCTCCCATTCATCATCGTTAGTACCTGAAAAATGTTAGGGAATGGGGTGAGCTTCGAGAAGCCCAATGAGTAATTCCTACATTTGTCATGGGGTTTCAATTGGCAGTGGTTTCAGACATGAGAGTTTATAAAATACTCATTACCAATTGCTCGTATACTTTGAACTTAGAGTACATGCATTCTTCATAAAGATAGCTTTGTAACATTTAAAGTATTCAAGGCTAAACATGCATTTCTTTAAATAGAGCGTAATCGTTTCAAAACATATAAACATGCATAATAAAATGGGGGCAAAAACCTGCTTCCATTTTCAAAAGCATTACTTCAAAACATATAAACATGCATAGAGAAAATGGGGGTAAAACCTGCTTCCATTTCTAAAAGCATTTGTCATCTTTTCACTTTCATTAGTGGAATCTGTTTCAAACCAGACTCCTATTTTGCGTATACGTGGAGATATCTCATTGCCTGAGGGATTAGATCCTACTACCGGGCATTTCACATGACAGGTCAATTGAGTTCTGAAGAAACCCAAAATCCTGACTATGTGGTCTTTGACAGGTCAATTGAGTTCCGAAGAAATCCAAAATCCTGCCTGTGTGCTTATGCACCATTATCTTGTAAAACATTTATCACATGGCTTCTTCATATTGATACTTTCATGAGTATTTAAAACATGCAGCATATAACTTTTCCAATAGAACTTCAAATACTTGGAATGATCAAATTCAGAATATTTAAGGAAATTGACATTTTATTAAGGCATGCTAAATATTTCGAAGTAAGGAACTGTATATAAAAACATTTACTCAGCATGTCATAACAGAATAACTTAAAACAAGAATCGTATAAAAACTAAATTTGATATTTAAAACATCATTCAAATCCGTGGAATTAAATTTCCACTTCAAATGCAAGGTTACTCACCTCGGTCCTTAGGGTCAGTGCTAATATTGCGCTTTCCCACTTCCTCTGTAGTTCCTAAGAAAAATTCATACATAGTCTCAGTAACTTCACATTCATTTCAAACATCTCCTACTCATGCTTTTTAACTTATGTTTATATCGTATTAAATCCTAACTTAAATCTTAGGCGTTACACTTTTAAGGTATACTCTTCTGGTAGCTCTATTTGCTTTAATTTAATTTAACTACTTCACGTGTTTATGTGTCATGTCTTTCCGTATTTTATTTCAATATATGTGCCTTAGTTTTGTACTTCGGTAGTGTTTTAGATTTATAGTCACCTGACTGTTGCTATTCATCAAATTTTATGTCTTTTTATTCTAGACACTTCTTTTGGTTGATTAGACTCTACAATTGAGTCTGGATCGTCGAAGAAAGTCGGTTTAGGCTTTCGTAAAATTTAATTCGGCTTTGGACATGTTAGGGCAATTTGGTAATTTATACCTTAACGTGTCCAAATTCTTCAGAGTCCCGTCTTATGAAACAGATCCCACCATTGGGTTCAGAATATCCAAAATAGTCAAAATCCACTATTCATTTCTTGTATTTGGACTTCATTTGACTATTTATGATGTAGGGGCATTTTGGTCATTTTTGTATTTTTACCGGTCTTAAATTTTTTGGGACCTCGTCTCGTGTGGTGGACCTCACCATTAGACTCAAGAGGTCTGAGATAGTAAGAATACACTTATAACTTGTTGAATTTAGACAACGGGCATTTTTTGACTATTTAATTTTATTAAATAATTTTAATTAAATTAAATCTATTTAATATGATATACATATATTTAGTTTGCAAATAAAAATTGGATGAAATGGGTGGCATGCTGGCCAGCGTGTCACCTCCCTCCCATTAAACACTGTGTTCGAGTCCCAACAGGTGCAATGCACCTTTTATTTTTTCTTTTGATTTTATTTGATATATTATATATATATATATATATATATATATTATTGTCATATATTGCCACACGCGGGCGCGTGGCTGAGTGGAAAGAGAGGGAAATTTGGTGCGTGAGGTCAGGGGTTCGAACCCCAGGGCTTGCGCCCTTTTTATTTTTCCCTGTTTTCTTAAACCAAACGGCGGATAACAACCTTAAACTCGAATAAGCTGTCCCTGTTCGCGTGTAGTTCATCAAATTAGGCCATATACGCGTAACCAAACAGGGAAGATTAAGGTTTTAAAAACCCTTTAACCAAAACGACGTAGTCTCATTTATTCGGTGGCTTGCCCGTAGCTCGACATGCGTCCGAGTTAACCCATCCAACTCGATTTAGAACAGCGAGTCGACTCGTCGTCTTCTTCACAGTTTTTACCAGTGTTGCCCTAATTTCTGGGTTTATTCTTTCTAATTTCGTGCATTCTCAATCGTTGGTTTCGTCTATTTTTAGGTGGTAAATGTTTCTGAAGGATAGGCCAACCTTTTCTCATTTATTTGGAACTATAAAACTAGTTAGAACGCTCCATCCAACTCTGGATAACCGAATTTGTGACATGCTCGTGAACCCTCATTTCACCACCATTTTTGGTGAAATTTGGTTTTGCGTGATCCTTATGACATGGGGATTCAACCCTCATTCTCAAAATCGAGTTTATGAGCCTAAAACTAGTACTAGGTTCAATGACCGAAACCTACAACTAAGGTTTTAGGGTCCATTCGTTTAGGTTTTTGATCGAGGACTAGTATTTTTAACATCCTGAAGTGGTCTAGTTAAGGTCTCTATAAATCAAATAGGGTTTGGTGGTGACAGATTCAGACCTACTGTAAGCAAGGTCTCCCATGGTTGCTTTGTGTACGGTCGTGTATTCTAGGTTGTTTTAGAGTCTATTTTTCATGTCTCATTCACGTATTAATATCCAAAACATCATACAAGTATATATCAAAGCTTAAAGCAGTCTACATGTAGGAAAATTCTAGAGAGAGAAATTTAAGTGTTTCATGTATTCTCACCTTTTTGGGTTGTGATTGTTGGTCCTCTACCCTTCGATCCTTCCTTCTTCTTCTCAGAAACTCTTCTCTCTCCCTCTCAGTGATTGAATGGTGTGTATGTCGTGTGTATGCAATGTATCTATATGTGTATATAAGTATGCACTTAATTATTGCAAGATCTGATTGCCCCACCAACTAGCCTTCCTCTTGCTTGTTGCAGCAACTCAAATGAGTGCTCTTCAGGTTACTGTTTGGGGCAGGCCATGATTTGGCCGGGTGTGTGTGTTTGTTTGGTTTTGTATATATATATATATACATATATATATATACATATAATATTATACCAACACACTTGGAGACCCACACACACTATTACACCTTGGATATTAGCATGCTTTTATGTACTATGTATAGATATATTTAATTATTCATGTATATACCTACACATGTATATACTTGGCCATGTATTCACACACAATACACCTTTAGTGTGTGTATGTGTGTCATTATATTTTTTTATTTATTTTAACTAATAATTAATTTCATATATTTAATTAATTAATTATTTTAAATTAATTAATTATTTTCTTAAGTGTAGATATCTTTACACTAATTTTTATAATCTCGTAATGCGTGTCCATAGGACCCGATATTTTTGGGTCGGGGTATTACAGTAAATGTAACATCCCGACCTAATTATTAGATAATTAGGGTTGCTTAGTAAGCTTTAAGAGAACATTAAGTGTATAGTTACATCATGAAAATAATGTCATGATAATAATTCTTAAGTGAAATAAGATAGAAGAAATTGATAAGAACGACAACAACATAATTAAGGATTAATTATTAAAGCAATGCATAAATATTAAGCCTAAATGTTTGAACTAGTATTATAACTATTCATGTTTAATTAATTTAAGTGCATAAAAAAAGAAATCTTCATGAACCTAAAATATACATCAAGTAATTAAGAAATATGCAAACTAAGTATATTTAATGAATAAAAATATTAATTCTCCACCAACACAACAAAAGAGGAGAAGAGAAGTAAAAAAGTGGTTGCCAAGTCTTGCACTCAAAACCCCAAGTGAAAGCTGCCCAAAAGGAAATCCACTAGGCTACTAGAATTTTTGTGCTATGATGGCCACAAGGAAAGTACATAAAGTGAAACTTGTAGGAAAATGCCATAAAGAAGTGAGGTGTCATCACCTCAGTGGACCAAACACCCAACTAATGAAATTGTAATGCAGCAAACCCTCATGATCTATATGCAGCTCATGATGTGAGGGAGCCTAAAAAATTAGACTTGCGTGTGTGTGTTGTGTTTGGTTAGAGAGAGAGAGAGAAAGAGAAGAAGAAGAAGAAGAAGAAGAAGAAGAAGAAGAAGAAGAAGAAAAATGGAGAAAGGCTGCATGTATGATTGTCTGAGGAGGAATGGAGCCCTACTAGCTGAACCAAGGGAGAAGGAAGCTTGCAGAGAAAGAGACATAAAATCAAAGAAGAAAAGTAAGTTTTCTCTCTTTAGAAGATTTTGACACTAGCTTCGATTATTGGGTATTAAAACGCATATACAATTTCTATTGTTTGTCCTTGATGACCCATCGTAGCCCTTTCTCAAACTTTCAGGCCTTGAGATCCTCACTATTGACAACATTAGGGGCGAATCTGGCCAACTTAGTGAACGTGGCCTCATATTGTTCCGCTGTCATACTGCCCTGCTGTATTACCATAAACTCAGCAATTTTCTAGTTTTTCACCTCTCGGGGAAAATACTTCTCATTGAATACTATGGTAAAATGCTGCCAATCCATGTCTGGTTCCTTGGCCTCCTCAAGTAGCCACCATTTGTGTGCAGCTCCCTCGAACCTATATGTGGCATATACTACCTTCTATGTCTCAATGCACGGCAGGATATGAAAAATCTTGTTCATCTCCAAGAGCCACTCCTTTGCAGCTATGGCTCCCTAGGTACCATCGAAGGATGGATGCTTCATCATCTAAAACTGCTCATATGGGAACGTCGAATCACGCTCATTCCCCTGATGGCTCCTTAGGTTAATAGGTTGCTCCTGTCGTACTGGCTGACTAGTACCCTCGTTGATAGGCTGTTCTTGTCGTATTGGCTGGCTAGTACCCTCATCGACAGGCTGGCTCCGGGGTAGAGCCTCAAACCCTGTAAAGATATGAAAAGTCAGGGTAAATTTTTCGTTTTGCTGATAGGACACTATTCATACACTATTTACCAGTAAGGCACTATACATGCATCATTTAGACATAAGTTATATTTAGAAGCATAATTTGAGTATAACATAGAAGAGAAATATGCCTATAATATTAAAATACACCTCTTGTTAGAATTTGAGCCTAATCGGAGATAGTTTAAAAAATTAGGACCAAAAGGGCATCCCGGGTGGACTCAGCTTCACCCGCCAACAGGGGAAAATAAATTTTTCAGAAAAATATCATTTAAAATAATTTAAAAAAACTTTGGTTAAAGCAGAATATCGAATTGAGACATTTTAGGATGGGTTGTAGTGTAACGAGGTCTCGTGGTTCATTAAAGGCAAAATGATCTTTTCACCCCTTGACCCCTTTACTATAAATATGATCCTTGAGAGATAAAATTATCAGAAATGGGTCTAAGAAAGAGCATCAGGTCGTGCATGGAGAGAAAAGGTGAGAAAAATATAGGTTTTCTAACTTTCCACTTTCCAAAACTCATCTCTAACCTTAGAATTTCACAAGGCTTCCTTCTAGGAAGTTGTTCCCCAACTCAAGGGCTATATTATTACAGATTAGTTCAGCTGCACAGAGAGAAAAACTCCCTAGGATTTAGAAGAACCCTTTTAGGTATGATATTTTTTTAAGTAAAGAATAGGGTTAAGTTTAGGAGTGTTTTTATATGTTGATTGTATGACTTACATGCTTATTTGTTGCTAGAAAACCACCTAGCATATAGTTACTTTGAAAACCTAGGGTTGGTACTTTAGTGTACTTATGTGTTCTTTGGGAATTTGGTGAAGTGATGAACATGTAACTTGAATATATGTATAATTTATTGCATTCTAGCTTATGTTCATGTAGACAAAGTCTTGTAGTTTAAAAGTTATGGCTGCTCAATGTATTTGTACTTTGTGTACTTGTGTAATCTTTGAGAATTTGTTTAAGTTGTGAACATGTAACATGATTATATGTGTAATTGATTAGATTGTATGCTAAGTTCATGTAGACAAAGTTTTGTAGTTTAAAAGTTATAGTTTGCTTTATGTATGATGCATTATTTAAGGTATACTCCATAGGTTTGATAAATGCCTCATTGAAATTGCATAGAAAAATCAAGGCATCTTGGCATACGTGAATATTTGAAAACATTGCGTGTGTTGAGCACATTGGTGTTTGCATTATGTGGGTGTAGATCCTGTGGTAAAAAATTCAAAATTGGCCATGGTTCTCGCGATCCAATGGGGACGGACCGTGAAACGAGACATACGATTGTTACTTGCGTTCCAACGGGGAAGGATCGTGAAGAGAGACATATGTGTGGCATAGAGTTGCATGTGTGTGTCATGCATATTGCCATTGCATTGCATTGATGAATTGGAAGGCATATAGCTTATAAATGTACACTTTGCACATGCCACGCCTTAACTTTGTTCTTTATATTAGCATTATGTCATACAAGCAGTCGTACTTACCCTTTATGGGATTACATATTACAGATGAGACTCCCGACACTTGAGACTTGATGAAGTCTTGAAGCATAGAGGGGGAAGTGGACTTTGAAGAATATTTGGCCCTTGGGGCATATTTTTGGTGTGTAAGGGCATAAGTCCCATGAAATTTATTGTATGTTTAAAACTTTGTCACGCCTCGAATTTCCACAAACCCGAGAAATGAGTGAAATGAAATGAGAAGAGTAAATGAAAAGCTATTAAGGTGGATTTAGTTAATTATGCATTCTTTCACCCATGTTTTCCCAAAATTAAAAATGAAGACTTGTTATTTAACTTAACCAAAATGGTTTCCTAATGTCACTCAAACATCCCTCCCAATTAATATTTAAAATAGTTCAAGTTAGGCTAAAAAATGGCTTCTAAAACAGCCCCAAAATATTGCTAAAATTGTCTTGGACTAATACCCCAAATGGGCCCCAAATTCTCTAAGACATGGACTAAGAATAGGTCAAAAAGGGTATACCAAAATTTATCTAAGGAAGTGGACCAAACATGGCCCATGAGAGTGGCCAAACATGGCCTAAAAAGGTGGCCAAATGTGACCAAAAGATTGGCCAAACATGGCCCAATAAGGTGCCTAAATATGGTCCAAAAGGGTGCTAAAAGGGTAGGTGTCAGGGCTGTTAAGCAGCAGGTGGCAGCACACACAGGCACGCAAGGGCAGGCTGGTGTGGAGCCCAGGGCGCACGGCTGGCTGCGGCAGGGGCTGGTCTACTGTAGCAACTGCAACCTGATTTTTCCATTTTCCTGCAGGTTTACTGTAGAGGGTGCGGCTAAATTTCTCTGTCCAGCAGCTAATTTTCTCTATTTTCCAAATTCTTTTCCCAAGTTTTGAAGGCTAATTTTTTCCCATTTTTAGTCCATTTCCTTAAGGCTTTCAACCTCCCCTTGTTGGCACTTTTCTCACCTATTTACAGGGTGTTTCACACTCCTAATTTCTACCTTAATTTCACAAAATTTTTAACATAACATTCTTTGTTTTCTAAGCATTTTCCCACCTAATATTTTGCAACCATTCATATATATAAACACATCACGATCCATCCTTACTCGATGGCCACAATTCATGAAAATTAAACATACATTCATTTCTTTCAACATATATATATATATATATATATATATATATATGCAAGGCACATTAAACAAACATATCCTACATGTCATTTGGGCTTGAACCCTTACATTACAAATTGACCCAAGGCCTATAGTCCACTATTTTTCCAAATTTAGTACAAGTCATTGGGCTTATGCCCATACATACAAAAATAAGCCCTAAGGGCCAAATGTCTTCATAATTCCTTTCCCTCCCTTTCTTCAAGACTTCATCAAGTTTCAAGTACTGCGAGCCTCATCTGTAATATGATATCTTACGAGGGGTCAGCTCAACTGCTGGTATGACATAATGCTAATGCAAAGAACAAAATTAAGACCTGGCATGTGCAAGTGTACATTTATAATATACATGCCTTCCAATCCATTAATACAATGCAATGGAAATATGCGTGACACACCCATGCAAACTCTATGTGTAATACCCTGACCTATCGTAACCTAGCCAATAAGGCCTAATGCTAAGATAATGAAATAAACGGGTTGAATTTTAATAGTTTTGAATATATGGACGAGTGCCAGAGCAACGAATAGCGAAAAAAAAAATAATAATAAAGAAAAAAAATAAATAAAAATAGAAATAAAATGAACGATAAAATAAAAATAAGATAAGAAATTGAAAGAAAATAAAAATAAGAATTTAATAGGTGAACAATATATGTATATATATATATATGTATATATATAGGTGTAACTAAAAATATATATATATATATATATGTATGTGAATGTGGGAAATAAAAGAAGTAAACAGAAAGAAAACGGATGGGGAGGTTATGCGCAGGATTTGAAAGTTCTGGAGAGAGAGAGAGAGAGAGAGAGAGAGAGAGAGAGAGAGAGAGAGAGAATGAAGGGGGCGTGTTTTTAAATTGAAGGCTCATGCGTTGGAACTAGAAAGAAAGGAAAAAAAAAATAGAGAAGTGTTGGAATAGAAACGGAGAAAAATGGAGCAAAGCAAGTGGCGTAAGGGAAGGGGTGGTGCGGCGCGAAACAAGTATAGTTCTGTTCTTTTTCTTCAAGCATACATGCTAGATAATTGTTTAAGGGTAGCATGAGCATGGAACTAGAGAAATTGGGCAAAAAGAATAGAACAAATTGATGAAGAAAACAATAGGAAAAAAAAAAGGACTTACAGGTTTTTTTTTTTTTGGATAATTTGGTTTTAGGATTGTAAGGCATGAAGTTTGGGTTTTATGATGGGGAAATGATCTCCATAGGTGCAACAACATATAGAAATAAAATGAGGTGCAAATCATAACTAAAAAGCCATGAACGAAGAAGTTGAAGAGTCGCTAAACAATCACACAACTCCGGTGGAGTTACGGTTTTCCCTGTTTTGGGAGTGTTCTGGCACTCCGATTGGAAACCCGAGGGTAGATTTGAGTTGCCCATGATCTGTAGGTTCGGACCCAGTGGAAATCGTGAGAAAATTCATCACCGGCGAGTCACCGTAGATGGAAGAGGTAACCGGCCATGCGTTGGGAAGGTACTAGTGCAGCCGTTGGTTTTGTTCATGATTTTGGGCCAAATTGGGTCGGGTCCGACCCGACCCACCCATTTAGATGGCTGCCCAACACTATTACTTTATGGTTAAAATTTTAAATTTGAGTTTGGAGGGTGTTTGGTTATAAAGGAGAAGCTATCCAAAGATTGGCTAACAAATGTAGAGGAAATGAAAAACAATGAAAAAATGTACAAGAAATGGAAAAAATTTGGTATGGGCAGTGAATTGAACCTGTGACAAGGGGGAAAGAGTGAGAAGCTTAGCCCACTGTGCCACCAAGGCACATGTGATTTGTTTAGGCTCAAATACTATATGTATTAGCTACACTTAATTAATTTAATAAATTAGTTTAAATCCCCTATAAACCAAGGTCCCATCCATTTTGATTGTTATCCCGATTTTACAATCAACCTCCAGGACCCTCATCTCTTAAAATCTCTTTCTCTTCACATCCAAACCTCTGGCCTTAACATGCTAGAAGGTACCAAATAGTTAGCCTTAGTCTATAGGATCTACTATAAGTGTTTCAAAACCAATTTGAATGCACTTGCTCTCAAACGTAGTCCTAAAGACAGAACCATGCTCATTCAGTCATATGCTGAAGGATCCAACGTTGAGGTCCCAAAGTAGATCCAATGGTTAGAAGTTACCTTTCCTACATCCTAGACCATTGAAAATGAAAACCATCCTCTCCCCCAACAAAGAGAATCCAATATCGATCTTATCCAACAATTCCACGATGGATCTGTTAGGATTAGTTTTGACAACCAAAGGTTTTGACCATCTACATCCATCATTCCACCAAGTGTTCATACACCCAGATCTGAACTCTCTACTCCCAGATCTGAAAAATTCATTCCTAGGCAACGTCGTGATTTAAACTTAGATCTCCAAGGTCTAAAGTTGAATGATCAAGTTGCAACTCCTTGTTATACATCTCATACTTATCAGTCTCAAGTCATAGATGATGAGGAATCCGTTACCTCTCTTAGTCCATCTGACTTTGAAACTACCCATCATGAACTCAATACACTTAGTAAAGAGTTCCAAATAAACATGAAATCCTTAAGTATAAAGTTCACCTCTCCCTATAATGATGCCAAACGTGCTCATTATCGTGCAACTCATACCAAGGAACAAAAGTTAGAAATTCCTGAATCATAGGAAGCATACATGCATCAACAACGACGTCATATCCATTTCTTTGATTATTTTGAGAATATCTACCATCACATCCAGAACAGTGTCAACCCATCACCAAAACCTGATGGCTTAAGGAAGATCGCACTACCGCTTCTTCTTCTCACCCCCTGGTAAGCACTATCCTTGTTAAACACCTAGGATCCCATGTAGTTGCTTCTCCATACAAAGTTCCTCCCAAAGATGATGACACATCTAGGAAGATTATTGAACAAAACAACTATACAAACCAGTGCCTCATTATATTAGGCAAACAATTAGACAAAATTGAGAACATAGTAGACAAACATCCAGCTACTCCTTCTCACTCTTCTTCGTCCACTTCTTCTTTAGGAAAACCATTAGCTAAGTTACCAGAAGTCAAGAAATCTTACCTTAAGGACACAAATGCCTTAGATCAGATTAAGAAAATGCTTCAGGAACTTAAGAATCCAGATCCAGTCAAAGAAGAACTTGCTTCTTCTTCTCATACAGTAATAGTCATAGGAAAAGCCAGTCCTTCGGTATCCTCCGAATCATCAACTGATGATGATATCCCATGTACTGTCCCCAATCCAACTGCAGAATATCCAGCACTTCATGACCAACTTTTAGTTCTTTCTGTTAACAAAATACATCGACCACTATTCAATCCTCCAACCAACATTACCAATACTAGATATAGTCGTCCCATTCCTTCAGATCTCCACATAGACAATCACAATTAGTTTTTAGTCTCATCCGATCGCCTCTATGAATGGAACATAGATGGTCATTCAGAACAAGAAATCATTAACAAATTTAGACATAGCTACCGCCAATTTCTACATTGAGAGAAATGGAACCTCTCAAAATGATATCGTCCAACACCTTACTCTAGGTTTCACAGGTAAACTCCTTACCGGGTGGGAAAATCACCTTACCCAAGAAACTAGAGACTCTATCATCCATGCAATTAAACGTGATCCAAATGGAACCCCCGTCTTTGATGAAACCATAGGTCGAGCAGAACCTGATGGTGTTAATACACTCATCTATACAATCACCAAACATTTCATAGGAACTCCTAGTCATATTACCGCTAGGATCCACGATCAGTTATCCAACCTTCGATGTCCAACCCTCAGTGATTTTGAATGGTATGTAGAAGTTTTCTGTAATAAAGTCATGCTCAGAGATGACAGTAACTCACCATTCTGGAAAGAAAAATTCATTAATGGCCTTCCCAGTCTTTTCGCCCATAAGATTAGGGAACATCTCAATAAGGATACAGGCACCATCGACTATCCCAGTCTCACTTACGGTGATATCATATGTATAGTTCGCAAAGAAGGTATGCGGATGTGCATAGATATGAAAATCAGAAACCAAGAATCCAGAGACAAGAAACGTGCCAAATACGAGTTAGGAAATTTCTGTGTTCAATACGGTTTACCATCCATAGCCCCTTCTAAACGAAGATCATCTAGTCAACGTCAGGATAGTCATCCTAGACATCATAGAAAATCCAGTAGTCATCACCATGGCCACCGTCACAGTCACAAACACAGGAAGTCTCACCATCAAGGTGAATCCAATCAGAAACAAACCCGTAAGTACTACCAGACCAACCGTAGGAAACGGGAATCCACTAGTAAAACCACCCGTAAAGCAACCCCTTTAGATGCTTGCTTTAAATGCAGGAAAATCCGGTCATTTCCAGTCAGACTGCAAAGTCAAAACACTCATCAATGCTCTCCAAGTTACCCAGGATCAAAAACAAGAATTGTTTAAGATCTTCGAACTTAGGAATACTGATAGTGAACCATCTAGTAGTTCCTCATCATACAGTTCAGATAATGATGAAAATGAAACAGATCAGTTAGAACACTCCTCTGACTATTCATCTTCACATCATTCAGACTCTCCTCCAGTTAAGATAGGATGTTAATCTTAGTATCTAAACCAGTGGCAACAAAACATTAGAAACTGAGACATCCAATCCTTCTCCTTTCAAAATTCCTTCTAAACCTCCTATTCAGGTTAACAAAATCTTTGATAAGCTTACACCATCCAAACCCATTACCATCCAGGATCTCCAATTAGAAGTCAACTAGACCAAGAAAGAAATTTTTAGGTTAAATCAGCTTATACAGTCCTTACAAATACAGTATGATTCTTTAGATCAGAAAGTCGAAGCCCATCTTCTTTCGCCCCATTCAGATGATATAAATATCATATCCGATCTCCCTGAGATAGCAACTTCCAGTAAGACTCAGGGATCTCCGTACATAGATCGCACCAATTTCTTAGAAACAATCACTAGGATTGATTTCCAGAAATGGCGGTGTCCAGTTAAGATCATTATTTGTGATGAATTTGAGCTTGAGACTTTCACTCTTGTTGATTCAGGGGCAGATCTAAACTGCATCCAAGAAGGTCTCATTCCGACCAAATACTGTGAAAAAACTCATGAAAGCCTTAAATCGGCTAATGGCTCTTACATGAATATACAGTACAAATTATCTGATGCCTATGTGTGTCAAGATAAAGTTTGTTTCAAAACTCCCTTTGTCCTTGTCAAAAATATGACAGATGAAGTCATTCTTGGTAATCCCTTTCATGTGTCTTCTCTATTCTTTTTCCACCGATAGTGAAGGTATTACTACCAAACCATTTAATCAAACTGTCCAGTTTAAGTTTGTAAGAAATCCCCAGTCTAGAGAAATTCACTCTCTCCAGGATCTTGCTATCAAATGATCACTCAATCTTCTCTCTAAGAAGAAATCCCATGCTGATTTCCTCTTGGCAGAAATCCAGTATAAGAAAATCGAACAACAACTTCTTAGCCCTTCTATCCAGTTGCAAATTAGCCAGTTTGAATCTCTCCTCAAACAGGAAGTTTGCTCTGATCTCCCCACAGCTTTTTGGCATAGGAAACACCATGTTGTCCGTCTTCCTTATGTCAAAGACTTCAGTGAGAAAAACATACCCACTAAAGCCAGACCAATCCTAGATGAGTCAAACTTTAATGGAGTTATGTCAAATTGAAATTAATCAGTTGCTCTAAAAGCAAATCATCCATCCATCCAAATCTCTATGGTCTTGTTCAGCTTTTTATGTCAACAAAAATGCTGAAATCGAACGTGGTGCCCCTCGTTTAGTCATCAATTATAAGCCATTAAATAAAGTTCTCGAATGGATTAGGTATCCAATCCCTAACAAAAGAGACTTGATTAATCGGCTTCATACAGCTACCATATTGAGTAAATTCGATATGAAATCAGGCTTTTGGCAGATCCAGATACATGATTCAGATTGATACAAAATTGTATTTACTACCCCCTTTGGTCATTACGAATGGAATGTAATGCCCTTTGGTCTTAAGAATGCACCCAGTGAATTCCAGAATGTCATGAGCGACATATTCAATCCACTATCCAGTCATATCATAGTATACATTGATGATGTTCTCGTATTCTTAGATTCCATTGATCAACATTGGAAACATTTGCGTTCGTTTCTTAATGTAATCAAACACAATGGTCTTGTCCTTTCATCCAGCAAACTCAAATTATTTCAGACATCCGCTCGATTTTTAGGATTTGATATTTCCTATGGTCAGATCAAGCCCATCCAATGATCTATACAGTTTGCAGATAAGTTTCCAGACCAGATCTTAGAAAAAACTCAGTTACAGCGTTTTCTAGGATCTCTTAATTATATTTTCGATTTTTATCCAAATCTTCGATCTCAGTGTAAATTACTCTTTGATCGTCTTCGCAGTAATCCTTCTCCTTGGACAACTGCTCATACAACCATTGTTCAATCTGTTAAGCAATATGTCAAGACTCTTCCTTGTCTTGGTATTCCATCTCCCACTGCATTCAAAATTGTTTAGACAGATGCCTCCGATGTCGGTTATGGTGGCATTCTTAGTCAACGTACAGGTCCAGATTCCCTCGAACAGATTATCTGTTATCATTCAGGAATTTGGAATCCCACTCAGTTAAATTATAGTACTATTAAAAGAGAAATTTTATCTCTTGTATTATGCATTAGTAAATTTCAATCCGATCTTTTAAATCAAAAATTTTTGGTTAAAACTGATTGCAAAAGCGCCAAACATATTTTGGACAAAGATGTTAAAAACATTGCATCCAAACAGATTTTTGCATGCTGGCAAGCTATTTTATCTGTTTTTGATTTTGATATACAGTATATCCTCGGTTCATCCAATAGTATCCCTGACTTTCTAACTCGTGAATTTTTGCAGCCCAAAAATGAGCGGGAGGAAGGACAAGCAGCAGTCATCTTCCCTTCAGGGAAGCACCAATCCAGCTAAATCATCCTAGTGCTTTAGCTCTTCGAGCTCCAGCACCCATACAGTCCATCTCTTCTCCCCTTTCTCAACGGAATAGTTTCTCCGTGTTGAGCAGCCCTCTTCATCCAAATTATTCTAGATCATCCAGCGGCCCTTTAAGCCTTCCCAGTTACAGGTCAGCCCTTGCTACCATTCCATCCAGTCCATACGCGATCACTGACCCTTTTGAGACCTCAAAAGCCATGATCGTCCCATCCAGTACCCTTAGGGTTCCTTCTTCTCCATACATCAAGAAACCCTATTCAGTCAACATATTCCATATTGAACCTCATATGAGTCATATCCAGGATCCATGGGCTCTTGCCACAACCTACTTCCCTCTAGGTTGGCACTTCATTCCTCGCCAGCCTTCAAAATCAGTCGAATGGTACAAAGCCATTCTTATCCATTCCGGCTTTGTACGATTTGAAGACATACAGAGTAAACAAGATCCAAACATCATACTGTATCAAAAGTTCATTATAGTCAATTTCATCTCCGCGAAGTCTTGGGGTTCTCATCCATCCATACTTAGAACCACCCCCAACTCTTCTGTCCAGTATTCATACTATGACTATATTGAAGCATTCAGTAAATCTCTCTAGATCCAGAACGATACAAAAGATCATTCATGGTTTCTTATGTTTGATCTAAAATTTAGAAGTCCCATCCCATCTTGGTTTTCAGAATGGTGGAATAAGTTTGGACTAGTCCTAGATCTTCTTCCAGCTCCTCTTCATTTAGCAATGGAACACTACAAATCCATGGTAAAACTTGATAAACATACAGAACAATTCCCTATCATTATCCTTATGTGCAACAAATACAGGATCCCATGGATAATGAAATGGAATTATGCAATCCAAAATCATACAGTCATTCGGTAGTTCTCAGTTAAATGGTGGGCTAAGCGTGTCCCAGATAAATTCATTGTATTCATTATGAAAGATTACCCTCATCCAGTTATGGCATCAGTTGAACCCATTGCACACAGGACAAGGTCATCATCCTCTCTTCCCCCTGACCTGTTGCAAGGACAATCCAGAGATGAGCTCAAGGAGCTCGCCAGACAACTCATGATCTGTGTTACCCAAATGGGAGATGATCCCGAAACACATTCAGAAGCAGAATCTAGCCATCCTAGCTTCTAGAGGATAATTATGATCCTTATGAATTCAGTCAGGACCCTTATGCTTTAGATGATGATTTTGACCCTTTCAGGACTATCTAAAGTAAACATACAACATACAGCATCCCGATAAAGAAATTTTGTCGGCACTAGACAGCTTACTATTCATGAACAGTAAAAGTGTTGATTACGCCCAAAAAATAACGCGGTAATTGTAGTGTAGCTTTGGGGTGTCGATTCCACAGGGAGACTAAATTAAAAGAATAATAAATAGAATTTCTGAAACTACAGAAAGTATTAGACGGTTAACGAGAAAATAAAAATATAGACAGTGATTTTGAATGCAACTAAAAATTAAGCAAGCTGAATAACGGATGAAAATATTCAAATTTAACGAACAGTAGAGTTTCGGGAATCCCTTGCACATAACTGGTATTTTAATTATTTTTAATTCACTGTTAACTCAATTGAGAATTTAAATTCCAAATATCTCAATCGGAAGATATAAAAATTATGAACCAAAATTAAATTGAAAATAACTCTTTGAAAAATCATTCAACACTTTTAAATCACTCAAATTATTATTCACATTGAGAAAATTCAACGACGACAATATACCCAACGAGCAATATTGCAGCAGAGAATTGAATTAATATAAATAACTAATTGTTCCAAAAATAATCAAAACATGAATCCATTCGATAGAAAAAGCATGACTGAATCTATAAACGGACTAAACCCTTTAATTATTTGGAAAATAAAATCCAACAATTAATTATGAATGATCATCAAAGAATTTAACAAGTGAAAACCACGTACAGGAATCAAAAATAAATTAAAATAATCATCTATGGTGCAAGTTCATCCCTAACCCCACTTAGAAATTTAGTTACCCATATACAGGATGAATAACATAAACCTCACGAAGAAATACTGAGCCATGGAGTATCTGCGACTTCTTCTCTGTGCCAGCAGCCGCAGCTCTGCTCTTGTCGCCATGTGTTGACCATGAGGTGTGGACTGAGCTTGAAAAGGGAGTTTACCTCGTTCCGTCACACTCAAAGAGCTCATCAATTTGGACACTTGGCTTTTTATCTCCTTGCTCTCTTCTATAACCTGCGTAATCAATGATTCAAATTTTTGGTTAGTCTTGCCCTGTGCTTCAATAAATGCATGCAAAGTGTCTTCTAAAGAATTCCTAGAAGATGAAGATGCATGATATGGTGCATGATATGGTCTAGGGGGCTGTGCAGGTGGTGGATGCATGTGGCTGGTTTTCAGATTTCCAACTAAAATTGGGATGATTTCGCCACCCTTGATTGTAAGTCTCAGAATAAGGTGTGAAAGGCTTCTTGTACATACCTAGGGTATTACATTGGTCCTCATACATCCCTCTCATCTCAGCTGATGTGGGACACTCTTGGGCAAGGTGATCTACCCCGCCACACACAAAACATGGTCTAAAAGACTCTGCCTGATTAGCCAAGTGTGTTGGCTTTAAGTCTCTAGACTTTAATGCCTCTAACTCCCTAGTGAGTGTCTCAACCCTAGCTTTCAAGTTATCCTCTTCCCTAAGATGGTAAATTCCCCCACTCTGTTGGTTCCCTATAGGTCGTGACCTATTTGTGCTCTCAGTAGCACTAGGTCCTGTCCAAGTGTAAGCTTTTTCAGCAAGCTCATTAAGGTACTCTATGGCCTCATCAGGATCTTTCTATAAGAACTCACCATTGCACATCATCTCTACAAATTGGCGCTCTCTAGGTGTAAGTCCCTCATAGAAATAGCTCACTACACGCCAACTCTCATACCCATGGTGAGGGCATACACTCAATAACTCCTTAAATCTCTCCCAAGACTGATACAAAGTCTCACTATCCTTTTGTGCAAAGGTGGAAATCTGTCTTTTCAAAGCATTGGTCTTGTGTTGGGGAAAGTATTTAGTGAAGGAAAATCTGGGTCATCTCATTCCACGATCCAATTGACCGTGGTCTCAGTGAGTATAACCAACTCTTAGCTCGATCCTTCAAAGAGAAAGGAAAGAACTTAAGTCTCACAATGTCTTGTGTTGCATTCTGACTATGAAAAGTCGCAACTACCTCCTCAAACTCTCTAATGTGCACATATGGATTCTCATTTTCCAAACCATGAAATGTAGGGAGTAACTGTATTACTCCTGTTTTGACATCAATTGGACGAGCATTGGGTGGAAACATGATGCATGATGGTGTGGCTGTGCGTGTAGGGTGAAGGTAATCCTGAAGAGTCCTAGTGGGTTGATCCTCATATTCACTCATATTTGCAGAATTGGAAGTATTATCAAACAAAGAATTAGAAAAACAAGAAAAATTAGACTCTAAATTCGACTCTAACACAGGCCTACAAGCAAAGCGGCCTAATGCGTCCCTATACCTATTATGCATGCAAGATGACAATAATAAAATAAATCAATAAAAAAAAGAAATAAAAAGAAATAAAAGAAAATGAATAAATAAATAAATAACTAGAAATAAAATAAAAAAAAAAATAATAATAATAATAAAGCAACTAAAAATAAGAGAATGAAGTTACCGCCTTTACAAACTGCTGAAAAGAAAAACTATCTACTGATTCTTCTATCGTCTCCCCGGCAACGGCGCCAAAATTTGATTATGCCCAAAGAATAACGCGGTAATTGTAGTGTAGCTTTGGGGTGTCGATTCCACAGGGAGACTAAATTAAAAGAATAATAAATAGAATTTCTGAAACTACAGAAAGTATTAGACGGTTAACGAGAAAATAAAAATATAGACAGTGATTTTGAATGCAACTAAAAATTAAGCAAGCTGAATAACGGATGAAAATATTCAAATTTAACGAACAGTAGAGTTTCGGGAATCCCTTGCACATAACTGGTATTTTAATTATTTTTAATTCGCTGTTAACTCAATTGAGAATTTAAATTCCAAATATCTTAATCGGAAGATATAAAAATTATGAACCAAAATTAAACTGAAAATAACTCTTTGAAAAATCATTCAACACTTTTAAATCACTCAAATTATTATTCACATTGAGAAAATTCAAAGACGACAATATACCCAACGAGCAATATTGTAGCAGAGAATTGAATTAATATAAATAACTAATTATTCCAAAACTAATCAAGACATGAATCCATTCGATAGAAAAAGCATGACTGAATCTATAAACGGACTAAACACTTTAATTATTCGGAAAATAAAATCCAACAATTAATTATGAATGATCATCAAAGAATTTAACAAGTGAAAACCACGTACAGGAATCAAAAATAAATTAAAATAATCATCTATGGTGCAAGTTCATTCCTAACCCCACTTAGAAATTTAGTTACCCATGTACAGGATAGATAACATAAACCTCATGAAGAAAAGCTAAGTCATGGAGCAGCTGCGATGTTTCTTGTCGCCTCTGCGCCAGCCGCACCTCTGTTCCTCTTCTCTGTATCGCGCCGCAACAGTGATCTCTCCTGCGCACGGACTCCACAGTAAATCAGCAGCATAATTGCTCAGCCGCATGCCTCTTGATCAATTGCCCAAGCAAGCTAGCAGCCATGGGCTCCACAGCCAACTTTTTTTTTTTTCTTTTCTTTTGGTTTCAATCAGCCATGTAACCTTACGTACATTAGCCCCTTTGACTTTTCAAACTTTCTTTTTTTTTTTTGTTTTCTTTCTTTTCTTTGCTATGCTTTTCTTATTCTCGCGCGCAGCTAACAATCGTCAACTTTACGCTCCATTTTCTATCAGATAACAACTGAATCTCGACTCGGACCCTTCACAAAAGTTGTAGCCCCGGATGAGTAGATAATTTTAGGCTCAAGAACCATCTGATGTGAGCTTCAGAAGCTCAAGTTATGGCCTCTTCAAGTTGGCTGGACGGAGAGGTTCATAGCAGCTTTCCAGGCCTGTCTTTGAAATAATGTTTGGAGGCCCAAACGAACTCCAATTTTTGCAAACCAGACCTTTTTGAAAAGCTCAAGACGTCCTCTAAATATTTCATGAAGATCACTTTCTCATTCTGAAACTCTAACGCCATCCAAATCTCGATCGAAACTCAATGGTCGAATCTGCCAAAAAGCCAAAAATTATTCCAAAACTATTAAGTGTAAAGCGCAATTGCAAACTATCTCTCGCCAACAAATAATGCAACATTTGAGACTTAAAATCTTATAAAATACCGCTAAAATATATCTCAATGTAAATAGAAATTAAATAAATAATATCAAATATATCTCAATATTCCTATTTACTTTCTAGTAATTTACTCCGATAATAGGGTATTTAGAGTGCACTTTTGCGCACTCATCAAGTGTGAATAGTACTATTCATCTACAGTAAAATTGCACTTTTACCTCAGTTAAAGCAAGTTCACCCCGCACTTTTCGCCGGGAATCCAACACCTTTCTCCAGCATCCAAGGCGCTCTCTCCCCTATATAATGACGCCCCTTCTCCAGCATTCAGTAGGTTTTTCTACAACGGAAACCATCACTCATTTACTTGAGAGAAATTAGTCTGAGAGAATGTATTCCATATCTCTTAATTCTCTCATGTATCCCCATCCAGCTCTTCCCTTTCTTACTTCATACAGTTTGGCTTAAGTGCCACATACAGTTGTAAGTTTATATTTGATTAATATAATTTCAGTTTATTCAAATATACATATATTCATTATTCATCCCATTCCCTAATGGAAGGTTTTACCTCCTATCCCAGCATATGCGTCATACTATTTATTTTATTCTGTCTCCTTTTATTCAAATCATTCAGCTTCCGCACACATTTTTACTTTCATGTTAATCATTCATTCAGCACATCCACTGGCTCGGTTCAGTCCCCTTATGTTAAATTAATTAATTTTAAATTAAATTCTGACCTGTAACTTAGTCGAATGAATAAGGAAAACTTACTGTTTTGGACCTTTTGGATCTAATGGTGAGGTCCGTTTCACGAGATGGAGTCCTAAAAAATAAAATACCCATAAAACACCAAAATGACCAAAATGCCCTTACGTTGAAGTTGAATCAAACGGACTCCGATTGAGTTAAGTAAATAGTAAATTTTTATTATTTCAAACCTTCTGGACTCAACGGTGAAGTCCGAATTGTGAAAACAGAACCCAAAAAATAGAGACATGTAAACGAACATTTTACCCTTGGGTAAATTATATCAAATTAGAAGTCGTAAAAGTATAAATAAATAAAAGAGATATTTAGAGTAGCAAGGCATAAATTTGATAAATGACGTTAAAGCTGAAACGTGTCTACTGATATATAGGAAACTCGAAAGGAAAAGGGAAGGTCATGGAATACTAAGATGCATTGATAAGGTAAGTAAACTTCTATCTCTTATACGTGGTTTTCCAAGCCACATCATTTCTAATACTTCCAAAACTTGTACTCATGTATATATCCACTGTTATTGTTCCCACCATTGATATTGTCTTATCTGGTGGAGGCCTATCGACTGATATTTCATGATTTGATTCATTGTAATGATGCCTATTATTATATGCCTATGTCATGTTATTTCATACCTTATATACGATAGATTCTTGATTTATAATTGAATGTCAAGACAGTGAATGGACAAATGGTGATGAGGGGTGTTTTTATCGATTGACTGGACCTTTGGGTCGATTGACAGGACCTACAGGTCGTTTGATAGGATTGACAAGACCTTCGGGTCGATTGACAAGACCTACGGGTTGAGATTGTGAAAGGAAAAAGGTGATGGGGGTGTTTTTATCGATTGATAGTATCTACGGGCCGATTGACGGGACCTACGGGTCAAATCCGTAATTGGACATATGGTAATGGGGGTTTTCTTACATACGGAGTAACGAGGGCATTTTATATGCATTGATGTTAACTATTTACTCATTAATTGTATTTGACTGTGACCGTTTTATTGTGGCAGTACTCATGTCGATTGTGATTATTGTGCCTTATCCATATTCATGCTACATCGCTACTCACAATTGTTATTGTGCCTTATTGTCTATTCGCTATTGTGGTATTTTACTGTTATATGCAATTGTTGTCATGACTGGCTATCATGTTGCCTTTGAATTCATGCTTTTCTATGTAATCTCTAACCCGTATTTGAGATAGACTTTTACTTACTGAGCTTTGTTAGCTCACTCCTTCATTATATTTTTCAGGCGAGAATGCTACGGAACCATAATAGGAGATTCGGAGCGTAGGGAGACGGTTGAGCACAATAGAATACTGTAGTTTCTCCCATGCACTCACCACCTAAAACGTGGTTTATGTTTGGTTTATGTTGGTTATTGTCAGACTTATTTTTTAGTTTTGAACAATGTAGTAATAAGGCTTCCGCACTTTAATGTTATGGTCACATTGCTTATTGTTATCATTGGTAAAAGAATGAAAAAGTAGGGACGGCCATTGGGTCAGCCCCACGACAAGAGATCCGTATAGGATGGGTTTCGGGTGGATGGGTTTCGGGTCGTGACACTATGCAACACCTATGTCTCATTCACGGATCGTTCTCGTTGGGTCAGAGTACCAATGTCTTATTCACGGATCGCTTCCGTTGGGTCAGAGTACCAATACAATGGCCAATTTTGGGTTTTTCACCACATGATCTACACCCTCATAATGCATAGCACCAAGTGCTCAACCCCCATTATGTTTTCAAAGAATCACCATATATCAATATGCCTTGATTTTTCTATGCAATTTCAATGAGGCATTTTATCAAATACATGGCATACACCTTAAATCATGCATCATCCATAAAGTAAATTCTAACTTTCAAACCACACAACTCCTTTTATATGAACATATACTATATACTATCCATTTCAACATATGCTCAAGTCACATATTCACCATCTTACCAATTCACAAGGAATACATAATTTCATAAAGCCTCAATGCATCAAACAATCATATCTTCCAAAACACAAGATCTATCTACATGAATTGTCACGCCTCGAATTTCCACAAACCCGGGGAGTGAGTGAAATGAAAGAAGAAAAGTAAGTGAAAGGTCATAAGGTGAATTTAATTGGTCATTCATTCATTTTCCCATGTTTTCCCAAGATTGAAATGAAAACTTGTTATGGGGTTTAACCAAAATAGTCTTCTAGTGCCAATTAAATATCTCCCCAAATTACTATACAAAGGAGGTCTAATTCATGTTTAGAAATAATCTCCAAAACAGCCCTAAAATGTCACTAAGTATACCTTGAAATAATGGCCCAAATGGGCCCCGAATGCCCTAGGACATAGGCCAAAAAATGGCTTAGAAATTCTACCAAAAATTGTCTAAGGAAGGGGTCAAACATGGCCCGTGTAAGTGGCTAACCATGACCCAAAGGTTGGCCAAACATGATCCAATAGGATGCCCAAACATGGTCCAAAAAGGTGCCCAAACATGGCTAAAAAAGGTGGCCAAAGGGGCAGGTGTCAAGGGGTGTCAAAGGCCATGTCATGACAAGGCAGCAGGACTGCAGTGGCGTGCACAGGCAGGGTGTGTCACGGGCAGGCAGTAGGCAGCAGGCAGCAGGCAGCAGGCAGGCAAGCGGCAGGCGCAGTGAGCGTGCAGGGCGTGCGGGACGGCGCGGCAGGTGCGTGGCGCTCGGGGGAGTGCGAGGCTGTGGCTAGGGGCTGTCATGGCTTGTTTCACTGTAGCAACAAAGAGAAGAAATTCTGTTTTTCTATAGAATTACTGTTCCGGACAGAGAGCAAATTTCTCTGTTTCTGCAGCAAATTTATCTGTTTTCTAATTTTTTTCCCAAAGTTTTTCAAGCCACTTTTCTTCCATTTTTAGCCTATTTCCTCAAGGTTTCTAAACCCTTCTTTTTGACATCCTTCCCACCTATTTAAAAGGTGTTTTACTCGATTAACAAATATTTTAATTTTCAAAAAATTTCAACATAACCTCTTTTGTTTTCCAAGCATTTTTCTCACCTAATATTCACAATACTTCATATATTTAAGAATTTGCACATCCCATCCTCACTCGATGGCCACAATTTCATATGAATTAAACATACATCATTTAAAATACATATCTATCAAATATACACATGTACTTGAATTTCAAAGCATCAACATCTAATACTTATTACAATATAGAGGGCCTTGCCCCTTGTTTTCATAAGACACAAGGTGTCTACAAATAATCACACAGGATCTCAAGGCTTATGCCCTTATATAACTCAAAAATAATGCCCGAGGGGCCAAATCTTCTTCATGGTCCATTTTCCTTCCTTTCTTCAAGGCTACAAGTCTCAAGCACCTAGAGTCTCATATGAAATATGATGTCCCACAAGGGGTTAGCACAACCGCTAATATGACATAATGCTAATGCTAGGAACAAATTTAAGGCGTGACATGTGCAAGTGTACATTTTCAAGCTATACATCCCCCCCATTCATCAATGTAATGCTAAGGTGATATGCATGACACATACATGCAAACTTTATGCCACACTCATGTCTCACTTCACGGCCCTTCCCCGTTGGAACGAGTACCAATCGTATGTCTCACTTCATCGTTCGTCTTCGTTAGAATGAGTACCAATAGCCAATTTTGGGTTTTTCACCACAGGATCTACACCCTCATAATGCATAGCACCAAAGTGCTCAATTCAAGCTATGCTTCCAAGGATTTACACTATGCTAACATGCCTTGACTTTGTTCTTATGCAATTTAATGAAACCTTTCATCAACACATGGAACATGCCTTTGATAATTCATTAAACTTAAAGCAACATAACCTTTGAATCATAAAGCTTTATCTACACGAGCCTAACATGCAATCCAATCAATTTCACATATAAACACATTACATATTTACAACCTTAACAATTTCTCAAGGATCACAAAATACATAAAGTACCAACACATGGAATAAATCATAACTCTCAAACCACAAGAGTTTCTCTACATGAACATAAGCTAAAATATAATAATCCAACACATATGCAAGGTACACCTTCATCATGGTAACAAATTGTCAGGAGACTCAAAGAACACAAAAGTACCTAAACTACCAACTTTAAGTTTTCAAAGCAACTATCACCTAAGTAGTTTTTTAACATCAAGTAAATACCTAAATCACTCAACTAACATATAGAAAGGCAAAGAAACTTAAATCTATTCCTAACTTAGCAAGATATCATACCTAAAATAGTTTTTCTCAATCCGAGGGAGTTGTGTTCGCTGCATAGCTGAACTGATCAGTGAGAATATATCCCTTGATGAGAGGAACAATTTCCTAGAAGGAAGTCTTGCAAGAATCTTGGCCTAGGGGTGTGTTTTGGTGGCTTAAAGTTTGGAGAACCTAGGGTTTTTCTTCACTTTTCTCCCATGCACGAGTTCTGTTCTGTATCTCAAACCAAAATAATGAAGTTTTAACTCTAAGGGCTGTATTTATACTATAGGGGCAAAGGGGCAAAATGACCTTTTTGCCCTTAATGAATCCGGGGCCCCGTTACACTACAACCTGTCTCGAAACGCCTTAATTCGACATTTTGCTTCAACCAAAGTTCTTAAAATTATATTAAATAAAATTTTTTAAAAAATAAATTTTGCCTGTAGCCGGTTCCACTCAAGACGCCCTTTATGGTCCATTTTTGAAACTATCTCCGAATAGGATCAAGTTTCTATAGGAGGTATATTGTTATATTCTAAGAATATTTCTCTTATATGGCATACTAAAAATATGCTTCTAAACATGACTTATAGCTAAATGATGCATATGTAGTGCCTTACCGGCAAATGGTGCATGAATAGTGCCCTACCGGTAAAAACGAAAAATTTATCCTCATTTTTCAGATCTCTACATGAATATAAGTCACAATGTAATGAATCAAAGACACATTCAAGTTACATGTTCATCATTTTGACAAATTCTCAAAAATTACAAAATACATAAAGTACCAACACCTTGAATAAATTATAACTTCTTATCTACAAGATTTTGCCTACATGAACATAAGCTAGAATACAATGAATCATATATATAGTCATGGTTCATGTTTATCATTTTACCAAATTTCCAAAGAATACAAAGAACACACAAGTACATAAAACAACCAACTCTACGTTTTCAAAGAAAATACATCCTAAGTGACTTTATAACATCAAATAAATATATAAATCAACCAATCAACCTATAAAATACTCATAAACTTAACCATATTCCTTACTTAGCAAAATATTATACCTAAAAGGGTTTTTATCAACCCTAAGGAGTTGTGTTCACTGTGCAGCCGAATCAATTGGTGAGACTGTAGCCCTTGACATAGGGAACAACTTCCTAGAAGGAAGTCCTGTGAAAATCCAAGCCTAGAAGTGTGTTTTGGAAGCTTGAAGATTGGAAAACCTAGGATTCTTTCTCCCTTTTCTCCATGAACGTGCAGCAGCTGTATCCTCAGACCAAAGAATGAAATTATAAAACTAAGGGTCTGTATTTATAGTAAAGGGGTAAAGGGCAAAATAACCTTTTTGCCCTTAATGAATTTGGGACCCGTTACACTACAACCCGTCTCGAAACGCCTCAATTTGACATTTTGCTTTAGCCAAAGTTCTTAAAATTATTTTTAATAAAAATTTTCAAAAAAATGTATTTTCGCATGTGGCCGGGTTTGGCCGGTTCCACCCAGGCCACCGGGGATGCCCTTTATGGTCTATTTTTGAAACTGTTTCCGAACATGCTCAAATTTTTATGGGAGGTGTATTTTAACATTCTAAGCATATTTCTATTCTATGGAATACTCTAAATATGTTCCTAAATATAACTTATGTCCAAATATGCATGTGTAGTGCCCTACCGACGAATAGTGCATAAATAATGTTCTACCGGCAAAATGAAAAATTTATCCTCAATTTTTAGGTCTCTACAAACTTTGACCTTGTGTAAGTTATGAACTAAATTTTATGTTGGATTGTATGTAATTGAGTATTGGATGTAAATGAGGAGCATGGAGCTCCATGTAGTTACTTATGTTCAAAATATACTTGTGAATGTTAAAATTATAAAATTGTATGAATAATTGTTCCATTAGGTGTTGTGTTGGTGTTGAGGAGGATGATGAGGAGGAATGAGATGAGGAAACTAGGTTAATGAACAAAGGAGACCATGTCAAAATTTTGTGGATTAAAAAAAGAGTTGTTGGGTGTGTAAAATGCCCATAAATGAATAGGAAGGTGCCAAAAAGTGAGGGTTAAAAACCTTGAGGAAGTAGATTAAAAATTAAAAAAATTAGCTTGCATCACATTGGAAAAAAATTTAGTAAAGGGAAAAATTAGGTTGCAGTAAATACACTGTAGCTACAGGAATTGGGTCAGCCAGCAGCTAGCAGCCCGTGCCCCCTAGCCCCCCTGCCCGCGTGCGTACGCCTGCGCCATTGCGCCCCATGCACGTCCAGCCTCCTTGCCCCCCTTGCCACAACCCTTGGCCACTTGCCTTGGACTATTTTTGGCCAACCCCTAGGCCATGTTGGTCAACCACCTTGGGCCATGTTTGGCCAATTCTTAGGCCATGTTTGGCCACTTTTTTGGACCATGTTTGGCTACCCTTATGGGCCATATTTGGCTACCCTTATGGGCCATATTTGGCCACTTCCTTAGGCCACCTTAGGTAGGATTCTTGACCGATTCTTGGCCTATGTCTTAGGGCATTTGGGGCCCATTTGGGCCATTGTTCCAAGGCATATTTAGAGACATTTTGGGGCTATCTTGGAGGCCATGCTTGAACATGACTTAGACTAATTTTGACTATTGGTTGAGGGAGTTATTTAATTGGCATTTGAAACCCATCTTGGGTAAGTTTAGTAGCAAATTTTTATTCTTAATTTTGAGAAAACATGGGGAAATAAATGTGAAATCAACTAAGTCCATTTAATGGTCTTTTATTACTTTTTCTTAATTCATTTCCATTCACTCTCGGGTTTTGGAAATTCGGGGCGTGACAACATGGTATCAGAGCTTAGGTTTGAATACTTAGGGACCGTGGGGTGTTGTTGAACACAATGGAACCACGACGTATAATTTGATTTTTTTTGTAAACATTGTGTATTGTGTAGGCTCTGACAGCTTGGTGTTAGAGCTCTAGTTTGAGAATACTTAGGGATCGTGGGGTGTTGTTGAACACTATGGGACTCTAGAGGAAAGTGTGTGACTTAGTATGAATTGTCGATGGTATGTGATAGGACCTTGTATGTTATGTGGCTATTTATACTTGACACATCACATGTTGTGATTACGTGTTAGTTAATGTTATACTAAGATGTATGTTTATGTGATTTGGTGTAGTGGAGTGCATGATGTGGATAATGTGTATATTGGCATGACTATATGTGATAACTTGGTACATGTTCACATACATAATAGATTGGTGCTTTGTTTGCCCTCAAGATATCATGTAGCATTATGGGAGAATGCCATGGGCATGTGTATATTGTATCGCTTCAATGAATTTTTACTGGCGAAAGACTGTGTTTGAATTGGGTGAAAACTTGTTATTTGTTTATTGTAAACAATGGGCGGAGGTGGTTGACGTGAGTTTTATAAGTTATGATTAAGCAAGTATGTCTACAGGATTGTTAGGTTATTGGGTGATGATTGATGATCTATTGTTTTAGGAGAATTGTGTAAATATGAATGTTTAAAAATGTTAATGTGGATTAATCTAGGTTATGATGTAATCGAATTTTGATTTTGTGCTTAGGGTGAATATTGATAAGTTCAAGTGATGCGAATCTGAAAGATAGGGGTTGTAATGATTCCGTTATTGAATTGGAAGATGTTATCTTGTAGTGGACTGTGGAGGTAACCTAGAGATGAATACTATTGTCTTACCTAGTTCTAGAGATGAATACTAGTTGTGATAAGAATAATGGGTTGATTAAATGAACTTAGGAATATAAGTCTTATGAAAATAATGAGTCACTTAAATTGGGCAAAATTGAGGTATGGATCATGAACCTAGTTCTAGCATAGTTTATAAGATTGATTACATAATTATGACTGAATGAAGGGTAAACATTGATTGTTATTTTGGAGAAAAATTGTGTATCAAGTTAAGAGTTGGATGATACAAATTTTTAAATATGAATCTTTTGTTTAAGTTGCGAATTGTGTGAATATATTTGGAGTAAAAAAATATTGTGGTTGAGGCGTTAGAAAAAAAAAAGGGTATGTACGAAACATGAAATGTGTATTACAATATGAGGAATTGGATTGTTATATAACTTATGAGTGAATGTTAATTTTCACTTGTCATTTTAAAAATATGTGGGTAAAAAGTTATGAATGAATCTGATTGGTTTGGATAAAGTCATAAATGGTTGTATGTCTAGACCTAGATAATAAGTATTATACTTGGAAGATTATTTATTTTATTTGGGAGCTTGTGATGATTGCCTTGTTCCACCACTATATGATTCACCGAGTTGGGGTAGCTAGATTTTACGAATCCTAGAAATGATGGTAGTGAGGAGGTATTGTTAGTGTTACCACCCATTGTATGTGAGTTTTAAATACTTTCTAGAAGATTTAATTGATTAAGTGTTGCATGATTTGGTTTAATTATGATGCATGTAGTGTGCTTATATCTGTTAGTATGCCTAACTACTTGATGAAATGAATAAAAAGCCTAATAGGGTGGTTATGGGTATAAATTACATAATATGCTTAACTTGCTTATGGCTTAAATCGACTTATGTGTTTTAGAATTTCTTGGAAAATGATAAGATTATAAGGACATGAATAGCTGATTGAAAACTAATACATACAGTAAGTATGTGTTAGAGTATGCTCTTGTTTGGAATATGCATATAAATTGTTTTGGTTGGTATACATGATTACGTGCTTAAGATCTATTTCTTCATGATTATATAGTGTATAATAGCCATGTTATGTATATATATGAATGGTTGAATGAATGTTACTTGTTATAGATGTATAATATAAAGTATATATCCTAGGTTATAAACCCATGTGGTTAGAATCACTTGTAATTGTGCGATGAATATACCGAATTGGTATCAGGTCTCGAGTTACAAGTGTATGGACTAGCCAATCCATCACCCAGTAACAAAAGGAGCTGTGATCCATGAAGGGTTATCACCTAGTTATATACAGGAAAAAGGTAAAAGATACGTAATAAGACGATTGACGACAACAAGAAAAAGAAATTAACTAATAGAAACTTGCATTAGTATGTACTAAATACATGATGGATATGTGTTAAGTATAAGATTTTTTTTTCTTAATGTATGTATAAGGTATATGGATATAAATAGAGTGTGTCTTATATTAATATTGTTGACAAAGGTAGAAACATATCATGTTTATGTATATGTAAATATATATATTCAGGTATAAATACCTAGAGATGAATGGATTATATGGTTTGGTTACCACCTAGGTGCCTCATAAGGATAAAGCATGTGAGTTGGGTTGTAGTGGATGAAATGCATCTATTGCATGTTTTTTTTCTTGATACCTGTGATGAGAATATGGTGCTTAACATTATAGATTGCTAGAAATGAGTTAATTTGATGGTATGTGTATTGCCTGGCTATTGTGTTGATAGAGTATGTTAACTTCTTTGATGTGTAAGGCACATCTAGTGTATATCTTATTTTTATAACACCTATAGATTGGGTAAATATGTGCTTGCATGGTTATGTTGCATTTCGGAGCATATCATTGGACAATGCATAAAATTGAAAGCTTGAAAGCTTAAAAAGATGAAGATGAAAAACTTTTAACAATATGTGGATGAATAGAAAGGAATTATAGTAAGATGAAATAGCTAAGATGAATAAGAAAAAGGTAGAGATGAACGCTTGGTGTTACTTTATATATGTGGGAGTGTGTATCGAATATACCTTGGATACAGAGTTAAAGATTTTTAATTATCCTTTGATGAATTAGATTGTTGAATTATTAGTAGAAAAAAAAAATGATTGTGTTGTTTGATATAGAGAATGAATTGTGAATGGCATGGTTAGATCAAGCTTGTGGTGAGTATGATTTCAAATTTTTGCTTAACATGTGATTTGGGAATGGAAATTTTAATTTGAAAATGGAATGATCTTGTGAAAGTCCAATGACTTGTGAATAGAAATGATGAATTATTTTTAATATTGGGGTTATGATTTACTGCCAATATTGGTGGATACTCTTGGAATGTAAGATTTGTTAGAGATAGCATGTCTCAGGGATGAAGTGACTTCTAGATATGCATAATTGAACTGTGGTTGGATATTGAGAATTATAATAGTTCATTTGATGGATTTTGATCTTTAGTAGAGTATGAAAGGAATAAAATAAAATAAATAATAATAATAAATTTTGTTATGACTATTTTCTATTGTGGCCACATGGTGGTTGGATTGATCTTTAAGGGTGAGGTTTTCTATTATATTTCTTTGATGGTAGAAGTCATTTTGTTAGTAGGGCCTGTGCATGCCTGTTTTATTTTTTTTCCTGGTTAATGGATGATAGATTATCATAAATTTACGTAATGAGTGAACACTAATAGTGATGAATTAGTTTGGGACATTCTGATGATTCACTTGGGAAATTACTATTGTAGGGGGAGTGAATTCTCCATAGAATGGTTTGATAATGTATCTTGTGATGATTGTGAAATTATATGAACTAAAAACTCAATTTGAGGACTTATGACGAAATGACTAAATGATGAATCTGATGTGTAGAATAGTTTCTGATTGTGTTGATTATAGTGACTAAATCAAGTTAGATTTGAAACTAATGTGATAAGTTTCATATGATTGACGGGTTCTTTAAATTAATCGAGAACTCAACATGAGTGTTATAGATCCTTGCAAGATCTTGATTGGAAAAGGTATTGGAGAAGTGTCCTATCAGTTGGCATTACTGCCACAGTTATTTGGGGTTCATGATGTCTTTCATGTATCGATGTTGAGGAAGTATGAGCCTGACCCTTCACATGTACTTGATTGGGTTGATATTGAAGTGGAGGGTAATGTTTCTTATGATGAGAGACTTGTAGAGATATTAGATTCGAGGGACCAAGTTTTGCGGGGCAAGACCATCCCTTTGGTCAAGGTTCTTTGGAGCCACCACGGAGTCGAGGAGGCCATTTGGGAGCGCGAGGCTGAGGTCCGTGCTAGGATATCTAAAGTTTTTTGTTCATAGAGGTATATTTCTAAATTTCAAGATGAAATTTCTTTATGGGGGGAAGGATGTAAAGATCTGAAAAATTAGGGTAAATTTTTTGTTTTGCCGGTAAGACACTATTCATGCACTATTTATTGGTAGGGCACAATACATGGATCATTTAGATATAAGTCATGTTTAGAAGCATAATTTGAGTATACCACAGATGATAAATATACCTAGAATTTTAAAGTACACCTCCTGTGAGAATTTGAGCCTAATTAGAAATAGTTTGAAAATTTGGACCACAAGGGCATCCCGGGCGGCCCTCGACTGCACCCGCCAACAGGCAAAAATAAATTTTTTTTAAAAATATCATTGAAAATAATTTTAAGAACTTTGGTTAAAGCAAAATATCAAATTGCGGTGTTTCGGGATGGGTTTTAGTGTAACGGGGTCCCGCGGTTCATTAAGGGCAAAATTATCTTTTCACCCCTTGACCCTTTTACTTTAAATATGACCCTTTAGAGATAAAATTATCAGAAGTATGAGAAAGAGCAGCAGGTCGTGCATGGAGAGAAAAGGTGAGAAAAACCTAGATTTTCCAACTTTCCACCTTCCAAAACTCATCTCTAGCCTTAGAATTTCATAAGGCTTCCTTTTAGGAAGTTGTTCCCCATCTCAAGGGCTAAATTCTTACTGAATGATTTGGCTGCACAGAGAGCACAACTCCTTAGGGTTGAGAAAAATTCTTTTAGGTATGATATTTTGCTAAGTAAAGAATAAGGTTAAGTTTAGGAGTGTTTTTATATGTCGATTGTATGACTTACATGCTTACTTGTTGTTAGAAAACCACCTAGCATATAGTTACTTTGAAAACCTAAGGTTGGTACTTTGTGTACTTATGTGTTCTTTGAAAATTTGGTGAAGTGATGAACATGTAACTTGAATATATGTATAATTCATTGCATTCTAGCTTATGTTTATGTAGACAAAGTCTTGTAGTTTAAAAGTTATGGTTGCTAAATGTATTGGTACTTTGTGTACTTGTGTAATCTTTGAGAATTTATTTAAGTTGTGATCATGTAACATGATTATATGTGTAATTGATTGGATTATATGCTAAGTTCATGTAGACAATGTTTGTGGTTTAAAAGTTATAGTTTTCCTTATGTATGATGCATTATTTAAGGTATACTACATGGGTTTGTTAAATGCCTCATTGAAATTGCATAGAATAATCAAGGCATCTTGGCATACGTGAATCTTTGGAAACATGGCGTGTGTTGAGCACATTGGTGCTACGCATTATGAGGGTATAGATCTTGTGGTAAAAAATCCAAAATTGGCCATGGTACTCGCGATCCAACGGGGACGGACAGTGAAGCTAGACATACGATTGCTACTTGCGTTCCAACGGGGAAGGACTGTGAAGCAAGACATGGGTGTGGAATAGAGTTGCATGTGTGTGTCATGCAATTTCCATTGCATTGCATTGATGAATTGGAAGGCATATCGCTTATAAATGTACACTTTGCACATGTCACTGCCTTAACTTTGTTCTTTATATTAGCATTATGTCATACAAGCAGTCGTGCTTACCTTTATGGGATTACATATTACACATGAGATTCCCAGCACTTGAGACTTGATGAAGTCTTGAAACATAGAGGGTGAAGTGGACTTTGAAGAATATTTGGCCCTTGGGGCATATTTTTGGTGTGTAAAGGCATAACTCCCATGAAATTTATTGTATGTTTAAAACTTAGACCTTGTGTAAGCTATGAACTAAATTTTATGTTGGATTGTATGTAATTGAGTATTGGATGTAAATAAGGGGCATGGAGCTCCATGTAGTTACTTATGTTCAAAATATACTTGTGAATGTTAGAATTAAAAAATTGTATGAATAATTGTTCCATTAGGTGTTGTGTTGGTGTTGAGGAGGAATGGGATGAGGAAACTAGATTAATGAACAAAGGAGACCATGTCAAAATTTTACGGATTAAAAAAAGAGTTGTTGGGTGTGTAAAATGCCCATAAATGAATAGGAAGAGTGCCAAAAAGTGGGAGTTAAAAATCTTAAGGAAGTAGGTTAAAAATTGAAAAAATCAACTTGCAGCACTTTGGAAAACAATTCAGTAAAGGGAAAAATCAGGTTGTAGTAAATACACTGTAGCTACAGAAACTGTGTCATGACCCGAAACCCACTATCTGCGGATCTCGAGTAGGGACCGCCACCCTTCGGCCCGGAGGCCTTAGGGCAAGGCTCACATAAGCAACAGTATCGGATGGCGGTGTGATCTTGGTTTGCGGAAGCGTGAAAAACTTTTTTTTTTCTTATTTAAAACTTTCGCACATCCGCCCGGTACTGCCGCTCTTCATAGCGGTACACATGATAATACATTCAGAGCATAAATAAAAGTTCTAAGGTTTTATACATATTACATATTCAAATGCCTCTAGGGCTTAAGTACATATTGTCCAAAGCCTATTACATCATAATCCATCCAACTACAGATTTTAACTACTTCCAAAAGTCCATAATCTTATACAAACATTAGTCATTATCCCAAAATGGAGCACGACCCCACTCATCGTTAGTACCTGAAAAATGTTAGGGAATGGGGTGAGTTTCGAGAAGCCCAATGAGTAATTCCTACATTTGTCATGGGGTTTCAATTGGCAGTGGTTTCGGACATGAGAGTTTATAAAATACTCACTACCAATTGCTCGTATACTTTGAACATAGAATACATGCATTCTTCATAAAGCTAGCTTTGAAACATTTAAAGTATTCAAGGCTAAACATACATTTCTTTAAATAGAGCGTAAGCATTTCAAAATATATAAACATGCATAATAAAATAGGGGTAAAAACCTGCTTCCATTTTCAAAAGCATTACTTCAAAACATATAAACATGCATAGTGAAAATGGGGGTTGAACCGGCTTCCATTTCCAAAAGCATTTGTCATCTTTTCACTTTCATTAGTGGAATCTGTTTCGAACCAGACTCCCATTTTGCGTATACGTGGAGATATCTCATTGCCTGGGGGATCAAATCCTGCTACTGGGCATTTCACATGACAGGTCAATTGAGTTCCGAAGAAACCCAAAATCCTGACTATGTGGTATTTGACAGGTCAATTGAGTTTCGAAGAAACCCAAAATCCTGCCTATGTTATTATGCACCATTATCTTGTAAAACATTTATCACATGGCTTCTTCATATTGATACTTTTCATGAGTATTTAAAACATGTAGCATATAACTTTTGCAATAGAACTTCAAATACTTGGAATGATCAAATTCATAATATTTAAGGAAATTGAAATTTTGTTCAGGCATGCTAAATATTTCGAAGAAAGGAATTGTATATAAAAACATTTACTGAGCATGTCATAACATAATAATTTAAAACGAGATTCGTATAAAAATTGAATTTGATATTTGAAACATCATTCAAATCCGTGGAATTAAATTTCCACTTTAAATGCAAGATTACTCACCTCGATCCTTAGGGTCAGTGCTAATAATGCGCTTTCCCACTTCCTCTGTAGTTCCTAAGAACAATTCATACATAGTCTCAGTAACTTCTCATCACTGCAATATCACCTATTGATGCTTCTTAACTTATTCTTAGTTCGTATTAAATCCTAACCGATTTACGAATATTCCATAAATTTCATGCGTACTTAATTTACCTCGTACTCTTATCTTACGACACAATTTAATGTGTTAGGAATTTATTTCAATTTATACTCTTCTGGTAGCTCCATTAACTTTAAATTAAATTTAATTACTTCCCATGTCTACGTGTCATGTCTTTTCGTATTTCATTTCAATATACGTGCCTTAGTTTTGTACTTCGGCAATGTTTTAGATTTATAATCACTTGACTGATGCTATTCATCAAATTTTTATGTCTTTTTATTTTAGACACTTCTTTTGGGTGAATAGACTCTACCATTGAGTCCGGAACGTCGAAGAAAGTAAATTTAAACTTTCTCGGCTTTTAATTCGGCTTCGGTCATGTTAGGGGCAATTTGGTAATTTATGCCTTAACGTGTCTAAAATTTTTGGAGTCCCATCTCGAGAAACGGACCCCACCATTAGGTTCAAAATGTCCAAAATAGTCAAAATACACTATTCGTTTATTTTATTTGGACTTCGTTTGACTATTTATGTTGTAGGGGCATTTTGGTCATTTTAGCATTATTAGCGTGTCTTATTTTTTGGGACCTTGTCTCGTGTTTTGGACCTTACCATTGGACTCAGGAGGTCCGAGATAGTAAGAATACATATATAACTTGCTAAATTTAGACAACGGGCACTTTTTGACCATTTAATTTAATTAATTAATTTAGTTAAATTAATTGTATCAAGTATTATATATGTATATATTACTTATATATATATATATATATATTTAATGTGCATGAGATGACCGGATGAAATGGGTGGCACGCTGGCCAGCGTGTCACCTCCCTCCCAAAAGACACTACCTTCGAGTCCTGTTAGGTGCAAAATGCACCTTTTTATTTTTTTGAATTTATAGAAATTAATTTCAATATACATATATATTTTTCCCCATGCATGTACATGCGCGTACGCCTGGTCGAGTGGAAAAGAGAGGGCTTTTGGGTGTGTGGGTCAGGGGTTCGAACCCCAAGGCTTGCGCCCTTTTTTATTTTTCTCTGTTTTTGTCACGCCCCGAATTCCCGACCGAACCCGGGGACGCGACTGGAGCGAAACAAAAGAAGATAATAAATAAATAGAAAGTAAATAAATAACAATTTAACTCATTTATAACTAATATTTACTAATTTATAAATAAATACCGATTTAACTAATATAGATACAAGCCTATTCCACTAACATAACGCTACATCCATATATCTCTGTCAATACACATACATTCCCGGTTTATAAAAATTTCGGCAGAACCTCCTTTGTCTTTCGAACCTTTTTCCCCCTGATAATCACAATGCATCATATGACATCATATAAATATAAATACATCACAATCCATCCTCACTCGATGGCCACAACTTTATCAAAGTTAAATATACATTGTCTAATTATCCAATCCATCACATCTACTCCTATACTTAAACTAAAAGATCATTTATTACAATATACAATACCATTTCCATTCTTTTTAGAAACACACCAATCCTTTATAAAATCAAAATACGCCCCAAGGGCCCAAATATTCTTCCAAATTTATTTCCTCTCCTTTCTCCAAGACTTCATCAAGTCCCGCGTACCAGGATGCTTTATCTGAAACCTGTGCCCATGAATGGGTCAGCGCCAACATGCTGGTATGGTACAATACTAATGCAAGGAACAAAATTAAGACGTGGCATGTGCAAGTGTACAGGTATGTCTACATGCCTCCCTAATCATGCATACAATACAATGGCAATGTACAAACCACATCTGTATAAAAACCCTATATCACGTTCACAAATTCATCAACACAATGCACAGGTAATATGCGTGACACACCCATGCATCTCAATGTCACACCCATGTCTCATGATACGGTCCTTCCCCGCTGGCATGAGTACCGCCACGTATGTCTCCTTTTCGGTGCGCCCCCAATGGAACGGAGTATCAACGGCCGAGTTTTGGGTTTTTCACCACAGGACCTACGCCCTCATAATGCACCAGCACCTCGTGCTGACCCACACTATGCTTTCAAGGAATCACACTATGCCAATATGCCATGCTTTCATCATGCAATAATACAGTCCAAATGAAATGTCACTTTCAAAAGCATATGCAACATACTTTAAATAATGCATCACAATGAAGATCAAATCACAAGACTTCATCCACAATGCTACGTGTCATACTCAATCAATCTCAACACTTACACAAATCCACATGTCACAATATTAACAAACCGTTTAAAACATAAATCACATATGATAATAACTCAAGAAGTAAATCACATTTCCCAAGTAATCATAAAGAACACGGAAGCAATTAAACAAGCAAATCAAAGAAGCAATAATTCCTATGTGATCTTCTATCAGCAGGTAAGCACAAAAAGCATTCAAGGAATATGCACATCAATCCTAATTTAATTCTATTCCTTACTTAGTAAAGTACCATACCTGATCGGGTTATCTCAACCCCACTAAGCTGTGTCCACTATGCAATCCAATCAACCAGGTTCATCTTTACTCCACGGTTCGGAAGTTGAAGAAACACACCGGCATATTGATCGAGTCGGCCAACCATTTTAAATCCAGTTTCATCAGCTTCTTCAGCCTTTTTCCACCAAGCAGGTGATGATCCTGACAGATTCTATCCCTTTATCACCCCATCCATCAGATATTGAAGAACTTTCCCAACCATCTCATCCCACAATCTAAACTGAATTATGCGGGTTCTCTATTGGATAGTCAAACTCAACAGTGTCAGTAGATGGTTCATACCCTTGTCATCACTTCTTCTACCAGAACCCCGTTAACTTCATCAATTCTCATCTGCACCGTAGCAGTAATTCCCAAGGCTATGGTCTGACTCACAGCAGCATTGCTTTCAAAAATGTTGGTAATTGATCCATGGAATCCTTCAGATAAGTCACATACCAAGGGGTAGCTTCAGCAACCATACTCTATTCCACCTCTGTTGCTACTGCACTCCCCTGCAATTTCCTTTCAATTATTCACAGCAATTTCCATGAATATGCCCAACTAGATACTTCTTTCCACACTCATCACTCTGCTGTTCTTACCTGGTCTAATAGCTGCTAATGGCTAAAGCCTCACACAACCAACAAGATTCTTTACTTGACAGTGCAGTTATGATGCAAATCAAGCTAGCTGCTTCAGAGTTTGGCATCAATTGTTTGGAGCTATCATTACTGTAGCTGACACATACTTGGAATGCATCTTGTAAATTAGAATAAACTAGCCAGTGGCAACAAACTCTTGTTTGTTTGCAGACAACTCTCCACCAGATAATTATGCTAACAACCATGACCTATCTTCAAAACCTTCTGTTTTCTTAGCAACCAAAATAGAAAGCAAGAAAGAGTGACAGAACTGTTCGCCATGAGACCCCTCAATCGTTCATCTAACAATCAATCCAACATAATTCTGCATATTGCCCAATCCGAACCTCATCGCATCGAACTCAATTTCTATCAATTCAAACCACAACTCAACACCAACACGCTGCTGTTAAATCAACCAATTTGAATCATCCAACCAACAATTAATCCAACATGATTTATCCCCTACAGCGGACTGCTACCAGATAACGTACACATCATCTCAAATAAAGCAGCTCGCTCCACCATATCTCCGTTAACAACCACTACTTGCAACGGCCTCCATTCCCTCTATTTTCTTACCAACAAAACAACAGCCACAGCAGCACTAAACTACATAAAAAAAATCCCAAATTCAAGTATAGAAATCTGCTGTTTCAAATCTGACATCCTCATGAACTAGCCCATCAAATTGGAAGGCAGGTGCTGCTGCACCGCTGCTGCCGCACCGTTGCTATTACAGCTCCCTCTCTACTGCATTTCCATCTCTCTTGGATTCTGCCTCACACCTCCATTTAAGCTCCACCCAAGCATCACGAAAATTCCCATTGTTACTGAATTAAGCCGCAATATACCATCTTACTGCCCAGACTGAGAAAGGATCAACGGCTTAATTGGCTCCAACGCTACACATTCATAGAGATATACATCTCTGCACCGTTACACCTACTGCCAGACTCCATTCCAGGACTCATCACCATTGCAGCCGTCATCGACCTGTTCTCAATTGGAAACGGCATTAGATGAAACCCCCAAACCAACATCACTACCAACATCAAATCGCGCCCCAACCTTACGAACCCACAAAACACCATCACACCGCAACATCCATGCTCAATTTCGAAATACAAAACCGTAACATCCACACACATACCTCCATCAATCTTCAGTGCAACCAATCTTTCTCTCTTTGTCTCCTTTTTCTACCAACTGAGCTACGCATATATGGTGCGTGTATATGGAAGCTTAAAGCTTATAGAAAGGAAAAAGGAGAATCGGTACAGCAGGGCCTCTCGAAAAGTCGCTAGAAGCTTCGTGCTTCTTCTTTTTCCTGAATGTCCAACGCATATAAAATGTGTGTATATATATATATATATATATATATATACCTAAAGACTGACCCAACCCCTTCTGTTTCTCCTTTCCCCTTTCTCTCTCTTTTTCTTCTTTTTCTCTCTCCTTTCTTTTCTCTTTCACGCGACCTGCCCCTGTTTTTGTTTCTCTTCCCCGTTTTTTTTCCTTTAGTTTCCCTATACACTCAAACACACACCACACATTACATACCACTCCCAAGGCTGCTGACACTCCCTTTTTATCTCTTTTTTTTTTTTTTTTAACTTACCATATTAAATATTTTATAAATATTTTTATGCCACAAAATATTATAAAATGCTAGTAAATTTGATATAAAGTCGGGGCTCAATTTAATTATTTATTTACCAATATTGGATATTGTTCGGGTCCCATTTTATATTCCCTATATTTTATTTTATTATTATTATTATTTTTTTTTTCAAGTCTCTACAGTTTTCTTAAACCAAATGGCGAATAACAGCCTTAAACTCGAATAAGCTGTCCCTGTTCGTGTGTAGTTCATCAAATTAGGCTATATATGCGTAACCAGATAGGGGAGATTAGGGTTTTAAAAACCCTTTAACCAAAACGACGTAGTCTCATTTATTCGATGGCTTGCCCGTATCTCGACACGCGTCCGAGTTAACCCATCCAACTCGATTTAGAACAGCGAGTCATCTCGTCGTCTTCTTCACAGTTTTCACCAGTGTTGCCATAATTTCTGGGTTTATTCTTTTTCAATTTCGTGTGTTTTGGCTCCCTAAATCCTTACTGTTTTCAAACAGAAATGTTCCTAAGGCATCAAAAATCATTTTGGCATTCGTTTTAGGGATTAAACAAGTCTTATCAGCTTGGTTGAAGGTTTGATAATCAAACCTGCAACTCAGTTGTATATGCCCATTTTTGAGCCAAATCTCATGGGGTTTGTTCGGTTGTGCTCCTCTTTCCATAGGATTTCATTTCCCGTTCATAAAGGTTAGTTTTACATTGAGTTTGAGGGATTGGGTTTCAAACCCGAAACCTGCAACTCTTATTTCCATGGTCATTTCTCAAGCTTTTTGATCGTGCATTAGGGTTTCTAGCATGCTTGTAGGGTCTAGTTAAAGTCTTGATAAACCAAATGGGATTTGGTGGTGATGGATTCAGACCTGCTGTAAGCAAGGTTTCCCATGGCCGTTTTGTGCACGGTCGTGTATTCTAGGTTGTTTTAGAGTCTATTTTTCATGCCTTGTTCATGTCTATTTACCTTAAACATCATATATACAAAAATCAAACTTAAACAACCTACATACATGTATATATTCTAGAGAGAGAAATTGAGGTATTTTGTGGGTTTACCTAAAACGGTATCCTTCCCTTTCCTTCTCCTTCTGAATCTCATCTCTTCTTTTTCTCAGAATCTCTCTTTCTCCCTCTCAGTGATTGAATGGTGTGTATGTCGTGTGTATGCAATGTATCTATATGTGTATGTAAGTATACACTTAATTATTGCAAGATATGATTGCCCCACCAACTAGCCTTCCTTCTGCTTGTTGCAACAACTCAAATGAGTGCTCTTCAGGTTACTGTTTGGGGCAGGCCATTATTGGCCGTGTGGGTTTGTTTTGTTTTCTATACATATATATATATATATATACATATATAATATTTCACTCACACACCAACACACTAAGTTACACACACACCCCTTTCAGCCGACACACACACAGCTTCACTACATTTTGCAAACTCTTTAAATACTTACATATATATATATATATATATATATTTTAATTTCCTTATACACATGCATGTATGCTTACAACACACACACACATGCATACATGCTTGGTCACACACAACAAACTTTCAATATGTGTATGTATGTGTCTTAATATTTAATTATAACTAATTATTAATTTAATTAATTAATTATTTTAAATTAATTAATTATTTTCTTAAGTGTAGATATCTTTACACTCATTTTTCATAACCTCGTAATGAGTGACATAATCTCATATTCGTACTAAGGGTCGGTGGTTAACGGGAAAACATATAATCACTACGGAACCAACAGGTTAGTGATTGCAACGAAAGTGATGTACAGTCGTCCTGGGTTTCTAGGACTATTACTTAAAAGTCCGCGCGCCGGGGTTGAAACCGATCTCGTTACTCAAGGCCTCGATTACTAATTTATAACCCACGACTCAATGATCCCATATTCAGGTCAGGGTGTTACAAACTGGGTTAGCCAGCAGACATCAGCCCGCGCGGCCCCTCGAGCGAGTGCGGTATGCGCCTGCTGCGCGCGCCCATGCCCATGTCCATGCCCCCTCTCCCCACGCGCGCGCCTGCGCCACTACGCCCCATGGGCGCCCAGCCTCCTTGCACCCCCTTGCCACATCTCTTGGCCACTTGCCTTGGGCTATGTTTGGCCACCTCTAGGCCATGTTGGTCAACCTTGTAATACCCTCGAAAAAATTCGACATAGCCTAAACTACACCCCGACCTGACGAAAGTAGGTTATGTGACATTAATAAATTGAAATAGTGCAAAATAAGGTAAGCCATAATAGAATTTAGTATCCAGATATTGAATGAATTATGCTCGGGAAATTAATTAACCTAGTCGTTCGAGTGCCAAAATAAATAACTGGGCTAATTGAGTGCCGAGATGGATGAGTGGACCGATACGAGTAATTAATTATGAAGTTATGTGAAAATAAATAATAGTGAAACTGAGTCTTGACTTCAACATATTTTATAGATGAAAATAAAATGATTAAAGACAAGAATAAATATTGGAAGGTACCTACGAACGTGTATATATATATAGCAATTAATTATATGAATTATATAAGTGAATAATAAATAAGATATATGATATATCATACAAAAGTTACAAAGAAGCTGTTGAAAAGGGGTTTAGCCAAACAAGGGAGTTGTAACTTCTAGAAACCATGCGCCTAAACCCATAACCGAGAAGCTTCTAGCTTCAGCTGAAACAATTGACAAAAAGGGGCAAATCGTGAAGCTTCTAAATTTCTGTGGAAAAATGGAGAAAAGGTGAAAGGGGTCGGTGCAGCTGATCAAGATATATATATATATATATAGAGGGAGAGAGAGAGAGAGAGAGAGAGAGAGAGACCTGTAGAGAAATTGGGGGAAAAGAACGGAAGAGTCATCTCCAATTTGTTCTGTCGTCACTAGTGGCGAGTCTTGGAGGTAATTGCGGCGAGAAAAGGGTAGGAATTGAAGATGCAGAGAAGCGATTAGAAGCAAGGAAAATTGGATGTTGTAGAAGCAAAGTTGTTAGAGGTTTGGGGCTGATTAATTACACTAAGCAGCAGGTACGTGTATGTGTGTGTCAGTGCGTATAGCGGTGTAAACGGGAACGGCAACATGGGTACAGCGCTTGGAGGAGTTCGGTTGTCGAACCAGGAGTGGTTGAATGATGATGTTGCAGGCCAGCATATGCGTATATATACATATATATATACCTATGTGCGTGTTGGTGTAGCGGTGCAACAGGGGGCTATGAGTTTGGTTTTCCTGCAGCTGTTGGACGTTGTAAGCGATGTGATGAATCGGATGAAATTATTGGAAGTAGTCGCTGCAGGGGCTAAATCGCGTTGGGTGTGTGTGGATTGTTGGAAACAGGTCGGTATGTGTATGTATTTAATTTGTGTGTGTGTGAATCGATGTGGTGCGGTGCAGTAGTGAGGATGGAATGCGACTGTTATGGACATTGAGGTCGATTGCCCTGTCTTTTTTATGGTCTCTGTCAGGGATTCAGTTGATGAATTTGTATTGAATCGTGAGAGAACAGGGGAAGCTGCTACGGGATATTGGGCAAAGGCTTTAGAGTTGAGAAATTTGTGGCAGCACGTTTGAAGAAGAAGAGAGCAGTAGAGCGACAGCTACTATGATTCAACAGCAGCATCAGCTGCTATGCTTCAACAACAGCATCAGCTGCTATGCTTCAATAGCAGCAGCAGCGTACAACAGCAAAGGGGATGATGTGTGTGTGTATTTGCGTAGTGTACAACAGATATATATATATATATTGTGTTGTTGGTAGTGGTGCTGAAATTGGAGGAAACTTTGGGCTCTGCTCTGTGTTGGCAAGCAATACCGTTTCAGTTGGGTGACAATTGAATTTGTGGGCACTGTTGGTGTTAGTAGCAGTACAGCAGAGAGGGACGAAATAGATTGGATGCTGCACTGCGATTTTTGAACATTTATGGGAGTTCTGTGGAGGCGGCTGTTCTTGATGAGTTGATCAATGGGAATGTAAGTACTCGTGTTGGTGTAGGGTTATGGTTTGAATTGATGGAAATTGGAGGCAATTTGCTAGCACTTTGGGTCAGGTGCGATGAGGAAATAACAGAGAGTGCAGTAGCAACAGAGTGTAGCGGTGCCAATTGTTGGGGTCTCTTGTTCAGGTGGAGATGGCTCACTCAATTTCAAGCAAGGAAGTTATTGTCCGTTCATCTAGAAGGTTGACTGAGCCTGGAACTTTATTCAAAAACTTAATGGTCATCCTTTGGGATGTTGTTATCTGTTATGATGGCACGGTGAGAAATGTTACAGAAAGCGGGAACTCAGTAACTAGAATTTTGATTCTAGGGTTGCCAAGTGAATCTGATGGTACCAACATCAGGTGATTGTTTCTTCTACATCTCTACTCCTATGCTAATCCAATATTTGTCAACAAGATGCTAAATTGAAACTTGCTATGATTCTTAACAAATGTGATATCTTTTATGGTTTTGGGGTTGATAGGCAATAAGGATAAATTTAGTTTGTGCCTAGCAAAATTATAATGCCTTGCTTAAAAATTAAATAGGTACTCAATAGTTAATGATAGAGTCCAAATGACTTATATCATAACCCCGATAGCTACTAAGCTTAATTAAGGAATATAAAAATCCTAGTTGAAACCTAGTGAGAGGATAGCAGGTCATTAGACTATTTTAGGCAATCCGATAGGCGCCTAAGGTGATGAATAATATATGAATGGTTAAATTTTGATCTGTCTGTAATTAATGATGATTATTCAGGATGATGATTATTGAGGGCATGCATGGAGGTACCTAACGCATCTAGGGGATATCGGTGAATGGAGAGAAGCATAAGTTTGTGAGTAACTCGGACTCCTGACTTGGTGTATATTTTCGAATACTGTACTGCTTTATATGTTGGACTGTTTTATACAACGTATTGTTTTAATTCATATGCTTTCATGCATACTCTTTGCACTGCATTGTGCATGGCATGATTCCATTCTGTCTTGCCTTTTGATGTATCCTGTTCTAATTCTGTTCGGGTTTGTCCTATTCTGTTATATGCCATTTGGAATCTGTTCTGTTTTGGCTCTGTTTTGATTCGATCTGTTCTGTTAAGGGGTGAGTATGATACAACCCCAGAGGGACCAGACGGCTGCTCCTGACGAGGAGTGAGTATAAGTCCTACCCCATAAGGACCAGGCGGCTGCTCCTGATCTGTTCTGTTAGGGGGTGAGTATAAGTCCTACCCCAGAGGGACCAGGCGGCTGCTCCTGATAAGGAGTGAGTATAAGTCCTACCCCCGAGGTACCAGGCGGCTGTTCTTGATCTGTTCAGTTTTGATCTGTTGTGTTCTGACCTATTTTGTCCTGATCTGTTCTGTTTGATCTGTCTGATCTGGTCAGTTCTGTTCTGTTATGTTCTGATTTGTTTTGTCTTGGTTCTGTTCTGATTTGTCTGATCAGTCTGTTCTGATATGATCGATTCGAGCTGCGTTTATTCTACATGAGCTGCATTATTCTATTTGAGCTGCATTTGAGCATACATGTATATATGAACTGGATTTGAAACCCATGGCAGGAACCTATGTTACTCACTGAGCTTGTTTAAGCTCATTCCATTTATTTAACATTTTTCAGGATATATCTCCGTTGGATTAGAAAGCACAAGGACATGTCACTAGTGGACTAAGAGGCATTCCCAAGTGAGGATCTGATGGCAATAATATGTGGAGACTTGGGTTCTAATGGATTGATCCTGGCTATTTAGGTGAGCGTGATGATATAGTTGACTTTATTCATATATAATAGATGAGTAGGGACATGGCTCATGATAATGGTACTCTGGAGGAATTTGATATGCTTTGTGTTATATATCTGTTATAGATGTGCTCTGGGGTTAGAATTATTAGCTATTGGTTATAGACTTGCTCTGTGGTACATACTTATGTGGTATATAGTTGAGTTGCATTCCCAAGATAAAAAGGTTTTAATTTCCGTTGTTCTGACCCTACATTTGGAATGCAATTCATTGTAAGGTTCAGAAGTTTGCCTTTGGTTGGTCGCATTGTCAGTCGGAGACTGGCAAGGCGGCTAACTGGCATCACATCTTTCGCATCCGCGTAGGGTGGGGTGTGGGATGTGACACAACCACTTTGGGCCATGTTTGGCCAATCCTTAGGCCATGTTTGGCCACCTTTTTGGGCCATGTTTGGCCACCCTTTTGGACCATGTTTGTACATCCTTATGGGCCATGTTTGGCCACTTTCTTATACCACTTTAGGTAGGATTTTTAACCTATTCTTGGCCTACGTCTTAGGGCATTTGGGGTCGATTTGGGCCATTGTTCCAAGGCATATTTAGAGACATTTTGGGGCTCTCTTGGAGGCCATGCTTAAACATGACTTAGACTAATTTTGACTATTGGTTGGGGGAGATATTTGATTGGCATTTGAAACCCATCTTGGGTAAGTCTAGTAGCAAATTTTCATTCTTAATTTTGGGAAAACATGGGGAAATAAACGTGAGATCAACTAAGTCCATTTAATGGTCTTTTATTAATTTTTCTTAATTCATTTCCATTCACTCCCTAGGTTTTGGAAATTTGGGGCGTGACAAACCCTCTCCATCTGTTGTTCCAATTGCTCGTTGTGCTCCATAGTAGCTACTGTAGTGCTTGTGTTATCCATCACTGTAAAAGATATTCAGTACATTTACATAAGATTACAGTTAGTAGCCACATAAGGTCGAACATAAAGGTATCAGTCTTACTATCAATTCATTCCTAGACGTAACGGTTCTAATGTTCTAATCCTGTCTCTCATGACTCACTAGTACCTAAGCCTCAGCTCTGATACCAAGCTGTCATAACCCGAAACCCATCTTATGCGGATCACGTGTCTCGGGGCAGACCCAATGGCCGTCCCTATTTTTTCTATTCGTTGTATCAATGATAACAATATATAATGTAAACTTAACATTAAATTTACGGAAGTCTTAATACAAAATAGTGTTTAACAACTGAAAAATGTAAACTGACATAAACTGAACATAAACCACTCTTAGGTGGTGAGTACATGGGAGAGACTACATTCACTTCTATCATACTCCTTAACTGTCCCCCTATGCTTCTGGATGCCTATTGGGGTCCTGCATCATTCTCAGCTAAAAAATAAGTAAGTGGTGTGAGCTAACAAAGCTCAGTAAGTAAAAGCCCATTTCCAACACGGGTTAGGGTTAACATAGGAAAAATGAACTCATATGTAACACCCCGACCTGAATATGGGATCATCGAGTCGTGGGTTATAAATTGGTTATCGAGACCTTGAGTAACGGGGTCGGTTTCGACCCCGACACGTAGACTTTTAGTAGAAATCCTAAAAACCCAGGACGACTGTACATCACTTTCATTGCAGTCACCAACCTGTTAGTTCTATAGTAATTATATGTTTTCATGGCGACCGCCGAACCAAAGACACACATTACGAGGTTATGAAAAATTAGTGTAAAGATATGTACACTGAAGAAAATAATTAATTAATTTAATTTATAAAATTAATTATTAGTTAAAATAAATAGAAAATACACACATTAAAGGTGTATTGTGTGTGTATATATGGCCAAGTATATGTATATATGCAAGTGTATACATGGATAATTAAATATATCTATATATAGTATATAAAGGCATGCAAATATCCAAGGTGTAATAAGAGTGTGTGTGTATGTGCAGAATAATGTGCTAGTGGGTACTCTGTGTGTGTGCCCAAATGTGTGTTAGTGTGTGTGAGTTATATTGTGTGTGTATATATATGCAAAACACCACACACACACACGACCAAATCATGGCCTGCTCAAAACAGTGAGCCTGATGCATGGAAGGACACTCATTTAGATTGTTGCAACAAGCAATAGGTGAACCAGTGGTTGGGGCAATCAGATCTTGCAATAATTAAGTGTATACTTACATACACATATATACACATATATACACATTGCATACACACGCCACACATCATTCAGTCATACAGAAGGATAGAGAGTGAGAGTTCTGAGAGGAAGAAGGGAGAAATCAGAAGTAGAAAGGAGAGAGACCACTGTAACAGGTAAAAATCCAAGCTTTTCATGTTTTTTTTTCTCTCTCTAGAGTATTTTGCATGTGTGTAAGAAATTTAGGTTGCGTTATGTAGATATGATGTTTAGATTATGTTTGGACTTGTTTAAGCATGAAATTAGAACTTGAAAACAGTTAAAAACATGAAACCCAAAAATGACAGCCATTAAAAGACCTTGCATATAGCAGGTCTGAAATCGATGGAACCAAACTATGTTTGGTATAATGGAATCTCAAGAGGACCCTCCAAGGGTGTTAAAAACATCAAACTGCTATAAAAAAAGGTCCAGGAAAACCCTATAAATCTAGAGTTACAGGTTTTGGTTTTTAAAACCAACCTCTCAAACTTACTCCTAAACTCAATTTTGGGAATGGGGGTTGAATCCCTATGCCATGAGGATCACACAGAACCAAACTCCATTAAAAATGGTCGTGAAATGAGTGTATACGAATGAGTTGCTTGTTGGGCTATCAACCCTTTGCCCGAGCTCGTAAGGCCAATACAAACCCTAAAACTAATGCCAAACTAGTTCTTGATGACTTAGGAACAATTTGAAATGAAAACAGTAAGAATTGAGCAACCCAAAATTTACGAAATTAAAGAAAAAGAAACCCAAAAAATTAGGGTTACAGCGATGGGGTTGGGGAAGATGATCTACAGTGTCGGGTCAAATGGGTTGGGTCGGATCTGGGTTTGTGTCACATCTGCGAACCCCACCTTACATGAATGTCGAGGACGTGATGCCAGTCAGTCGCTACGCAACCAACCGAAGGCAAATTCTGAACTTTCTGATGAATTGCACTCCGACTGTAGGGTCAGATGCAGCGGAATTTAAAACCTTTTTTTTTTTTGTCAAGGGAATGCAACTCATGTATCCACCATAAGGGTATGTACCACAGAGCAAGTCTAAATCTAAAACAGCTAATAATTCTAAGTTCAGAGCATATATATAAACAGACATATAACAACAGAGTAGATCTAATATCTCTAGAGTACCATTCATTCCCATGAGCCATGTCTATATATCCAGTGCATATAAATCAAGTCGGCCGTATCATATCACTCACCTGAATAAACAGATTCAATCCACAATAATCCAGTCACCACAGATCTGTGCCATCAGATCCTCTACTTGAAGCGTCACTCGGCCTATCATGTCATATCATAGGGCCTTCTCATCCATTAGAGATAATTCCTGAAAAATGTTAGGGAATGGGGTGAGCTTCGAAAAGCCCAATGAGTAACACAGGTTCCTTGTCATGGGTCTCAAACCCATTCTTGTTTATAAATCACAAGGATAGTTCAATCACTTTAGAATAGCAGTTTTGTAAATCTACTTTGAATGCAGTTTAAGTAGAGTAAAATGGGACTGAACTAAACAGAACAACAATTCAGGACAGACGGAACAATACATGATGCCAATGCATCAACAAGAGTATAGGCAATTAAATCAAATGATAGAACAGATCAGTACTGAGTGAAACATAACAAAGCATAACAACAAGATGTCAATTAGGCACATAATCAAGCCTACTTATGCCAGACTGCTCATAACAGGAATGGTACCAAGAGTCAGACACAACATAGCAGAACAAAACCAGACAGACCATATAACGGAACAAGACAGACCGAACAAAACAATAGAGTAGGACGGGACAAATCATGCCACGTGTAATGCAGTACAAAAGTTTGCATTTAAAAACATGCATTCAGACAGTATAACATTCAAAACCGTACAGTGCATCAAAATACAATATCTAGACAGTAATTTATACACCAGGTCAGAAGTTCCAAGTTACTCACACGGTATAGCATACAAAATTGTGCAATGCATTAAAATATAGTAGCTAGACAGTATAACTTATACACCAAGTCAAGAATCCGGATAGATCATAATGGAATCGAATGGAACAAAACATCAGTCAAAGCAAGACATATCATTAACGGACAGATCATAACAGAACTGGACCATATATCAATCAAGACAGACAGAACATAACGGAATCAGACGGAACAAAACATCAGTCAAAACACAGGCTTATGATCAAAGACAGAGACATATCGCTAACGGGTAGAACATAACGGTACTGAACCATATATCAATCAAATAGACATATCATCAACGGACGGAACATAACGGAATCGAATAGAACAAAACATCAGTCAAAGCAAGACATATCATCAACGGACAGATCATAACAGAACTGGACCATATATCAATCAAGATAGACAAATCATTAACGGACGGAACATAACGGAATCGGACGGAATAGAACATCAGTCAAAGCAAGGCAAATCATTAGCGGACAGATCATAACGAAACTGGACCATATATCAATCAAGGCAGACACTTTATCAACAGACGGAACATAACGGAATCAGACGAAACAAAACGCCAGTCAAAGGCACAGGCATACGATCAAGGACAGAGGCATAACATTAGTGGGCAGAATACAATGGTACTAAGCAGAAACCCTATATCCATTGATTTAAGGATGAATTCATATAATGTTTGGTGTGGTACAAAAGGGTATACATTAAGTATATGCTTTTAAATAGTATAACGTACAAAGCAGTATAGTGCATCAAAATACAATATCTAGACAGTAACTTATACACCAAGTCAGGAGTCTAGGTTACTCACAAACTTTACGCTTATCTCCTTGCATAGATAATCTGATAACCTCCAGGTAAGTCAGGCAGCTCCATGTATATCCTGAACAGTAATCATCAATCATAGACAGATCAGAATTCATCCATTCAGGTCTTATTCGTCATCTTAGGTGTCTATCGGATTACCTAAGATAGCCTATTAGCCTATCGCCCTTTCACTGGGTCTCACCCGAGGCTATTTCATTCTTTAATTAGGCTTAGCAGTTATCAGGATTATAATTTAAGTCATTTAGACTTCAATCGTTATCAGTTAAGCACTTATTTGACCTTAGCGGCAAAATGGTAATTTTGCCATTCTTGTCCCGGACTTTGTCATGGTTCTCAGAATAGTCTACATATCTTATGTGTGAAGTTCTAAGTCTCTTAGACTTAAATCGGTATCTGTTAGATACGTATTTAATCCTAGGGGCAAAATGGTAATTTTGCCATTCTTGTCCCAGACCCTGTCGTGGTCTTCAGAATAGTCTTTATATCTTAAATATAAAGTTTTAGGTCCTTTGGACTCCAATTGTTATCAGTTAGGTTCTTTATTAACTCCAGGGGCCAAATGGTAATTTTTCCATTCTTATTCTGGACCCTATCGTGGTCCTCAGAATATCCCATATATCGTATATATAAGGTTTTAAGTTTTTTGGACTTCATTTGGTATCTGCTTTAGATCATCGGGACACATCGGTCATTTCTCATTTTACGCTCTAACTGTTTTGGAGTGTTATTTAGCCCTTCGATTTTCATAATTACGCTTATGATAATTTATCAGATCAGATTGACCTTTTTCTCGACCTCTACTTTGCACTTACCGTGCTCAAGGACATTTTGGTCATTTTACGTTTCATGAGATTTTGACTCCGATTCGTCATCTAATCATGTATACAGTTTCGCCAGTATCTGGGCTCCTATCGGTATCAGTTTCGTCCTAATCGGATTTCATTTAGGTCTCGTATAGCATCAGGGGCATTTTGGTAATTTCACACTTTGTGAGATTCTGACCTTGATTCATCATTTAGTCAAGTATACAGTTTCACAAGTGTTCGGGTTTCTATCGGTATTAGTTTCGTCTCAATCGGATGTCATTTGGGCTTCGTACGGTATCAGGGGTAATTTGGTAATTTCATGCGTCATATTTTTCGGCACTTCAGTTCATGAAATGGACCTCACCATTGGGTCCAGAGTGTCCAACATAGTTAAATTGGACTATCTGTTATGTTTAATTGGCCCTGGGTATCATCAAGGGCAATTCGATCATTTATAATTTGTGTCTGTATTTTTCGGGACTTCGGTTCATTAAAGGGACCTCACCGTTGAGTCTAGATTGCCTGACATAGTCAAAATAGTCTGTCTTTTATTCTTATTCGGGTTTGGGTACCATCAGGGGTAGTACAGTCATTTGTCACTTACAGGTCTGTATTTTTCGGGATTTAATTTCCCAAATCAGACTCTACCATTGAGTCTGGAATGCTTGAAATAGTGAAAATACACTATTTATTTAATTTATTTGGACTCCGTTTGACATATTTAATGTCCAGGGGTAAAATTGTAATTTTACCTATTTAATAAAATAATTATTTTATTATTTAATTAATTTTTTAGGGGCTTAAATGAACAGTTTCTCAAAAATCTGGGCCATTGTACAATATTCCAAAACAGTTGGGGTTAGACTGTAATATCAAAAAACATTTGGGGGTCAAAACAGAATTTTATAATTTAAGGGTTCAGACCAAAGGGTCTAGGGTTCAAGAATTGAACCGGTCCAAAATTCTATCAAACCTACCGGTACACTGACCCTTGGAAAACTGGAATAGCATATTCCAATTAACCCCAATTTGGCCTCTATCCATATTCAGGTTAACCAATATCTTGATTTTAATTTTTTATATCCGTATCCAAACAGGCCGAATTCAGCTTTTAAATTAAAACATCCCAACATCAAAACGGTGCAATTTCATTAATGGGGTGGCACGTTCGCAAGTCGACACGTGTCCGAGTTGACTCGGCCTAACTCGAATGAGTTGGCGAGTCGACTCCATCTTCCCCATCGTCTTTCCCCCGTTTGCCCTAGTTGCAGGGAATTTCTTTTCCATTTTCGTGACATTTCAGGTATCAATTCTCTCTGTTTTTGCTTTTAAAACATTCCTAGAAGCTTAACCAAACTTTTGGCATGAGTTTAGAGCCTCGAATCTAAGGATTGAGCTCTGTTTAGCCAGATTATCGTGAGGGGTTTCAGTTCGGTCATACAGCCTCATTTCTCAACCAAATCGCACGAGGTTTGGTTCTTTGTGATCCATGTAACAGGGGTTTCATTTCTCCATCAATAAAATTGGATTTAGAAGTTTATTTCAGAGTTTGGGTTTCTTGGCCGAAAGCAATACCTTCAATTTTGAGGGTTTAAACCTAGGTTTCTAAATCGCGGATGGTGATATTCGAGATCCTAGAAGGGTCTAGTTCATGTATTGAAATACAGAAGGTCGTCTGGTTGAGGTCGATTCAGACCTGCAACTCAAGGTCTATGCATGGAGGTTTTGCTACAGTTTTGGGGTTTCTGAGCTTATCCGACCCTCTCAGTTAGTCTATAACAACCCTAAGCCTCATAGTAACTCATTTACACAATCTATATGAATTAAAACTATCAGAATAGTATCAAAAATTTAAACAGAAAATTTTTGCAGTTTTGGGTGTTTTACCTTCAAAAATCAGATCCTGCACCTCTTAGGTTCAGTTGATAGTCACTCTCAGGTTTGCCTCAGTCCAGTCGTGCCCCTCAGTTCTCCTTTCTTCCTTTGGTGCATCTCCATGAAGACATACTCTTTGTGTATGTCTTCTCACTCTAAGGTTCTCTCTCTCTCTAACCCTCTCTTTCTCTATGTCAGTTTACAGGATTATTGCAGGTCTGATTTCCCTCCAAATAGAGACTTGTAAACATCAGATTTCTTGTTCAATACGTCTCCCAAGCCTATAATTGATTTGTACGAATTTTGGTTGGGAGAAGATGAAATCATGGGGTGAGAGAGGCATGATGGTCTATGGGGCATAGGGGTGACGCATGCTGATGTGTTGCATGCTTGGTGATTGGTCACTTGGGAGGTGGCCAAATCAGATTTGTACTTATATATATATATATCTTTGTACATTTGTATACAAAGATGCCCCTAGCCTAGTTGGTAACTTTTTGAATGAAATTTCTTTGCCTCCATAGGTCGAGGGTTCAATTCCCCTTGGCCACTCTTTTGGCCATTTTCCACCATTTTAGGCTAAGGCCTCGTTTGGCAGACGCAGTAATTCAGTTTCAATGTTTCCTATCTAACTTTCATTCCGTAGCTCCTTTTTCGATGCGGTTTATTCCGAGAGTTTCGTATTTCAGTTATCTTCAGTGTCACAGGCTCTGTGTCATTTATTATTTATTTTGGATTTCTGTAGTTAGCTAATTCGAGTTTCGTCAGTGCTAAAACGACATTATTTCACCTAATTAATTGATAATTAGGTTCGGACATCACACCCTCTTCTCAGACATATTTAATTACTTTGTTGGTCTATCACGACTGCTGAGAGATTATGATTAATTCCCTTAATCATTCTTTAAATCGGAACTAATTAATAATTAATAAATTAATTATTAATTATTAATTATACAAGGTCGGGGTGTTACAGTTCGGGTCAGGGCCCGATCCGTTGCACCAAAAGTTTAAGTGTGACGACGTCGTGTGGAGTAATAATTTTTAAATATTAGGGCTGACGTCATCATGATGTCAGCATTACGTATTAAACCAACCAAACCGGTTGGTTCAACGGAACTTGGGACCGACTCACTTAAATTTGAATTGAACCCACTGGTTCAGACCGAGACTTGTGAAAATTTGATTTTGACCCCCAAGGTTTCTGGAAAATTCTACTGTGGCCCAACATAAATAAATATAATATTAAATTAATAATCTTTAAATGAAAAACATTTCAAAAATGCCCTACACCATAAACAAGGCAAACGAAGTCTAAATAAAGTAAAAAAATAGTGTGTTTTGACTATTTTGGACATTTTGGATCCAATGGTGGGGTCCGTTTCACAAGATGGGACTCCAAAAAATAAGACACGCTAATAATGGTAAAATGACCAAAATGCCCCTACTACTACCAAACCCCAAACTAAGTTCCGCGAAAGCCCAAATTGACTTTCTTCGACGTTTCGGACTCAATGGTAGAGTCTATTTGACCAAAAGAAGTGCTTAAAATAAAAAGACATAAAATTTGATGAATAGCATCAGTTAGGTGGCTATGAACTAAAACAATTGTCGAAGTACAAAACTAAGGCACGTATGTTGAAATGAAATACGGAAAGACACGACACGTAAACATGTGAAGTAAGTAAATTAAATTTAAGATTAATGGAGCTACCAGAAGAGTATAGTTTAAAATGAAATTAATTCCTAATACATTAAATCGTGTCATAAGTTAAGATTACGAGTTAAATTAAGTACGCGTGAAATTTATGGAATATTCGTAAATTGGTTAGGATTTAATACGAACTAAGCATAAGTTAAGAAGCATCAATAGGTGATATTACAGTAATGTGAAGTTAATGAGACTATATATGAATTGTTTTTAGGAACTACAGAGGAAGTGGGAAAGCGCATTATTAGCACTGACCTAAGGACCAAGGTGAGTAAGCCTGCATTTGAAGTGGAGATTTAACTCCATATATTTGAAGAAGTTTTAAGTTCAAGTTATGTGAAGCATTTGAATATCAAATTCAGTTTTTATATGATTCTTGTTTTTAAAATATTCCGTTACGACATGCTTGTTAAATGTTTTTATATTCAGTTCTTTTCTTAGAAATATTTAGCATGTCTAGGTAAAATGCAAATCTCGTTAAATATTCTGAATTTGATTATCTCAAGTATTTGAAGTCCTATTGCAGAAGTTATATATTTCATGTTTTAAATACTCATGAAAAGTATCTATTGAAGAAGCCATATGATAAGTGTTTTTACAAGATAAATGGTGCTTAAGTACCACTTGCAACGTTGAAATCCTTCGGGATTCAACTGTGACACGAATAAATGCCCGGTAGTAGGATCTAATCCCCCAGGCAAATGAGATCATAGCATTGACAGTAAAACGGGAGTTTGGTTCGAAACAGATTCCACTTAATTGAAGAGAAAGGACGACAAACGCTTTTGAAAATGGATGCAGGTTTTTACCCCCATTTTTATTATGCATGTTTATATGCTTTTGAAGTGCATATACTGTAATATCCCGACCCGGGATACCGGGTCACATGACACGTATTACGAGGAAAAGAAAATTTTATATATATATAACTAATTAATTAATTTAATTAATTAAATATAAGAAAAGTATATATATATATATATATTAATTATATGATATATGTATATGTATAAAGGTGAAATGGGTATGTATGGACATGGAAACATGTATGTATGTAAGTATGTATATGTATAAAATGAAAAAAGTGAACAGTGTGTGAAAAGGGGTGTGTGTGTGTCGGCTGGTGTGTGTGTGTGTGTTGTCTTATATGTGTAAATGTATATATATGTATAAATATCTTAAAAAAATTAATGCAAAGCTGAAAGAAGAAAAGCAAAATTTATGAGATGGGAGGGCTACGTAGGGCTACAAAATCAGAATGAAGAGAGAAAGAACTGTAGAGAGAGAATAGAGGAGAGAGAAGGGTCGGTCACTTTCTCTATAAAATCCCAAGCATGCAAACCATGCTTTCTTCTTGCAAAAGAAACTAAAAGAAGAAGAACTGAGGAGATAGAAGAAGGGTTTAGAGCAAGAAAGAGAAGGAAACCGTGACTAAAAGGTGAGAAAAACTCAAGCTTCCATTTTTTTCTCTCTCTAGAATTCCTCTATGTATACACTGATTTAAAGCTTCATTTTATATATATGATATGTAGAACATATTTAGACTTGTTTACTTAAGGATTTTGAGCTTAAAAACGCCTAAGATCACAAGACCCAGAAGCTACGGCCATGGATGGACCTTGCTTAAGTAGGTCTGAATCCATGGTGATTAAATCATGTTTGGGTTATTGGGACCTCAACTAGACTCCAAGAGTGTTTTAAAAACACTAAACCGCGATAAAAAATCACAAGAAATAGCCCCCATACGATGAGTTGCAGGTTTTGGTTTTTACAACCAACCTTTTAAACTCGCATCAAAACTGATATTTACGAATGAAAAACTCAATCCTATGATATATAGGTCACGACAGGACAAACCCTATGGGTTTTGGTTGAAAAATGAACCTGAACAACCGACTTACAGGTCGGATTATTGAGGTTGAAAACCAAAACAAAGAGTTCATTTTGAACTCCCAACTTAATGCCAAATCAGTTGGTTATGTCTTAGGAATGATTTGGAACCAAAACAGTGGTGAATAGTTGAGTAGAAAGCCACGAAATAGAAGGAAATGGAAAACTGCAATTAGGGTTTTTCAGTCGGTCTCGTGGGGAAGAAGAAGGCGGGTCAACTCGGCTTTTAAATCAGGCCGAGTCAACTCGGACAGGTGGCAGCCTCTGGGCTTGCCACCGATTAATTGGAACAACGGCGTTTCATCCCTATTTTAAAAATTTAAAACGGTAGGGCTGACATCATATGATGTCAGCAACACGCACAAAACCGGATAGACCGGTAGGTTTACAACCAGACCGGACCGGTTCACTTGATTTGAGACCAAACCCTTTGGTTTCTAAATTATTTAAAAAATAAATAAACCAACACTCTTTGTATTTACGGATTGACCCCAGAATTTCTGGACAATCCTACTATGGCCCAACTGATGAAGAATTTATGCATTTAGACCCCTAGAAGAATAATTAAATAATTAAATAATAAATTTAATTATTTAATAAATAAAGTAAAATTACTATTGTACCCTTGGGTAATAAATAGAGCAAATGAAGTCCAAATTAAGCATATTAATAGTGTATTTTTACTATTTTGGACATTTTGAGACTAATGGTAGGGTCCATTTTACGAGACGGGGCCCGAAAAATAAAAACACGTAAGGGGTAAATGACCAAAATGCCCCTTGACCAAAATTTAACAAGTTATTAGTGTATTCTTACTATCTCGGACCTTCTGAGTCCAATGGTGAGGTCCACGACACAAGATGAGGTCCCGAACATAAAGACACGTAAGGGGATAAAAATGACCAAATTACCCCTGGTACCTTAAAAGCCAAATTAAAAGCAGGGAAGGTCTAAGTTGACTTTCTTTGACATCCCGAACTCAATAATGGAGTCCAAATTATGAAACGATGTACAGAAAAATATGACACGAAAAATGATAAATGACCATTTTGCCCTTTTACATATAAAAGTCCAAATTAAATTCTTGGAAAGCCTAAACTGACTTTCTTGGACACTCCGGACTCAATGGTAGAGTCTATTCGACCTAAAGAAATGTCTAAAATAAAAAGACATAAAATTTGATGAATAGCATCTGTCAGATGACTATAAATTAGAGTAATGCCAAAGTACTAATACTAAGGCATGTACGAGAAATGAAATACGAAAAGACACGACATGTAAACATGTCAAATAAATAACTTTAAATTAAAGTTAATGGAGCTCCCAGAAGAGTATAAATTGAAATAAATTCAATTTCTAACACATTAAATTATGTCATAGGTTACAAGTACGAGTTAAATTAAGTACCTATGAAATTATGAAATCGTTTTAGGATCTAATACAATTTAAGCATAAGTTAAGGAATATCGAGATGATAGTACAATGAATGTGAAGTTGATGAGATGTTTATGAATTGTTCTTAGGAACTACAAGGAAAGTGGGAAAGCGCATTTTTAGCACTAACCCTAAAGAATCAAGGTGAGTAACCCTGTGTTTGAATTGGAGATTTAATTCCATGGATTTAAAAAGGTTTTAAGTTCAAAGATATGAAGTATTTGAAGTTTCAAATTCAGTATTTACATGATGCGGTTTTAAATTGTTCTATTTTATAACCCCATTGTGACATGCTTAGTGATTGGTTTCTGCAACAGTTTTTCCTTCAAATACTTTTCAGCATGTCTAGTTAAAATGCAATTATTGTTAAATATCCTGAATTTGCTTATTTCAAGTATACGAATGTTTATTACGAATTTATGAAAAGTATCTATGAGACAAGTCACATGATAAATATTTTATAAGATAATGGTGCATAAGCACACAGGCAGCATTTTGGGTTTCTTCGGATCCCATTGACCTGTCAAAAAACCATATAGTCAGTATTTTGGGTTCTTATTGTAACTCATTGACCTGTCATGTGAAATGCCCGGTAGCAGGATCTAATCCCCCAGGCAAATGAGATATCTCCATTTATAAGTAAGATGGGAGTCCGGTTCGAAACGGATTCCATTAATGGAAGTGATAAGATGACAAATGGTTTGAAAATGGAAGCAGGTTTTTACTCTCATTTTCAATATGCATATGTTTGAGTTTTATATACTCTATTTAAGAAATACATGATATGTTATATGTTTTAAAGTTCTTATGTATAAGTTTAGCTTGAATACTTTAAATGTTTCCCAGCTACATGTTTTAAGGAATGCATATATTCTGTATTCAAAGTATACGAACAATTGGCGGTGATTATTTTACAAACTCTTATGTACAAACCACTGCTAATTGAAAACCCCATGACAAATACTGAAATTGCTCACAAGCTTAGATTAGCTTACCCGGACTTTGTTCGGACCCCCCTTTCAGGTGATGCAGCAGACAGGGTCTTAAGGACGACGACGATGAGTCTAGCTATTTTTGGAAGGATATGTTTAAGTAGTTTCTTTTGAAGAACCTATGAACACTAGTAGTACGTTTTGTATTAATAGACAAAGTAAGAATATGTAATGAGCCCTCAGGGCAACCGAATATGTATTTTATTAATGTATGAAGTCTTTAAGTTTTCGTTATACTCTGATTGTGTAACCATGTATGCTATGTATGGAGTAGCAGTATCGGACGGATGTGCATAATTTAAAAATGAGAAAAGAAAAGAAAAAGTTTTTCACGCTTCCGCAAAACATATGTTGCACATCTATTCGATACCGCTGTATATGCGAGCCTTGTCTCGGGGCCTTCGGGTCTCGGGGCGGCGGTCGCGATCCGGTAATCCGCAGAGGGTGGGTTTCGGGTTGTGACATATACTCTACTTGAAAAAAATGTATGTTTAGCTTGAATACTTTAAATGTTTCAAAGTTGTTTGTTTTAAGAATGCATATATTCTATGTTCTAAAAGTACGAGCAATTGGTAGTGAGTATTTATAAACTCTTAAGTGCTAAACCACTGCCAATTGAAAACCCCATGACAAATGCAGGAATTACTCACAAGCTTAGATTAGTTTACCTGGATTTTTATCCATCCCCTTTCAGTTAATAGAAAGCAAGTTTGGGTTTTTAATGAAGAAAGTGTTTAATCTATGCTCACTTTGCGGAAGGGCGTAGGAACTTCATTGCAGGATTAACTGATTTTGGGAAGCACCAAGACTAATAGTTAGTCGTTTTTGGTTATAGACTATATGTAAATGTTATGTAGTTAAGTTTCGAAGGACAAATGAATATGTAGTATATAAACTTTAGAATTTTAGTTATGCTCTGAATGTATTATCATGTGTACCAGTTGGATGAGCGGCAGTACCAGACCGATGTGCAAATTTTAAAATGAGAAAAGAAAAGAAAAAAAAGGTTTTTTTCACGCTTCCGCAAAACACATGTTGCACATCTATTCGATACTGCTGCCTATGTGAGCCTTACCCTGAGGTCCTCGGGCCGAAGGGTGGCGGTCTCGACACGAGATCCGCAGAGGGTGGATTTCAGGTTGTGACATCATAGGGTGAACATGATAGCCAATCATGAAACAATTGCAGTTAATGGTAAAATTCCACAATGGCCAATGAACAATAAGTCACAATAAGCAAGTATGAGTAATGGTATAGCATGAACATGGGAAAGCTCAATAATAACAGTCAACATAAAAATACTGCCACAGTAAACTGGTCATAATCAAGTCCAATAAATGAGGGAACTGTCAACATAGAATTATTCATAAGGAAATGACAACATCCTCTGAATCTAATAAACTGTAAACATAGTAGTCAATCATAAGTGATGCATTTACTTAGTTTAGGGTTTGGCAGACCCTCAGTTTTTTGGGGCCCGACATACCCCCTTAAGCTCAATGTATATAAAAATGCCCTTATAACTCAATGCGTAAAAATGCCATCATTGTCATATGACTTGTAGGTCCTGTTAATCGACCCGTAGGTCCTGTCAACTCAGAAAGCATCAGATGAATATTGTGACTGAGCACATATCCGACATTTATAATAAATCATGATTATTTTGTGATTCCATAAGAAGTTCATAGAAATAGAATATCATGCAATTGACATATAACAGTAGGCCTTTCAAGGCATAATACACCATAGCAATCATGATATAGTAGTCAATAAACACCCACAAGATAGGACAATATCGATTGTGAAAAAATAACAGTGGGTACGTACATGAGTACAAAATTTGGCAGTAATAGAAGGAATGTGGCTTGGAAGACCACATGTAATAGATAGAATTTACTTACCTTTAATCCGTATGATCTACTTTAGTACTCCGTAATTTTCTCCTTTCCCTTTGACTTGCCTATACATCAATAAACATGTCTCAGTTCTAATGTCATTTCTCAAATTATACACCCCATTACTCTAAGTATCTCTTTTACTAATTTATACTCTACCATTGAGTCTGGGATGTCGAAGATAGTCAGTTTAGGCTTTCACGGTTTCCAATTTGGGCTTCTATATTGAAAAAGGCAAAACGGTCATTGTACATGTCTCTATTTTTTAGGACCTATTTTTACAAATCACACTTCATCATTAAGTCCAGAAGGTTTGAAATAATAAAAATTTACTATTTACTTAGTTCAATGAGAGTCCGTTTGACTCATATTTGACTTAGGGGCATTTTGGTCATTTTGGCATTTCTACTGGTATTTTATTCTTTGGGAACTTGTCTCATGAAATGGACCTTACCATTGGGTCCAAAAGGTCCAAAATAATAAATTTACACTATTCATTTGCTAAATTTGGACACTGGGATTTAAAATAACAATTAATTAATTTAATACATTAATTTACTTAATTATATATATATATATATATATATATATATATATATATATTAGTTGCACATTTGAACACAAGTGCCCTTGTGGCATAGTGGTGGCCTTAGTGGGCATAAGACTTTCAGCCTTTGCGCACCCAGGTTCGATTCCCTTTAGCACCTTCCCACCTTTTTTTTAAAAAAAATAAAACAAAAGCCCCTCAGCCTTTCAACAATGATGGGTCGTCATTGGCCCTGGGCCAGTTCCGACCTGACCTGAGGCCCGACCTAGTCCCCCTGACCTGACAGTCCTTTCCCTTCTTCCCTCGACTTTCTGGCCACCCACAGGGCGATTCTGGTCACGTTCTCCGGCGCCGGTGACCGAACTGCTGTACATGTATTTTTTTCCCATTCTTTTCATGGTTTTAAATCCATTTTTCATTTCTAAACACCCTAAAATACAATTTGGGACCATTCTATAGCATTTTAAACCTTTAAAACACTTTCAAATTCCAATTTTCCTAAAAATCCACTTTCCGATAAATCCATTTTTCTCCCTCATTTCTTCACCGTTTTACTCGCGATTTCTTCCTACGTGTTCCATTTTTCTCATAGAATCTAACTACACAAATATTTCTAAGCTTCATGATAGTTAAAAAAAACCTAGAATAAATTACAAAGAATCAATTTTTGAGGCTTACATTCTGCGACTGTTCTTCTCCTCTACTTTTCTTCCTAAATTCTTATTTTTCTCCCTGGATTAAGGTTTACACAATTAAAACAAGATTCATGCAACTTAAACATGAAAACAAAAAATTTAAATTCACTGTAAACCAAAAATTCCAACTTACCTCATGGTTGCTTCCTTTCCTCTCATTTTCTCCTTTTTTTTTTCCTCTTTTCTCCTTCTGTTTATATTTTCTTTTCTGAAGCATGCAAAGCATGTGCTTTTTTTTTTTTTTTTTTTATAAACAACCCACCCATTCAGTTTCTTTTCTCTCTCTCTCTCTCTCTCTCTCTCTCTCTCTCTTATTTTCTTTTCCGTTTCTTTGACTTTTCCTTTTTCAGCTTCCGTAACCCGCACTCCCCTCCCTTAATGTGGAGGTTACAAATATACATATACATATATATATATATACATATATAGCCTACCATATATATATATATATATACTTACTAATATGTATATATATATATATGTATACACCTATACATAGACATATATATATATATCTATATCTATTTTTCATAGATATATTCTAATTTTTATTTTTATTTTTATTTATTTCTATTTTTATTTTATTTTTATTTTTATTATTATTTTTTGATACTCGTTCCTGGCTTGCTCAGGCATCGCCCGGGCATCATTTATACATTTGAAACTATTGAAATTCCATAACCGTCCATTTCATTTAATGTCATAACATGAAGCCCTATCAGCTCGGGTTTACATGGTTCACTCGGTTAAAATTCGAGTCAGGGTATTACAACATAGTGACACTTAGATGACGCATTTTTCATTTCATACACTTGGCACGACATCGATACAGTTATCGGTTGCTTTCGGGTTCTAATTATTATTAACCTTTTATGACTTGATACACTAATTGGATACCTAATTAATTAAATGGGTTAAACACATTCTGGTGAGGTCATTCGAATGACCTCGAGGCCCGTTCGAACGAGGATTCCAAAAGGTATCCTTTCGAATTATCATTCGAATGAATTTTCTCATTCGAACAAAGTCAGGGCTCGTTCGAATGAGCTCGACAGAATCAACATGTCAACGACGAACAATCATCTAAGAAAATGAATGGGTTTGATTCAAATGACCAGACATTTGATTCAAACGAATATATATGATTTTAAATTGAACAAACACCAATTCAAATGAAGATATGTCTATTCATAGAGATATATCTATGAGTGAAAATCTATATTGATGTATATATATATATATGTGTGTGTGTGTATGTGTGTGTGTGTGTGTTGCAAATTTACAATTTGTTTTACAAAAAATCAAGCTTCTTCTTCTCATGTCTTACTCTCATACTATTACTATAATTATTCTTAATAGGACCAAGGGGTCTGTAATTATAACACCCCGACTTGGTTATTGAAAATTAAGTCACTAATTAAATATTAGAGATTTTAAGAAGCAAAATGATAGTTAAGAAAACTAGAGTAGAAAAATAAAAGTTATAGAATAATACGACTTCGATTTATGAAATCGACACGCAAGGGAAGTAAATAAAAAATACAAGTACGTGAGAAGAAAAAATAAAAATAATGTAATAAAGAAAAATGGGATAATATACAAAATGCGAAACAAGGCATAAAAGGGAAAAAAATAGAAAATAGGCCAAAAATGTTGGCCCAAGGTCTTGAACCCAAGACCAAAAATTGGGAAAGAACCTATGCCCAAAAATTTAACCAACTAAGTTACAACACTTTTGTGCTATATATCTTACAAGATATATATATGCTATATAAAATTCCATTACACCACCCCCACACCCATTTGCATGCAACACCTCACTCAAATTAAATATATATATATATATATATATATGTGTGTGTGTATATATATATACATATATATACTTTACGTGAGATAGAAACAACCAATGTGTGTATATGCAGTTAGAGAGAGAGAGAGAGAGAGAGAGAGAGAGAGAGAATGAAGAAGGAAGAAAAAGAAGAAAAAGAAGAAGGAGAAGAAGAAAGGGAGAGAAGAGAACTTGAGGCAAACTCCAAGAAGCTCAGAAAGCTCAGAACTAAGCAATGGAGAGGAAGAGCATCACTATTGAAGGTATAAAAATAAAAAAAAACCTAAAATACCTAAGTTTGTCTCTCTAAGAAAAACATTGTAGTTGCATATTGTTTAACAAGTTTGGAGTGCATGCATGGTACTTGTTGTGATGTCCTAGGGTTTTGGAAGTAAAAAGGAGACCAAGAGACCCAAAACAGCCACCCAAAACACGAAATCCACCATTGATGGACAATTTGAAGGTGGGTTTGAGTCAATTAATGAGAAACCAATTTTTACCACTTGGGTTTTAAACTACATTCCGTGAGGATCAAGAATCCACCATGATTGTATAAAATGGGCCAACGATGAGAGAGAAGAACCGAGTTACAGGTTACGTTTTGAAAACCAACCCTCACAAATCGAACACAAACCTTGTTTTGTGATCGCGAAATGAATCCCCTTGATAAGACAATCACAACAAGCCTAACCCCATTAATTTTGGTCAAGAAATGACCATGAACGAGGCCATTATTTAGAGTTGTGCCCAAGCTCCAATGGAGCTTTTGAGCTCAATTCGAACCCCTAGAGCAACACCAAAATAATCCCCAATGTCCTAGAAGACCATAGGAACTGAAAGCAGTAGAAATGACCCACTAAAAAGTTATGAAATAGAGATTGAAATCTTTCAAAGTAGGGCAACATGATGGGGTGACGCGAGGAAGAAGATGAACAGTAGTGCGGGTCAGGTTTGGGTCGGTTTCAGGTTCGGGTTGAAACCTTCCTAGGCGTACACACGGATAAGTGGGACGGCGCCGTTTAGGCTCTTAGGTTTTTAAATTAAGAAAAATATAGTTTGTTTGGCTACGTGGTTAGGACTTCAATTTAATAATCGAATACAGAATGGGGATAACTTATCCCCGAATTGCCCCACTATCCACTGTTTGGCACCATGAATATCAAAAAAATAAAGGAGAGCCACAGCTCCCCAGACTCGAAATAGAGACCTCACACATGTGAGATCCTAAACCCCCATGCGTGTGCCACTGTTCCACGTGGCACTTCTGTATTATATTAACAAAAAATATATATCATATTAATTAAATAATTAAATAAATTAAATTATAATAAATTGTCCCATTACCCAAATAAAATAAAAGGATAGTGTATTTTTACTTTTTTCGATATTCTGGACCTAATGGTGAGGTTTGTTTTATGAGACGGGATCCCAAAAATTAAGATACGTAAAATATAAAATTACCATTTTACCCTTAATAATGCTCGAAGCCAAATGAAAGTTCGAGAGGGACTAAATTGAATTTCTTCGACGTTATGGACCCAACAGCGAGGTCCATATTATTAGATTAAGTATTGAAAAATAAAACACGTGATAATATAAATTTATTGAATTATGCCTAAGAGTCCGATCTGATTATGAATAGCCCGTTTTAAAGGAAATAAGGCATATCTTAGGAAATTAGGATTCACCCGGTCTAAGAATAAGTTAAGAACACCAAATAAGTGGTGATTTAAGTTAAATGTGGAATTAATTAGATTCTTTATTAATTGTTCTATGGAACTTCGAGGGAAAGGGAAAGGCACACTAGTAGCGCCAACCCCGAGAACCAAGGTGAGTAATCGTGTACTTTGAAGTGGAGGTTTTAACTTCATAACTTCTGAAGTGTTTTAAGTTCAAAATTCCTGAAGTGATTTAAGTTCAAAATTCTTGTATTTACATGATGCATGATTCAAATGTATTATTGCTTCTATTTTTAACTACTATCTTGACATGAAAGTTAGCTTTTTAAAATTTTTGACTTTTTGTAAGTTTGTACCGCAGCATGTCCATTTAAATTCAAAATTTGTATTTAATGCCACTCTAAAAGTAAATGTTTTTCATGCTAGCTATGTTTTAAATATTCCTGAATGATGTGATTAAGTACTTTGAAGGTTATGTCTTAAATGTTCTGAAATTTTATATTCTAACTATTTTAAAGGCTCTATTAAAATATTCATGAATGTTCTGTCAAATGCTCTTGAAAAGTATCTATCTGAAAAGCCATATCACGACCCGAAACCCATCCTACGTAGATTAGGGGCAACGACTGACACTGCTACTCAGACGAGCCGTACAGAATCAAATGAATTGCACAAGAGTGATAATATTTTTTTCTTTTTCTTCATATCATTGAATGTGGAAGCTACACCAATGCAATTCATTTGATCACAAACCGAACTCCAACAACCATCAATCAAATATCTCCAAGTATAATTTTGATCATCATGATTCACCAATCAAGTCTAACATCATTACTAATGATACAATATTACAATACCTAATATTAAGATCAACCTTATAGGGTACATGTTCATATTATGACTAGGAGTTTACAATGTCAATATTGCTTACAAGCACATCATTAGTTCCACTAGTTGCCTCATTGTATTTCTTCTCATATAGTGTTACTTGGAAAATGGTTATAAATATGGAGTGAGCTAACTTAGCTCAGTAAGTAAATTCCCTCGCTCTGCCATGGGATAAGTTTAGTTTGGGTAACAGAATACAACCAAATGGCAAGTGAAATGATAAATAACAATAGCCAATCACAAAAGAAAATAAATCAATTAAGATGACCCATGGGTCCAAAAGGAATATCTTAAAGCATTTTAAACAAAGTGATGTAAGCAGTTTAACAATTCAACAATAGGGATTTAGCCTATACAACAATCAGCTACCAAAATATCACAAGATATCACAAATTGCCAAATTGATCCAATGATAGGCTTGGAAAGTGTATCAATAACCAAAGAGTGCATCATCAGATTATATTTTAATAAAAGATATGAGATACTAACAAAATAGATGCTATCAATCAGAAAGGCTCAACTACCCTCAAAAGCACTCATTCAGGTTCACCCCTCTATTGGGTTCCTGAATAGCACTAGAACTCTTTACATATATCATGTTCTCCATGGACTAAGTGTTTGGCATCATTCCCACTCACCGACCCATAGGTCCACATTAACATTTATAGAATAAAGATGGACGTTGTGATAGACATAACTCCCGTCACTCATAATAATAACATGATTAACATAATTTCATAGGGGATGTACATATATGTGGAATAAAAAATTCTCAACAATGAAAAACATAACAATTTTCCAATATCCAAAGCAAGGTATAGAAATAAATCAAACAATCACATCAAGATATTGGCAATCAAATTCTCAATATCTCCACAAGGTAGAATATGTATCAAATTATGGAATTAATAAATGTCAGGTATGTATAAGAATACAAAATGGCAACATCGAAGAAATAAAATTATGACATGGCTAAGAATTATCACATATTAGAGTTCAGGTTTACTTACTTTGGGCTTTTAGCATTGCATTTTCATGCAGTTACCATAATAGCTACCCTGTAGCTTTATTTCCATTTTCTATAGTTTGGGTGATCCTATAATCATGGATCGAAAAATACACAACATAATGAATTAGTATTCATTTTAATCCTAAACTTTGTTATTTAGTATTTTTAAAATCTAGGTTTTGATGTGAATTCGTGAGGCTCGGTTTCAAAACCAAACTTGTAACTCGTTCTTTGGGGTCGTTCCTCTAGGATTTTTGGTTGCGGTCTGGTGGTTTCATGGTCCTTGTGGAACCTAGTTTCAGCCCCAAGCAATCAATCCCAATTTGTTTTAACTTGAGTCAGACCCAAAATTTCTTCGAGGTCCTCTACTAGCAGGTCCAGATTTTTTACTGTTTTGGCTCTATGTGATTCTATTTTTAGCTCTGGGATCTTGAATATCAATCTAGAATTATATTTATACTCTACAAACTGATCGTATTGAAGCTTATGTATGGAAAGTTCTAGAGGGAGAAGTACTTAATTTTCTCTCCTTCTTCATATTCCTTCTCCCTTCTTAGTTTAGTTGCAAGCCATGCATGCAGAGTATGCAAACCGAGTCCTTTCCTTCTTCTTCTTCTTCTCCTTTCTCTAGATTTCTCTTTATAATTCTCTCTCTGTCTCTCTATCCACACACACTGTTTTGTTCTGATTTTCTTCTCACACATAATATATATATATATATATATATATATATATATATTCAGCACATAAATACATATATAAATATATTTTATATATATTTAAATTTGCATGAAATCTAATTGGTGGGGAGAGTGGCCCAATGAGGGGTTGACACCTCGGCCTTAGAGCATGTAAACTTGACATTTTATGTAGCTTATATATATATATATATATATATATATATATATATATATCTTGTGAGATATATAGCACAAAAGTGCCGCAACCAAGTTGGCTATTTTTTTTGGTATAAGTCTTTCCCTCATTTTTTGGTCCTGGGTTCAAGTCCCTTGCCCAACACTTTTGGCCTTATTTTCCCTCTTTTTCTCTCCTTGTGCCTTTTTGGCATTTTGGGTGTGTTTCTTAAATTTTTGAAATTGCATTTCAATTGCAATAAAATCTCTTGGCATTCTCGCAATGTTTTTGATTCTTGCATGCTTCTTCTTCATGTCATTAATTTTATTTTCAACATGTTCCATTGTGTTTGGTTTATGCCAAAAATATATTATTTTTATTGGGAAATTCTCGATTCACTTGTATTTTTTCCTCATGTACTTGTGTCACTTATTTATTCTCTCCACGTGTCGATTTCACTAGTCGAGATCTTATCAAGTTTTCATAGCCTTCATTGTCTCGCCTTGATGTATTTAAATGTATTTTAATTATTCTAATAGCCCATTATAATTATCAGAATAATTTTGATTAAACGCGCTCCCGTTGTGCGTTATGCTAATCTTGTTCAAGTGCCCTTCGTGCACTAATTTTCCATATTCACTTGTGTGTTAATCCTCGATTAACACTTATCGCAACTTCTATCAAATCATGGCTCTCGGCATTACATAGCATTCTCACATCGGTCGTTTCTAATTCATAATTAATTATTTTCATCATTTATGCCTTTGCTTTTGTATTTCGAGTCATTAGTCATATCTAGCATCGCCCATGGTTATTAAGCAAATCAACTCATGATAATTGTCATTATCGTTAATTGCTTTGCTTAATTGGGTCGAGGTGTTAAATCCTACTCCCCCTTAAAATGAGTTTTATCGTCGAAACTCAGACGTTCATATTTTGGAGGCTCTATTTTCTTTTTATGCCAATTTCTTTATCATGGTTTCCTTTTTAATCTATCTCTTGGACTTATCACTGGCATTTAGGACATCATATCCTCAAGCAAGAAGATTTTTCACACAAGGTTCACAGTTCTTTTGTATTCCTCTTTGTTTTAATCCAATAGTGATTTTGGAAAGTCAAGGGTTTGACTTTTAACTTCCTCGAGACTTTAAACTCAAAGTCTCTAAATTCTTGTATTAGCATATCAGTACTTCTTTCTTCAGTTCTTGGACTTGTGGTTATGGGTCCATTATACTTTCATTACTCACTCTGAGTTGTCTTTTTAGTTACTTGACTATTCCCCACTATTATTCACATTATAACTAGTTCCACGTCTAGTCATCGTATTAACCTCATTTGGTACTAAGTTGTGATTACATTTCCGTTCATGGTTTTCCAACTTCTATTGGTGTCGTAAGGTGCATCATGTGCCAGGTAAAGGTATCTAGAACCTTGATCTTTTCTTTTCTATCGGTTATTCATAGGAAGTTCATGGTGTAACTAGACTACACCACTTCCATCGTTCAGAGTGCATTGGATTTCTCGTTCAAGTACTTTAGTCTTTACTAAGGATAGAATCCTTGATGGATTCACTCTATTCCACTTGATTTCATATGAAGGTTCAGAATAATGACCTAGAAAGGAAAATGTCATATTTTCACTTGCCTGAAGCTTATACACAGCTTCTTTCCTCTTTGGTCACTTTCCTTTCAATTTCTCATCCCTTTTTTTTTAATTGAATTGAATTGAATTTTTTATTTTTGGTCACGAATCCTGCCTTAGATTTACTACAAGGGTTCTGTTGCATGGTTTGCAACGTTACCCGTTTAAGTCTCTTTTTGTCTATTAGACTTTATTTGATTATGAAAAATACTACATTTCCTTTTTTTTTTATATATATATATTTTTGGCATCATATTTCCTTTTTGGGTTCATGAACATCCTTCAGTTCGTGTCAGGACGGTTCACTCGTATGCTCATTGCATTACAACATTTTTTTCCATGCAAGGGTAACTTTAGATTTTTTCGAAATATTCATTTGTGATTCTTGATCCCTGGCCCATTTCATTTCATTGTATATATTTCATTGACACACATGCCTTTGTTTTCCAATTCGTATGCATTCATCATTTTATGAATTATATAGGTTGAGGAATTTAGTTCCTCCATTTCTTTCAAATTATTGGTTGGTACGAGTACCTTTTATTTCCTGCTCACGTTTGAGCCTTTTATAGACTTTGATTTCTCATTCTTTCATGGATTAAAGTATAGTAAGTTTACTCAGTTTATTTCTTCTTTAAGTCTTGAAAGACTTATTAAAATTTCTTGGGGTAGTCTTTTACCCTAGTCATCAATTCTTCATATGACAGTTTACTTTTTGAAAGCATTCTTAACTGTGATGTCATATTTGGTTCACCTTGAACCTTTCACATCATTTAAATAGTTCAAATCTCAAAGTCTTATGAATTTTTAATTTATAGTCATTTTTAATTAATTTTCCATATAACTAAAAGGGATTTACAATTAATATTTAATTAATTTCTAGGCCATTTCATAATTAATCAAAATTGTTGGGGGTGATTTTACAATTAATTGAAGGTTCTGGGGGTCAATTTATAATTTCAGAAACTAGTGGGGGCCAAAACATAATTTATGAAAACTATTTAAATAAAACCAATTGGTTCAATTGGATTTTAAGTGAACTGGCCCCAAACAGTGTTGAACCAACCGGTTTAGTTTGGATCAATACATTATGCTGACGTCAGCCCTAACATTTTATTTTTTTTAAAATTTCTTTTTGGCCAAAACGACGTAGTTTTGATCTAACCCAAATCCAATTTAAACAGTGGGTAAGGACCCGACTGGAGATTCGGCCCTAACCAAACCCGATCATTGTTCATCGTCTTCCTCTATGGAGATGTTACTGTTCATCGAAACCTTAGAAATTTCTAAGACTATTTTATGGGCTTTCAAGCATCGATTCTCTTTGTTTTTCACCCCAATGTGTTTCTGGAACATCAATATAGGGTTTGGCGTTGGTTTTGTGCATTAAATCGAGCACAAAGCTCGGTTATGCTTTTTTATGGCCACATCTGCAACTCAACCGTACACACTCTGTTTTACACCTAAATGCACGTGGTTTGGCCTATTATTATTCTTTTGTCATGGGGTTTCATCCCCCCCTCTAAAATTTAGGTTTTGATGTGAATTCGTTAGGCTCGATTTCAAAATCGAAACCTGCAACTCGTTCTTTGGGGTTGTTCCTTTAGGCTTTTTGGTCTCAGTCTGGTGGTTTCATGGTCCTTGTGGAAACCTAGTTTTATCCCCAAGTAACCAATCCCAATTTGTTTTAACTTGAGTCAAACCCAAAATTTCTTCGAGGTCTTCTACTGGTGGGTCCACGTTTTTTATTATTTTGGCTCTATTTGATTCTGTTTTTAGCTTTGGGATCTTGAATAATAATCTAGAATTATATTTATGCTCTATAAACCAATCGTATTGAAGCTTATGCATGGAAAGTTCTAGAGGGAGAATTAATTGATTTTCTCTCCTTCTTCCTCTTCCTTCTCCCTTCTTGGTTCGGTTCCAAGCCATGCATGCAGAGTATGCAAACCCAGTCCTTTCCTTATTCTTCTTCTTCTTCTTCTCATCTCTCTAGATTTCTTTCTTTATCTCTCTATCCACACACACATTACATACACTTGCACACATTATTTTGTTTTAATTTTCTTTTCACACAATATATATATATATATATTTAACACATATATACATATGTATATATATATATATATACATATATATTTTATATATATTTAAATATGCATGAAATCTAATTGGTGGGGAGAGTGGCCTAATGAGGGGTTGACACCTCAGCCTTAGAGCATGCAAACTTGATATTTTATGTAGCTTATATATATATATATATATATATCTTGTGAGATATATAACATAAAAGTGTTGCAGCCAAGTTGGCTATTCTTTTTGGTATAAGTCTCTCCCTCGTTTTTTGGTCTTGGGTTCAAGTCCCTTGGCCAACACTTTTGGCCTTATTTTCCCTCTTTTTCTCTCCTTGTGCCTTGTTTTTCATTTTGGGTGTGTTTCTTGAATTTTCGAAACTGCGTTTCAATTGCCGTAAAATCTCTTGGCATTCTTACAATGTTTTTGATTCTTGCATGCTTTTTTTTCATGTTATTAATTTTATTTTCAACACGTCTCATTGTGTTTGGTTTATGCCAAAAACATATTATTTTATCGAGAGATTCTCGATTCACTTGTATTTCTTTGTAAAGATCTGAAAACTCAGTGTAAATTTTTCATTTTTGCTAGTAGGGCACTATACATGCACCATTTAGACACAAGGCATGTTTAGAAGCATATTTTGAGTATGCCATAGAATAGAAATATTCTTAGAATGTTAAAATACACCTTCTGTGAAAATTTGAGCCTAATCGGAGATAGTTTCAAAAATAGACCATAAAGGGCATCCTGGGTTGACACAGCCATACCCGCCAACAGGCGAAAATAATATATGAAACTGACATGCTATATTAGACTCTTAATTATATGAAATTGACCTCTAACCATTTACAAAAAATGGTGAACACTCGTACTACCACACCATTACAAGATACTAACGCTAACATAGCACGGTTAGAGCGACTAGTAGAGAGGCTTATTCAGAATGCGCCTCAAAATCAGATAGGTCCCAGCACTCCGGCTTGACCAGAGCGACAGGAACCACATGTGGTACACATAGTACGTTCGGAGAACGAGAGGGGTCAAGCTTATCTTTATAAGCAGTTCCAGGCACTACGACCCTCTACGTTCGACAGTACCAGAGGCCCCACTTCAGTTGAAGAGTGGAGGCTCGAGATGGAGAGGATCTTTGAGATTATGGATTGTACCGAGCTACAGAAGGTAGCCTTTGTTACTTTCACTTTCAAGGGGACAGCCCACGAATGGTGGCTACTAGAGAAGGCCAAAGAGCCTTAGATGACATGAGTGATTCACTGTGGTTTTCAACCGGAAGTATTTCCCCTGAGAAGTCAGAGATCAGAGAGTCGTAGATTTCCTTGTTCTACAGCAAGGGAACTCGACAGTGGAGAAGTATGAGGCCAGATTCACACAATTGGCTAGATTTGCTCTTGCCATGTTAGAGGATGAGCATGCTAGAGCTCGCAAGTTTGAGGGTGGATTGCGATAGAACATCAAGGACTAGGTTAAACCCCTGCAGTAAACCACTTATGAAAAAGTGGTGAGCACAGCTTAGACTTGTCAAGTAGAGTGGAGAAGAGCATGTTAAGAGGAAGGCAAGTCAGATGTTCAGAGAGGGTCAGAGTAGAACCCAGGGATCCTCATTTTTTAGGCCCAGAACCGAATGATAGAGCATAGGACCCAGCCAAGGGAGGGCCGATGCAATGACCCGCATCCACCCAGCAAGATATTGTCCACTTTGAACACGGTTTTGTTCTTGACAGTGGGCTTGCCCTACCCTAAAAGGCCTGTTGCTAGGGAAAGGCACAATCCTACTTATGAACACCTTTACCCTTCCTTCCCTAGGTGATATGGGATGGCTGCCTCCTCTCCCTCTTTGGAACTGACGTCCGCGGTAGGGCTCCTTGGCCTGGCCATGCCACACTTTTCGACTGGGTCAGGCTGTGATACCATCTGTAATGACACGCATCCATCCAGCAACATATTGTCCACTTTGGGCCTTCGGCCAGGATGATTTTGTTCTTGGCAGTGGGCTTGCCCCATCCCAAATAGCTTGTTGCTAGGGAGAGGCGCAATCCTACTAATGAACACCTTCACCTTTCCTTCCCCAAATGATGTGGGATGGCTGCCTCTTCTCCCCCTTTGGAATTGACGTCCGCGGCAGGGCTTCTTGGCCTGGCCATGCCACACTTTTCGGCTGGGTCAGGCTCTAATACCATCTGTAATGACCCGCATTCACCTAGTAACATATTATCTGCTTTGGGCCTTCGGCCCGCACGATTTTGTTCTTGGCAGTGGGCTTGCCCCACCCCAAAAGGCCTGTTGCTAGGGAGAGGCGTAATCCTACTTATGAACACCTTCACCCTTCCTTCCCCAAGTGATGTGGGATGGCTGCCTCCTCTCTCCCTTTGGAACTGATGTCTACGGCAGGGTTCATTGGCTTGGCCACGCCACACTTTTCGGCTAGGTCAGGCTTTGATACCATCTGTAATGACCTGCATCCACCCAGCAACATATTGTCCACTTTGGGCCTTCGGCCCGCACAATTTTGTTCTTGGCAGTGGGCTTTCCCCACCCTAAAAGGCTTGTTGCAAGGGAGAGGCACAGTCCTACTTATGAATACCTTCACCCTTCCTTCCCCAAGCGATGTCGGATAGCTGCCTCCTCTCCCCCTTTGGAACTGACGTCCGCAGCAGGGTTTCTTGGCCTAGCCATGCTACACTTTTCGGCTGGGTCAGGCTCTGATACCATCTCTAATGACCCGCATCCACCCAGTAACATATTGTCTGCTTTGGGCCTTCGGCCCGCACGGTTTTGTTCTTGGCAGTGGGCTTGCCCCACCCCGAAAGGCCTGTTGCTAGGGAGAGGTGCAATCCTATTTATAAACACCTTCAGCCTTCCTTCCCCAAGCGATGTGGGATGGCTGCCTCCTGTCCCCCTTTGGAACTGACAATCGTGGTAGGGCTCCCTGGCCTGGCCATGCCACACTTTCCGTTTGGGTCAGGCTCTGATACCATCTGTAATGACCCACATCCACCCAGTAACATATTGTCCACTTTGGGCCTTCGGTTAGCACGTTTTTGTTCTTGGTAGTGGGCTTGCCCCACCCCAAAAGGCCTGTTGCTAGGGAGAGGCACAATCCTACTTATGAACACTTTCACCCTTCTTTCCCCAGGCGATGTGGGATGGCACCCTCCTCTCCCCCTTTGGAACTTACGTCCGCGGCAGGGCTCCTTGGCCTGGCCATGCCACACTTTCCAGCTGGGTCAGGCTCTGATACCATCTATAATGACTCGCATCCACCTAGTAACATATTGTCCACTTTGGGCCTTCGGCTCGCACAGTTTTGTTCTTGGCAGTGGGCTTGCCCCACCCCAAAAGGCCTGTTGCTAAGGAGAGGCACAATCCTACTTATGAACACCTTCACCCTTCCTTCCTCAGGATTGCGCCTCAGAGGCAGCCATCCCACATCGCCTGGGGAAGGAAGGGTGAAGGTGTTCATAAGTAGGATTGTGCCTCTCCCTAGCAAAAGGCCTTTTGTGGTGGGGCAAGCCTACTGCCAAAAACAAAACCGTATGGGTCGAAGGCCCAAAGCGGACAATATGTTGCTGGGTGGATGCAGGTTATTATAGATGGTATCAGAGTCTGACCTAGCCGAAAAGTGTGGCATGGCCAAGCTAAGGAGCCCTGCCGCAGACATCAGTTCCAAAGGGGGAGAGGAGGCAGCCATCCCATATCGCCTGGGGAAGGATGGGTGAAGGTGTTCATAAGTAAGATCGCGCCTCTCCCTAGCAACAGGCCTTTTGGGGTGGGGCAAGCCCACTGCCAAGAACAAAATTGTGCGGGCCGAAGGCTGAAAGTGGACAATATGTTGCTGGGTGGATGTGGGTTATTACAGATGGTATTAGAGCCTAACCCAGCCGAAAAGTGTGGCATGGCCAGGCCAAGGAGCCCTGCCGCGGACGTCAGTTCCAAAGGGGGAGAGGAGGCAGCCATCCCACATCGCCTGGGGAAGGAAAGGTGAAGGTGATCATAAGTAGGATTGCGCCTCTCCCTAGCAACAAGCCTTTTGGGGTGGGGCAAGCCCATTGCTAAGAACAAAACCGTGCAGGCCGAAGGCCCACAGTGGACATTATGTTGCTGGGTAGATGCGGGTTATTACAACCGATTCCCACACTGAGGACATAGCTAGATGTCTTACCTATCAGAAAGTCTATAAAGGACGATGCCTTTGGAATACCAATGTCTGATACTTTTATGGGAAAAGTGGACACTTCGCGAGAGTTTCCCCAGGCCAACAAACCCGTGGTTAGCACCACACCTACCATATCAGCCCTAGTGACGAGACCCCAGACCTGGAATGATGGGCAATAGTGCACAAGGAGGGTTTTCTCTTTTATGTTAGAAAATTATCAGGCTACTACACTAGCGACCACAGGTACTCTCCCAGTTTATATTTGACCTATGCATATACTGTTGATCTTAGACTTTATACATTGAATAGTATCCTCATGAATACTGTTAGGAGTGGGAACGTAGAAACAGAACCCCTAGGTTGTATGTTAACAGTTCTAGTGCTAGTAAAAGACTTATGATTTATATACATAGAATATGTGAATTACAGACACCGAGTGCATGCTTAAGAGTGGAAATTGCAAAGTGGGATTCAAGTGAAAGATAGATAGATTTGAGCACCAAAAACGTAGAGAGTATCGTGAAAGGAGAATAGAGTTTTCTAGATTATGAGCATTCGAGTTTTGCGAACAAAACTCAGTTTAAGGGGGAAAAAATATAATACCCTGACCCGAGTTAGCACCATAAAAATAAAAAAAATAGGTGAGTTGGGTTAGATTTTGTTTGTAAATTTAAAGCATGATAATTACATTTGAATGTTAGGTCTTGTTAAACATGAACTGTAGATTAAAAAGCAAGAAAAATCAATTGAAATGAAGTAGAAATCAATAATTGCAGGTTTTAGGAATAAGTGGGACTTCTAATATTTTATGTGTTAAACTTAAATTTAACAATGGAAAATTATTGATATAAAGTGCAGAAAAGGATTTAAAATAAAGTTAGGATTGAAACAGTGTAGGGAAGAGCTCGAAATTGAGAAATTTCAGTTCATCGGAGCTTCGGTTTCTCTCAATTTCGTGAAGATTTTGTGAATTAAATTAAAAACCAATTTTAGAAATGAAACCTACATGACAAATAGAAGAAAATGATATTTGAAAAACATTAAAATTCGACCGGAATTGGATCCCCATCACCGAAGATGGCGACGGAACCCTAACTGGTCTTCACTAGAAAAGCGAAGAGGGTGATGAATAGTACTAAATCGAAGCGGCACCGTTTGGTGCTTAAATGAATCTAAACTGTGTCATTTTAAGTTTAGTTAATTTAAATTAAAAGTTAAACTGGGTTGTTTGGTTACAACCCTTAGAAACTTAATTGAATTCCAAACTAGAATGGGATAGCCTATCCCTAATTTTGGGCCTTAGCCGTTGTTTGGCTTCAGAAAAAGGTTGAAAAAATAAAAGGGGCGCAGCCCCTAAGAATTGAACATAAGACCTGTAAGATAGAAGCCCAAGCCCAAACTGTTTTGATAGGCAAGCCCGTGTAGATTATTTTGCCAATATATATATATATATATATATATATATTATAGATATAATAAATATAGAAAAAATAAAAGGGGCGTAGCCCTTGGGAATCGAATTGTGAACCTAGGGTGAGGATGTAGTACGTGTAACCAATTGGACAGGCAAGCCCGTGGTGATTTATGTGAACAAATATATATATATATATATATATATATATTATGTAAAAACTATATTAAATTAATTTAATTAAATTAAATATAGTGAAATAATGCGAGGTCCAATTAATGTGAATGAATAGTGTATTTTGACTATCTCAGATATTCTGAATCCAATGGTGAGGTTCATTTTACGAGATAGGGTGCCAAAAAATAAAAGACACGTAAAAGTACAAAATGACCATTTTGCCCTTTTTAGTACAGATGTCTGAATTAAGTTCCACGAAAGCCTAAATCGACTTTCTTCGATGTTCCAAATTCAATAGTAGAATCTATTTTAGTAAAAGAGAAACCAATAGTAAAGAGGCATAAAATTTGATGAATAGTATAGATTATGAAAAGGTAAACTGAGATATACTATTTATTGATGCATAGAGAATTCAAAGAGGAAGGAACAGTGACTTGATTTTATTGGAAAGAAAGGAAACAGTTTAAGAGGTAAGTAAATGTCTGATCTCTGCATGTGTTACATTCCAAGCCATGTTAACAGTTTTTCTTATATTATCTATTGTATTCTATACATGCCAGAACATTTATTGAGTCCATATTGATATTGCTCTATCTTGTGGAATGTGTTTATTGACTGTTATATATCTTGATCATGATTTCTGTACACTCTGTACTTAGGCCTCGAGGGGTAAGACTTATGATCTCAGCAACCTAGCTTACATTGGCCTATTAAGACGACAATTTTATTCTCGCCGTTGAGAACAGTGTTATTGCATTTACTTTTCATGGGATTTAGCATGATCTTGATATATTGTATTGTAGCCGGATTTGTGCTCGTCATAAACTCCATCTGATGCTTATTAGACCTACGGGTCGAAAAAGGGAATCAAAAGTGGCAATTAAAATGGCATTTAAAGTGGGATCTGTGAGGTCGAGTACTGAACCGACGGGTTAGTACTAGGCTAAGAGATCGAGGAAAAAGGAAACAAAATGATCTTAAGGGGTATATCGGGCCCTATGTTAAAGTGCATCCACATTTATTGTTATCAGTATCTATTATTGATTATCATAGCTTGATCATATTATTTTATTTTGAATGATCATGAGATTTCACAACTTTTTATTGATTGTATACAATTTATATTTGAGACAGCTCATGACTATAGCAGTATGATATTGTTAGCGGAATGGATTTCATTGCTTTATCATTTGAGTTCCTATCATCTGATGTTGAGTTATATATTTCTTGATTGGCTAGCATATTGCATTATCCTAGTTCTTTATGGATTATGCCTTTCTATATTGACCTGTACATATGGCAGAGTAAAGGAGTATTACTTACTTAGTTTTCATAGCTCATCAGATACTACACAACATTTTGTAGGCACAAATATCGAGAGACAGACAGTAGAGCCTGATAGCTAGGAGGTGGACATTTCTTTCAAAATTACAATGTAATATTTAGTACAAATAGTCTTGTAGCTCTCCCATGTTATCTACGTCTTGGGGATGAACAGTTGTTTAAGAATTTTGTATTCCGCATTTTGAGAACCTTATATATATAACATGCAGCTTTTATTTATTTATTGGTTTAAGTCTTCCGCTGTTTAGTTATTGCATGTTAGTAGCACTAATTGTGTAGCAAGTTGAGATGCCTGATTCAACAAATAGTGTCAGATCGGGTTCACGATTCGAGATTCATACAGGGTGGGTCTCGGGTTGTGACAATCGTGGCTTATGTTCATGTGGATGAAGTATTGTGTTTTAAAATATATGGTTGTTTAATACATTGATACTGTGTAATTATGTATTCTTTGAGAATTGGTAAGGTAGTGAACATGTGACATGAGTATATGTTTAATTGATTGTATTATAGCATATGTTCATGTGAAAGAAATTTGGTGGTTTGAAAGTTATATTTTACTTTATGGATGATGCATGATTTAAGGTGTATACCATGTATTTGATAAAATGCTTCATTGAAAATTGCATAGAAAAATCAAGACATCTTGACATATGGTGAATCTTTGAAAACATAGTATGGGTTGAGCACTCGGTGTTATGCATTATGAGGGTGTAGATCCTATTGTGAAAAACCCAAAATTGGCCATTACATTAGTGCTTTCTAATCCAACGGGAGCAATCCGTGAAAAAGGTATTGGTACTCATTGATCCAACGGGAGTGATCCGTGAAACGAAACATGGGTTGGCATAGAGTGCATGGGTGTGTCACGCATATTGTCATTGCATTGAATTGATGAATTGGAAGGCATGAAGATTATAAATGTACACTTGCATATGCCACGCCTTAATTTTGTTCCTTGCATTAGCACTATGTCATACCAGTAGTTAGGTCGACCCTTTATGGGATATCATATTACAGATGAGGCTCTCGGTACTTGAGACTTGATGAAGTTATTGGAACATAGAGGGAGAAAGTAGATTTTGAAGTATATTTGGCCTGAGGGCTTCATTTTTGTATGTATAGGCATAAGCCTAAATAACTTGGGTAAAATTTGAAAAAAAATAGTGGACTATAGGCCATGGGCCATTTTGTAATATAAAGGTTTAAACCTAAATGATAAATGAGATGTTTTGTTTAATGTGCATTACATGTATATGTTGAGAACAATGGGTGTATGTTTAATTTCTAGGAATTTGTGACCATCGAGTGAGGGTGGAATATATATATATATATCCTTGTATATATGAATTGTTGTAAAATATTAGGTGAGAAATACTTAGAAAACAAAGGAGACCATGTCAAAATTTTGTGAGTTAAAAAGGGCCATTAGGTGTGTAAAATGCCTATGAATAAGTGGAAAAAGTGCCAAAAAGTGAGGGTAAAAACCTTGAGCAAGTAGGTTAAAAATTTAAAAAAATTAACTTTCAACACTTAGGAAAAAAAATCAAAAAATGGAAAAATCAGTTTGCAGCAAATACACTGTTGCTACAGTGCACAGCAATAGCTTGACCCAAAACTGCCCAGCCGCACGTCCCGCGCGCACCATGCCACGCCCTGTCGCACGTGCGCATGCTTGTTGCCCAGCCACCTGCGTGGCAGCCTGACACCCTTCTGACACCAGCCTTTAGCCACCCTTTTGGCCCATGTTTGGCCACCGTTTTGGCCCATGTTTGGCCACCCTTTTGGGCCATGTTGAGCCACCCTATTGGGCTATATTTGGCTAATCCTTGGGCCATGTTTGTCCACTCTCATAGGCCATGTTTGGCCACTTCCTTAGACAAACTTTGGTAGACTTTTTGACTTATTCTTGGCCTATGCCTTAGGGCATTTGGGGCCTAATTGGGCCATTGTTGCAGGGTACATTTAGAGACATTTAAGCGCTATTTTGGAGGCCATTTTTGAACATGACTTAGGCTAATTTTGAAGATTGGTTGGGGGAGATATTTGATTGACATTAGAAGACTATTTTGGTTAAGTCAAATAGCAAGTTTTCATTTCTAATTTTTGGGAAACATGGGGGAATAAATGAATAATCAAATAAATCTATTTAATTACCTTTTATTTATTTTCCTTAATTTATTTCACTCACTCCCCGGGTTTATGAAAATTCAGGGCGTGACATTCTTCCTCATGTACTTCTATTACTTATTCATTCTCTCAGCGTGTCGATTTCACAAGTCGAGATCTTATCAAGCTTTCATTGCCTTCATTGTCTCGCCTTGATGTATGTAAATGTATTTTAATTATTCTAATAGTCCATTATAATTATCGGAATAATTTTGATTAAACCCGCTCTCGTTGTGCGTTATGCTAATCTTGCTCAAGTGCACTAATTTCCCAAATTCACTTGTGTGTTAATCCTTGATTAACACTTGTCACAACTTCTATCAAATCCTGGCACTCGACATTACATTGCATTCTCACACCAGCCGTTTCTAATTAATAATTAATTACTTTCATCATTTATGCCTTTGCTTTCGTATTTCGAGTCATTTGTCATATCTAGCATCACCCATGGTTATTAAGAAAATTAACTGATGATAATTATCATTATCATTAATTGATTTGCTTAATTGGGTCAGGATATTACAAGCTATGTCACGCCCTGAATTTTCACAAACCCAGGGAGAGAGTGAAATGAAATAAGAAAAGTAAATGAAAGGTCATTAAGGTGAATTCAATTAATTTTACATTCATTCCCCTATGTTTCCCCAAAATTAAAAATGAAGACTTGCTATTTAACCTAACCAAAATGGTCTCCTAATGTCACTCAAACATCCTTTCTAATTAATATTTAAAATAGTTTAAGTCATGTTCAAAAATGGCTTCCAAAATAGTCCACCCAATGTCTCTAAATATGCCCTGGGATAATGGTCCAAATGGGCCCCAAATGTCCTAAGACATGAGCCAAGAGTAGGTAAAATATTCTACCTAAAGTGGTCCAAGTAAGTGGCCAAACATTGCCTTGAAATATGACTAAAAAGTGTCCCAAAAAAATACCTAACATAGCTTGATGTAATGGCCAAAAGTGGCCAAAAATGGGCTCCAAAAAGTAGGGTCAAACATGTAATTAAATGGCCTTGAAGGGTAGTTCATGAAGTGCCATGACATGGCCAAAGAAGCGGTTGTGCAGCAAGGCAAGACAGCAGCACGCATGGGTAAGGCAGTGACAAGCGCACAGGGCAACAACAGGCGCGCAGGGTGGGCGCAGCACAGGCGCGCGCCCGCGCGTGCGGCAGGGGAGTTGGGCATGGTCACTGTAGCAATTGCAACTTGAAATCTGATTTTTTCTGCAGGTTTACTGTTCATGGCTACGACTGAATTTCTCTATCTAGCAACCAATTTTCTCTGTTTTCCAAATTTTTTTTCCCAAGTTTTTAAGGCTACTTTTCCCCCAATTTTAGCCCACTACTTCAAGGTTTCTAAACCCCCCCTTTTTGACATCCTTCCACCTATTTAAAATGTGTTTTACACACTTAGCATTCTAAGCATATTTCTCTTCTATGACATACTCCAAATATGTTCCTAAATATGACTTATGTCCAAATATGCATGTGTAGTGCCCTACCGGCAAATGGTGTATGAATCGTGTCCTACCGGCAAAAACAAAGAATTTATCCTCAGTTTTCAGGTCTTTACATTTTCCCCCATTAAAGAAATTTCGTCCCGAAATTTAAAAATGTAGTTCTTCGACAAAATTCTTAAAAAAGTATACTATGTAGACAATGTAGTCTACTTATTCCAAACATGAAACCCAAGGCAATATATCAAGGTACAAAACTCAAAACATTATAGAAGGTTAAAAAGAAATATCCCAATTTCATCTAAGGTTACTCTAATTCATTACCCTTCTAGTCAATATATCAAGTAAGGGTCCAAAACAAATGAGATTCTTAGTAAAACTTTTTACCAATTTAATTATGAATATATATTAATCTGTATACACATGTATCAAAACACAAATACATACAACATGGTTAAACATACCCTTATACATGCATTAATATCAATCCAGTCTGTATAGATCGTATAGTCGTAGTACTATAATGAGTACCAACTTAGCATACATACATAATATCAACCTGCAACATTCAATCGTTAACACGTAGCCTACCACATCAACACCCAAGTATAAGATACATTCAAGAATATACATATACATAATTAAGCATACAACCTGCTATATAGGTAACTAGGCATACATCCAATCCTATGGATATGCAGGTTTATAGCCTATCTCATAGACAACAAGCATATAGTCTACCTCATAAATCACTAGATCTACTACATCGATATAAGCATTTAGCCTTAATTTATCAATAATTAAGCATACCATATACTCCCAGAAAATCAAGAAAATAAATATCTTGCACAATTACACATACTAAGTAACAAGCACACACATAATCATGTAATCCAAATCAGCCCAATTAACTTAAGGTCTAGCTTTTCCCAACTCATAACAAAGTCAATCCTAGAAGGATCCACAGACACCCCACTACCTGATACAACATGGCCTAGGAACTGTACCTCCTGAAGCCAAAACTCACACTAAAAAAAAAGACTTAGCAAACAAACGATGCTCCCTCAAAATCTATAACACAGTCTGTAAGTGGAAAGTATGCTCATCTTCAGAAGGTGAATAAATCAAAATTTCATCAACAACAACCACTACAAACTGATCTAAATAAGGACTAAAGATGTGATGCATCAAGTCAATAAATGACGCCGGGGCATTCGTTACAACGAATGGCATAACTACAACCTCATAATGGCCATAACGAGTGCGAAGAGCTGCCTTCTTCATGCCCTTCTCCCATACTATCAACTGATGATACCCAGATCAAAAATCTATCTTCGAGAAATATCTCAAACCCCCTAAGCTGATCAAATAAGTCATCTATCCTTGGTAACTGGTACTTATTTTTGACAGTGACTCTGTTCAATCTCCTATAATCCACACACTAACGTAATGTCCCATCTTTTTTCTTCACGAACAATGCCGAAGCACCTCAGGCGAAGTACTAGGATGACTAAAACCCTTACCTTGTAAATCAGTCAATTATTCCTTCAGCTCCCTCAACTCAGCTGGAGCCATATGGTAAGATGGAATGGAAATAGGCATAGTGCCTGGGATAAGCTCTACCGTGAACTCTATCTCTCATCTCGATGGTAGATTAGTCAAATCATCGAGGAAAACATCTGGAAACTCCACTACTAGCAGTAATACACTATCTAAAGTCCCACTCCCATCTGTTATCAAACTAGCCAACAAATAGCTATAACCTCCCCAACTCCTCAAGTCCTACAAGGGTGGAACTAAGAAATCCCCACGATCTCCAGTGAAATAAAAGCTATCTCCCTTAGGAGGACATACTGTTACTCTCTCCCTATAGCAATCTATACTCGCTTGGAAAGCAAACAACCAATCCATCCCTAATATAATATTAAAACTAAACATGTTAAGTAGAATGAAGTCAAAAGAAAGGATATAATCTACAATCTCTATCGAGCAATCTTTACAGATCCTCGTCAGTACCACACTACCCCCAAGTAGGGTGTCAACATGCAATGGCAGATCTAATTGATCTACTTCTAACCCTAATGATATAGCAAGCATGGTAGACATGAATGAATGTGATGCACCAGAATTTATAAGTATGCTGGCCCATGAACTAAAAACAAGAAATGTACCTCGAACCATAGAAGGTCCAGAAGTAGATGCCTCAGGTGTGACCACAGCATATGCTCGACCCTGTGTAGTCTGACCTTGCCTATCACCCCTCTCTATCCTTGTTGGCCTCCACCCCTCTGACTGGGGGCTCTAACACTCAATGCTATAGGTGCAGGCTGAAACTGTGGGGTAGGGGGTCTATAACCTAGCTGTGGCCGTAGCGGAGTCAACTGGGTGGGCTGATAATACTGTTGCCCCTACCAATCTTGAGAATTCTGCCCCTAGGGATAGTTGGCCCTAACATGGCCTGTCTGATGACAAGTAAAACAAAATGGAGGAGGTCTCCACCCCTGACTTTACACTAGAGGTGAAAACGATCTTTGACTCGGTCCAGCTCTGTGTCCCTGACTAGGGTCTCTCTAGGGGCAATTGGCGAACCTGTGGTCAAGTTGTCCACATAGAAAACAAGTAATGGGTTCCTGAGATGCCCCTCTTTGAAAAGCAATAGACATAGTAGGCTGGGGGGCCAGAAAATGAATGGGTCTCTGTGGTGTCTGTGCAGAAGAAGTACTAGCTCGGTACCTCTTCGGTGGGCTCCTACCAGTGTAAACTAGGGCAGATGTAGAAGCCTGTGTTGTAACTATCCTACTCTGTTTCTAGGACTCTCTAATCCCTCTAAGTTTAGCCAACTCTCTCTCTACCCTGGTGGCCTTGGCCATTGCCTCATCGTAGGTCTCAATAATGTGGCCTGCCAGTTTATCCTTGATGGAGGTCTTCAACCCCCTAACAAAGTAAAAGACCCTCAGTCGCTCCTCTCGAATAATATGTGGGGCAAATCTCCCTAATGTAATAAACTGGGACTTATACTGAGTCACTGTCATATCTCTATAGAGGAGTGCCCCAAACTCGTCCATAAATCCTATCCTGGCAGTTTCGTGAAAATGGTGGTCATTGAACATGGCCACGAATGCATTCTACGCCTCGCCAAAACTATCTAATCGGTCAGCAACTACTCTCCACCATTGACTAGCCAACTTAGTAAATTGAAAGGTGGCACACCTGATCCGTAAGTGTGGCTCAACAATCCCCCGGGAATCTAGGATCTTGGTGATCTGATCTAGCCACTCCCCGGAAACTAAAGGGTTAGCTGTCCCACAAAGGTAGGAGGTCTCATCCTCTAGAACACCTTCATCACAAAGGTATCCCTAGTCTCGCCACCTGTAGTCCGAGTGTCACGCCCCGAATTTCTGATCGAAACCCGAGGTGCGACTGACGAATAGAAAGTAAATAAAATAAAAGATAATTAAACAAATTTATGAATTTACGACAAATTAAATAGAGTTCTTCAATTTTCTAAAAATTTCGGCAGCACCTCCTTTGTTTTTCGAACCTTTTCCCCCTGATAAACACAATACAACATATATATATACAACAGTCACAATACATCCTCACTCGATGGCCACAACTCTATCAAAGTTAAATATACATCACCTACTTATACAATCCATCACGTCTACTCCTACACTTAAACTAAAAGATCACAAATTCATTATTTATTACAATATACAATGTCATTTCCATTCTTTTCAGAAATACACCAATCTTTTATAATGTCTAAATACGCCCCAAGGGCCCAAATATTCTTCCAAATTCATTTCCTCTCCTTTCTCCAAGATTTCATCAAGTCCCGCGTGCCAGGAGCTTTATCTGAAACCTGTGCCCACGAATGGGTCAGCGACAACATGCTGGTATGACATAATACTAATGCAGGAAACAAAACTAAGGTCGTGACATGTGCAAGTGTACAGTTATTTCTATATGGCATTCGACGTCATGATGACAGTATATGAACAATATATAGTATATAAGCAGTATGCGTGACACACCCATGCAACTCTATGCCACCCATGTCTCATGATACGGTCATTCTCCGCTGGCATGAGTACCGCCGCGTATGTCTCGCTTCACGATCCGGAATCCGTCAGGCAGGCAAGTACCTATTGGCCGATTTTGGGTTTTTCACCACAGGATCTGCACCCTCATAATGCAAAGCACCTCGTGCTGACCCACACTATGCTTTCAAGAAATCACACGATGCCAATATGCTATGATTTCATCATGCAATGATACAGTTCAAATGAAACATCCCTTTCATAAGCATATGCAACATGCTTTAAATAATGCATCACATTTAAGATTAACAATAGCATTTAAATTACAAGATTTCATCCATAAATCTACGTGTCATGCTCGATCAATCCCAACACTTATACAATTCTACATGTCGCAATATCAGCGATCCTTCTAAAACATAAATCACATATGATGACAACTCAAGAAGTAAATCATAACACCCATAGATTCATAAAGAACACGTGAGCATATAAACAATCGAATTCTAAGTGGTTTCCTAATAGTAATTACGCATAGAGAACATTCAATCATCTTATCAAATACTCCTAAGCTTAATCTCATTTCTCACATTAGTAAAATATCATACCTGATAGGGTTGGTCACAACCCTACTAAGCAGTGTCCACTATGCAATCCAATCAACCCGTAAGTAACTTAGCCCTCCAATGGAATCATATCAAGCTTATGCTTATCTCCACTCAGCCAATCTTTGGAGAATTTGTAGTCAAGCGTGAACCAAACCCTCGTGCATCCCGAGTTTGAGGTTGCTCTCCAGTCCATGGTTCAGCAGTTGAAGAAAACACACCGGCAGGCTGATCGAGTCGGCCAGCCACTTTACATCCAGTTTCATCAGCTTCTTCAACCTTGAACCCATACTCAAATTGAATAATCGAATTACTACATACATTCCTCACCGTGCCATCATATAGATAACAACATCGTGAAGGATGGCCATTAAGTTTTTGAATAAAGTTCCAGGCTCAGTCAACCCTCTAGATGAATGGACAATAACTTCTCTGCTTGAAATTGAGTGAGCCATCTCCACCTGAACAAGAGACCTAATACCCAATTATCGCCGCTGAAATACTACAACCACTTTCAAGAACCCATATGTTACGGAAACTCTGTGGCAAACTGAACTTCCTTGCAAAATATCTAAGTAGCCCCTTACTTGCTCTACCCCTTGCCAACAATCAGATTCAATGCAGCCTTACTAATTCCTGAGTTCCCCAATCTACCTGATGTTATCCACTGCCAAGGCAATCCTACTTGTAAAATTGAATGGCCCATATCTGATGCTACCTAACACCTAAACTGACCGAAGCACCCATTTCTCTTTATCAATGGATGAACACGACACAAAGAAATGGATGGCATGTCTTGTTGTATGCTTCTGGAGTTCCTACCTCATCTGAATGCACTAACAGAGTCTCCTCTCTTTGATCTCTCTCAAAACCAGTAGGTCCTGAACCTAACTCATTCGAATCGGCCAGCAGTTTGTAATCCAACAGCCAACGCAACCCACAAACCTCTACCACTTTCTTCTTGTCGCAACCTCCTCCCATCGACAAGCTGCTCTGTTGCTTTAAAATGTGCCCAACAGTCTGTCCCCATTTTTAAACACACAAATCTCCTAATGGACATAGCTCCACAGTCACAGATACTATCCCTAGTCCTATTCAAACCAACCTCAACTACACAACATCCAAACCTGCTGCCCCCAACTGTAACTCTCCCAATTAATTTACAATACCAGTCGACCCCTTATGCGAACCCAACCCCTCAATCAGACAACGGCACAAGCTTCCAATCACCTGATGCCACCTACGGCTGAAGCCTATTCTACTTCAGTTTCATCAAGTTCCTCAAGCCGCAAGCACTGGTCCCTCTTCATCCCCAACATAAATCAATTCCCAATATATATATGTATATATATATATATACATACATCTCCTCCAACATGGGTACAGCTGAACCAGCAAATCCAACCCAACCGACTCTCAATCCGACGAACTAACGAACCAATTCAACACCCATGACAGCCATCGACAAAAACCGTAACAACACACACACAATCCTGAACCACTGCCATACACCACAACCGTAACACAAATCACAGAATCCTAACCCCAAGTTTCCGTTGAATCAACCCATGACCACTGAATCATCACCACTTGAAGCAAAAAAATCGAATTCAACTCACGATCCCGTGACACGGCCAAAGTCGACAACTCCTCTACAGATCCGTCCCAATCGTTGCTGCCTCGTGTTCCTCCAATCCGTAACACACAGCTTCAATCGCTCCAAGGAATCCAAAACCCACTGCTACTCCATCGCTACACCATACCGAGAGCCATCCCGTAAAACCGTAACATCCACACACATACATATATACATATACATACACATCCCCTGTCTGCGTCAAACCCAAACAGCCAACACACACCAAATCGCAACACAATTCACAAAATTGTAACCCCAATCGCAATCCAAAATCCATCGCAAATCCGTCGCAGACCCGTCGCACTCCGACGCGAGCTTGGACACGCGAGACGCGATGGCCATCGACCAGATCTCCCCCCTCGCAACCACCGTCGTCCGCAGCCCCGTCCGTTTCTCTTTCCCTCTTTCTTTCCTTCCTTTTTCTCTCTCTTTTCTTCTCCCTTTCCTCCTCCCCTGTTCTGTCGCTCTCCCTCACCGAGACCTGCACGCCCCTTTTCTTCTTTTCTCCTTTCTCTTTTCTTTTGTTTCTTTCCTCACGTTTCTCCCTTTTTTTTTTCTTTTTTTTTTCATATATACTATTATACATATTTTTATTTTATTTTTTTATTATATTATATATATATATATATATTTTTTTTTCAAAATTTAAATTAATTAGGAATTTAGGACATTCGCAGTGTTCTAATAAAAAAAAATTTTATCCCAAATTTTCGAATCTTTACACCGAGTCTCCTGTATAGCGAGAAAATATTCCTATAAAATGGCCGCCATGTCTCTTGCGCCAATAGTCTGCTCCACCTCCTTAGCCGGGGCAGGTATAAGAGCAACGGCCTCCTCAGCTGTGCTATGTGCAGGAGCAATAGCTCGGGGCCTACCACGTTGCAGTGGTACAGCGGCTCTAGGCCTATCGTGCCTAGGCAAGAGTTCTCTTTGGTGGCATGAGTCTACAAGTTCGAGAAAAGAAAATTAATATCCCTTTCTCACACTGGACATTGGCATTTAAAAGAATCTCAGTCATGTTCTTATCAATAACTTACACTTCACAAGTAGTACGTATAACATGTCATAACATACACTTAACAATTCTTACACATTACACATATCATGCATCTCACAATACCAAATTAGGTAATCATGCATGATTGTATAACATTAACTAACACATAATAACAATATGTCATGCTTCAAGAATGAATAACCACATAACACACAAGGTCCTGTCACATAACCTACTAGATCCTACCACATACCACCTACAGTTCATACTAAGTCACACGTCTTTCCTCTAGAGTCTCATGGTGTTCAACAACACCCCATCGTTGCTAGGTATTTTCAAACTAGAGTTCGAATACCTAGCTGTCAGAGTCTACACATTATACAAGGTTTTTCAAAAATTTTTAAATTATGCGTCGTGTTCTTATTGTGTTTAACAACACCTTACGGTCCTTAAGTATTCGAACCTAAGCTCTGATACCACGTTGTCACACCCTGAATTTCTACAAACTCGGTGAGAGAGTGAAATGAAATAAAAAAAGTAAATGAAAGGTCATTAAGGTGAATTCAATTAATTTTACATTCATTCCCCCATGTTTTTCCCAAAATTAGAAATGAAGACTTGATATTTGATCTAACCAAAATGGTCTCCTAATGTCACTCAAACATCCCTCCCAATTAATATTTAAAATAGTTTAAGTCATGTTAAAAAACGGCTTCCAAAATAGTCCACCCAATGTGTCCTAAAATGGGCTCCAAAAAGTAGGGTCAGCCAATTTTCTTTGTTTTCTAAATTTTTTTCCAAGTTTTTAAGGCTACTTTTCCCCCATTTTTAGCCCATTACTTCAAGGTTTCTAAACCCCCCTTTTTGACATCCTTCCTACCTATTTAAAAAAGTGTTTCACACACTTAACAAGTCTTTTAATTTTTCATAAAATTTTAACATAACCTCCTTTGTTTTCCAAGCCTTTTTCCCACCTAATATTCGCAATACTTCATATGTATAAATATGTCATAACCCACCCTCACTCGGTGGCCACAATTCATGTAAATTAAACATACATCCCTTGTTTTCAACATACACATCTATTTGTTTCAATATATACATATGATGTTCATTAAATAAAGATATCCTACATATCATTTAGGTATAAACCCTTACACTTTAAAATGGCCCAAGGACTATTGTTCACTATTTTCCAAATTTAAATATAAGTTATTTAGGCTTATGCCCATACATACAAAAATATGCTCCAAGGGCCAAATATGCTTCAAAGTCCATTTTTCCTTCCACTCTTCAAGACTTGGTCAAGTCTTATGAACCCGAAGCCTCATCTATAATATGATATCCTACGAGGGGTCAGCTTAACTACTGGTGTGACATAATGCTAATGTAAGGAAAAAAGTTAAGGCGTGGCATGTGCAAGTGTACATTTATAATCTATATGCCTTCCAACTCATCAATACAATGCAATGATAATATGTGTGACACACCCATGTAAACTCTATGCCACACCCATGTCTCGTTTCACGGATCGCTCCCGTTGGTCAGCGAGTACCAAAGCCTATGTTCACAGATCGCTCCCGTTGGATAAGCAGGCACCAATGCAATGGCCAATTTTGGGTTTTTCACCACAGGATCTACACCCTCATAATGCAGAGCACCAAGTGCTCAACCCACATTATGTTTTCAAGGAATCACACCATGCCAATATGCTTTGATTTCACCATGCAATAATGCAATCTAAATGAAGTATTTTATCAAATACATGAAGCATGCTTTAAATAATGCAATGTACTTAAAACAACTATAACTTTTATATCACAAAACTTTATCTACATGAACTTAACATGTAATCCAATCAATTTCATATATAAACACATTACATAGTCATAACCTTAACAATTTCTTAAAGATCATAAAATATTTAAAGTACCAACACATGGAATAAATCTTAACTCTCAAACCACAAAAGTTTCTCTACATGAACATAAGCTAGAATACAATGAATCAAACATATAAACAAGTTACATGTTCATTACTTTGACAAATTCTCTAAGATTACAAAATACATAAAGCACCAACACCTTGAATAAATCATAACTTTCCAACTACAAGATTTTTTCTACATGAACATGAGCTAGAATACAATGAATTATACATATATTCATGGTTCATGTTTATCACTTTACCAAATTCTCAAAGAATACAAAGAACACACAAGTACATAAACAACCAACTCTAGGTTTTCAAAGCAACTATATCCTAAGTGATTTTCTAACAGCAAATAAACATATAAATCATTCAATCAACCTATAAAACACTCCTAAACTTAACCCTATTCCTTACTTAGTAAAATATCATACCTAAAATGGTTTTTCTCAACCCGAGGGAGTCATGTTTGCTGTTCAGCTGAATCGATCAGTGAGAATATAGCCTTTGATGAGAGGAACAACTTCCTAGAAGGAAGTCTTGCAAGAATCTTAGCCTAGGAGTGTGTTTTGGTGGATTGAAGCTTGGAGAACCTAGGGCTTTTCTTCACTTTTCTCTCATGCACGACTTTTGCTCTGTATCTTAGACCAAAATAATGAAATTTTAACTCTAAGGGTTGTATTTATTCTAAAGGGGCAAAGGGGCAAAATGACCTTTTTGCCTTTAATGAATCCGAGGCCCCATTACACTATAACCCATCCCGAAACGCCTCAATTCAATATTTTGCTTTAACCAAAGTTCTTAAAATCATTTTAAACGATATTTTTCAAAAAATTTTATTTTCGCCTGTGGCCGGGTTTGGCCGGATCCGCCCGGGTCACCCGGATGCCCTTTATGGTCCAGTTTTTGAAACTGTCTCCGAATAGGCTCAAATTTTTACAAGAGATGTATTTTAACATTCTAAGCATATTTCTATTTTATGGCATACTCCAAATATGTTTGTAAATATTACTTATGTCCAAATATGCATGTGTAGTGCCCTACCAACAAATGGTGTATGAATAGTGCCCTACCGGTAAAACGAAAAATTTATCCCTAATTTTCAGGTCTCTACAAGCCATGTTTTAATGCTCTTGAAAATCATCTATTTGAAAAGCCATGTTTTAATGCCCTCGAGAAGCATCTATTTGAAAGATATGTTTTTAATGCTGTTGAAAACATCTACTTTGATGTTATGTTTAAATGCTCTTGAAAAGTGTCTACTTTGAGGTTATGTTTAAATGCTATTGAATAGCATCTATTTGTAAAGAAATGTTTTTGAATGCCTCCTGTTTGCAATCTGGTAATGCAAGTTAATTGTGCATAATCATCACGAGCTCGTGTGGCCCTATAGGACTCACATACGAGAAGAAAAATGCTCGGAAGAAGGTTTATCCCCTAGGCATGAGATATCTCCATGAGAAGTTAAGCTTAGAGTTCGGTTCGAAATGGATTCTTCTGTTAAAAAATGAAAAGATGTTACGTTCAGAAATGGCAGAAGGTTTATCCTCTATTTTTCTAAACGTGATTTATATGTTCTGATTTCATGAACAAAGGATTCATATTTTCATAATTAATGGTAGATGGTTTTCGAACTCCCATTTACATAAAAAGGGTTTTTAAAATGGCCCCACTTTTAAAATGACAAAGGGAACCTTTGTAATATCCCGACCCAATTAGGTAAAGTAATTTACGTTAATGCCATTTTATGAAATTTATTATATATTAATTAATTAGACATCATAAATTGAAATTGGTAGCTCGTGGATATTTAAATTAGTACACAAAGAGAAATTGGGCGAATTAGCATGAATCACGAATAAAGCAAATTTAATCAAAATGTTTTGACAAATACGATGAAATTGTGGTATAAATGAAACACGATGTAGCGGGTCAAAAATAAAATTTATGACATAAAAAAAAAGAAGAAGCACACAAAAAATAAAAAACTTGGTGAGAATAATAAGAGGGTTTTAAAGCAATTAAAACACAAGTTTCAAAATTTGACAAATAATACCCAAAATGCCAAACAAGGCATAAAAAGAAAAAAATGGGAGAAAATAAGGCCAAAATTTTGGCCAAAGGGTTTGAACCCTAATCCAAAAAGGGGGGAAAGGCTTAAAGCCCAAAAAATTACCAATTGGGTTACAAGCACTTCTGTGCTATATAATGCATAAGATAGGTATATGTTGTATAAATTTTCCTCCACCACCCGAACACCTAATCACTTTCATGCAACACCTTAGCCATATAAATACATATCATATATATATATATATATAGATATATATATGATATGTATATATATGTGATGTGGGGGTGACAAACATATATGTCATGCCCATGTAAAGTGAGCTCATAGAGAGAGAAAGAAGAAGAAGAAGAAGAAAAAGGAGAAGAGGGAGAGAGTTGTGCATGCATGCTCACTAGACTAGCTCAGTAGCTCAAGCACAAAGAGAGAAGAACCATTGTTTGAAGGTAAAACCTCTAACTTAATTTCCCTCTCTATGAAAAAAAACCCCACTATTTTGTACAATTTGATGAAGCTAATGTACATGCATGAGATTGTAAGGTGTAGTAGGAGAAAATAGGGATGAAATTGGGTGGTTTAGGCTTGAGAAACCCTAAGACCCGCCATGGCCGAACCTACGAGGAATTGGGTCATGAAGAAAACTTGATTAAACTTAAAAACAAATTGCATGGCTAAAAAGGGCATGAAATTTAGAGTGTTTTCTGCAACTTAAACCATGTAAAATGGTTAAGAAACCAAGGAATTATAGTAGGTTGTAGTGAAGGGGAACAAAAATAAAAGCATGGGTTTTAATTAGTTTTGTTTAGTTTTAAGAACGAAAAAACATTCCCCAGGACCTTAGAAGCCCATAGGAAGAAACCATAGGTCTAAATAGTAGCCAAAACGTGTCGAAATAAAAAAACAGTGCTTCGTCAGAAAGTCGTGGCTCACCAAAGCAGCCATTGTAACAGCTTTGTTCAACGGCCAAACCTACCATAAATACATTTTTGAAAATGGATATGAAATCTCCATTTAAAAAGGGGTCGAACCCAGTTGGAATGGTCGTCGAAATTGGTCGGTGACGGTCACCGGTGCTAGAAAGGTGACCGAAACCCTCGTCGGAGACTTGGGGAAGAAGGTACTGTGCAAGTCGGGCCTCGGGTCGGGAACATGAAATGGTTTTATTTTAAAATGACACAGCGTCGTTTGGAGTGTTGAATTTTAAAAATTTAAAATGATTTGGTCTATTTTGCAACAAGCGTAGTGATCCCTGATTTAATAACCTAGGATGGAATAAGGATAGCCTATCCCTGAATTGACCTTTTGTCCGCTATTTGGCTTATCAATAATCAAAAAAATAAAGGGGAGCTGCGGCTCCCCAGACTCGAACCTAGGACCATCCGTGCAGTGAGAGTCTTAAACCCCACGTGTGAACCACTGTGCCACTGAGGCACTTTGATTAAAATAATACATGAATATATATATATATATAATATAAAATAATACAATTAAATTAATTTAATTTAGTAAATTATTCCCGATGTCCAAATAAAATAAACAGACAGTGTGACCCAATATTTTTAGGCATTCTGGACTCAATGGTGGAGTCCAAATTGCCAAATTAAATCTCAAAAAATGTGAACGGACAAATTAGGTTAATCCAAAAAATTTCCTAAGGGCTAAATGAAGATACCCAATGACCTTCAAAAATTACGAGAGTACCTACCCTAAGGTTTTTTGACGTTCCAGACTCAACGGTGGAGTCTGTTTTACCAAATAAAATACCTAAAATACTAATATATGAAATTGACTATCTTTAGGATATTGTGAAGGTACAACGATGAGACTAGGAGGGGGTAATGAGTCCATAGACTTAAAATATGACACACGAGACTAAAAAGACTGTAGATTCATTAATAAAACCAGATTAAGTTTATGAATAATATTGAATGAATTAATATTTCCTAGTTTATAGGGACATCAAAAGGGAAATAAAATGAAGTTTGATTTCCTCTTGGAGGGAGGAGGGATTATTTTGAGGTAAGTAAAACCCGAACTCTTACATGTGGTGTTCTTAACCATGTCACAATTTTATTTCCTTGATGCTGTCAATTTGATTGCCTGACATTATTGATTCCCACAATTTGATGTATGTTCTACCTTGTGGATTTGATGAGAATTTGATTGCCTATATCCTAATATGATTACTTATTCATTTCTATACCTTGCTTTAGTTATTGAAAAATTGCTATGTTTCTCACTGCTAAGAATTTGTTATTCCACATATATGTACATCTCCTGTGGAATCCTGTTGATCATGATATCATTATGAGTGCCGGGAGTTGTGTCTGTCACAACGTCCATTTGATTCTATAGATGCTTTTGGACCTACGGGTCGGTGATTGGGGATGATGCCCAACACTTAGTCCATAGAGGACATAATATATGTATAGAGCTCTAGTACTATTCAGGAACCCGATAGAGGGTTGAACTTGAATGAGTGCTTTTGAGGGTAGCCAGGCCTTTTTGATTTATAGCATCTATTCTGTTTGTATCTCATATCTTTTATTGAACATATTCTGATGATGCACTTTTTGGTTACTAATACACCTTGCAAGCCTATCTTTGGATTATCTGGTGGTGCACTCTTTGGTTGTTGATATGTTTTGCATGCCTATCTTTAGACTTGAATTGCTATATTGGGATTTGTTACAGTTGACTATTGTATAGGCCAATCCTTGTTATTGATTTGTTATTCTGTATCATACTTGTAACACCCTGACCCGATTAAATAATGATTAAGTCACTAATTTTAATTAGTGATCCTTAATAGAATAATTAAAAAAACTTAATCGGGATATAAATGACAATTCCAAAAATATCGAGACCAAAAAAAAAAAAGAACGAGGTCGACTCCGAGAAAATAAATGCACACAAATAAGGCTACGATTTATAAAATCAATACATGAAGAAGTGAATAAAAAATCCGAATTAGAAAACTACGGAGATCACAAAGAAATAATAACTGACATAAAGCTTTGAACCTCGAAGCCAACCCAAGTAGGAAACGATTAGAAGAAACCATTTCGTAAAAAGAGCAATAGAAAAGACAATATAAAGAAAACAGCCAAAACGATAAACTGCGCTAGCCAAACAAGGCATAAGGGAAAAAGTGGGAAAAAAGGGAACCAAAGTGAGGCCAAGGGGTTTTGAACCCTTGACCCAAAAAGTTAGCAAGCACTTAAGCCCAAAAATTTAGCCACTTGGGCTGTCCACTTTTTGTGTCTTATTTTGTAATATATATGTGTATGTGTGTGTGTGTGTATATATATATATATATATATATATAATGAACCCCACCTCCCAAATGACCTAATCACCATTCATGTAGCAACAATTATTTTGAAAATAAAATATATATGATATATTTATCTATGTTGCATGTGTGATGTGAGAAGGAAATCAGAAAGAGTGTAAGTGTGTGCATGTGTTGGCTAGAGAGAAATAGAGAGAGAGAGAGAGAGAGTGAAAGAAGGGAGGAGAAGAAGAAGAAGAAGAAAGAAGGAAGAAGGGTGCTGTTTCTGAGGGGTTCTAAGGGGATCTAAACCAAGCAAGAAGAAGGAAAAGGGATCCATTGTTTAGGTAAAACCTTACAACCAATTTTTTTTCTCTCTCTAAAGATCTTCCATTGTACAAACTGTTTTGAGTTTTCTTGTGCATGCATGGCCTAAAATCAGTGTATCATGTGAGGAAGTGTAAAAAGAAGCCAACCTAGGGGACTCAGATGGATAGTAAACCAAACCCCACTACCATTGATGGACCTTCATTGATACAAGTCTGAACCAACAGAAGCCAAACTGAGTTTGACTTGTTGAAACCTATAATAGACCTCACAAGTGTTCAAAAAACACTAGACCGTGAATGAAAATCCCAAGGGAGGACCCCAAACAACCCAATTACAGCCACGGTTCAGAGAGACAAACCCTCACAAATCAATACCAAACTTGTCTTTATGAATGTGGCTTTGAAGCCCTTATAGTGGGGATCACAACAGGCCAAACTCCATGAATTTTCATGGAGAAATGGCCATTTACAAACCCAAAAACTGTGAGATATTTAAAGTGCCAACCAACCTTTTTAGCCTAATCTAACCTCTCAAACCAATGCCAAACCTTATCTTGGAGTCCCAGAAACACTTTAGGGTGGAAAGTAGAGAGATTCGGTAACCGAAACTTCATGAAATTGTAAAAAATGGAAAGCTAAAATTAGGGAAACAGTAACCCGAAGCTTGGGGAAGAAAGTGAACAGTATCGGGTCGGGCTCTGGGTCAGACTCGGGTCGGGCCCAGACCGAAATTAAGAACGAATACCCACTTAAGTAATGCTACGTTGTTTTAAGTGATTGCATTTTAAATTAAAACGAATTTGGGTTGTTTGGTTATGAAGTTAAGGCATTTGATTTGATATCCGTGTATAGAATAGGGGTACCTTTTCTTGATTTGGCCCCTCTATCCGCTATTTGGATTAGGAATCCTTTAAAAAAAAAAATTGGATCAACCTCCTGTTCTGCTAATTCGAACCCACGACCGAGTGTGGGGTAAAGCACTTAAACCAACTGAGTTAGCCACTGTGTCACCAAGGCACCTTGTGAAAAATACAATCTAAATATATATATATATATATATATATTATATTGTATAATTAATTAAATTAAATTAATTTAATAGTAGTAAAATGATCCGGTGTCCGAATTAAATAAATAAATTGTGTATTTTGACTATTTCAAGCATTCTAGGCCCAATGGCAGGATCTGTTTTGCAAGATAGGACTTCAAAAAATTAAGACACGTAAAATTTTTAAATTACCAAATTACCCCCAATATGCCCGAAGCCAAATAAAAAGCTGAGAGGGTCTAAATTGACTCACTTCGACGTTCCGGACTCAATGGTGAGGTCCATAATACCAAAATAAGTCACGCAAAAAATAAATTATTAAATTACCACGAGTAAGCTGGTAAAATGGGGTAAGACCAATCCTAAAAAAAAAAGAAATTATTAGTATACGCCGGGTAAAAATTTAATGAAGAGCATCAAATTAGGAATGATTTAAAGTGAATGAAGAATTAATTGAAGTCTTGATGAAATTAATTTTTAGGAATTACAAAGGAAAAGGGAAAGCCCACCAGTATTGCTGACCCAGGAGAACAAGGTGAGTAATCCTGTACTTTGAAGTTGAGGTTTTTAATATCCATGGATTTTGAAGTAATTTGAAGTTCAAATACTCTGAAATTTTTTTTATATTTAAATATCTGCAGTATCTCAAATTTTAAATTCTCGTATTTATATGCTTTATATTTCAAGTACTATCATTCTATTTATAAATTCTAATACGGCATGCAAAATTCACTTCTTAATATTAATGACTGTTGATACGTTTATTCTCTGCATGTCTATGTAAATGAAAATTATATTAAATGTTTCTTGAAAATAAATGTCCTTTATCCTATCTATGTTTTCATTAATTCTTGTACATCATGATTTAAATTTCCTGAAGCTCGTGTGTTAAATGTTTTAATTGTTGTCCCCCAAGTAATTAAAAGCTCTGTTAAATTGTCCATGTTTTAAATACTCGTGAAAAACGTTCTTTTTAATGAAGCCATATTTTTACAAGATCATGAAAAACACTTCTTGGAAACTCATGTTTTTAAATATTCATGAAAATGATTTTTTTTTAAGAAACCATGTTTTAGATGCCTTAAATAGGTATCTCCAAGGAGGTAAAGAAATGTTTTAAAAAAAAAGCCTCCAATTTTGCGAACCGGTAATGAAAGATAATGATGCATAAGCATCAAAATTATTGAGCTCCCTTCTAGTTCTCAATCCAGCAGATGCCTGGTAGAAGGTTTATCCCCCCAGGCATGAGATCTCCCAAAAGTAAAACTAGGATTAGGTTCGAAACAGATCTTCCTGTTAAAAAGTGAAAATATGACACGTGAAGAAATGGTAGCAGGATTTATCTCCCATTTCCTAAACGTGATTAAATGGCTCAGTTTTCATGTTTTATGGCAGCTGGTTTTTAAACTCCCATTTACATGAATTAGGTTTCATATGACCTTTTGTTTTAAAGAAAAAGAAAATTGCATCCTCCTACTTTTATGGAAAGGATTTCAATTACTTCAATGGCTTGAAATGGCCATCCTGCACATGTTTATAAATACTGCTGCATATTAAATGCTTTTGTAAAGATCTAAAAAATCAGGATAAATTTTTCATTTTTGTCGGTACGACACTATTCATGTGCTATTTGTCGGTAAGGCATTATGCATACATCATTTAAACGCAATTCAAATTTAGAAGCATAATTTTGAGTATGCCATAGAAGAGAAATATGCTTAGAATGTTAAAATACACCTCCTGTGAGAATTTGAGCCTAATTGGAGACAGTTTGAAAAATGGACCATAAAGGGCATCTAGGGTGGCCTGGGTGGACCTGGCCGTACCCGCCCACAGGAGAAAATAAATTTTAGAAAAATATTATTTAAAATAATTTTAAGAAGTTTGGTTAAAGCAGAATGTCGAATCGAGGCATGTCGGGATGGGTTGTAGTGTAACGGGGTCCCGAACTCATTAAGGGCAAAAGGGTCTTTTTATCCCTTGACCCCTTTAGCATAAATAGAGCACTTAGACTGAAAAATATATAGAATTGGTCTGAGAAAGGAGCTACATCTCATCTCGTTCATGGAGAGAAAAGGTGAGAAAAACCAAGGTTTTCCAACTTTCAAGCTTCCAAAACACATCTCTAGCCTTGGAATCTCACAAGACATCCTTCTAGGAAATTGTTCCTCATATCAAGGGCTATGTTCTTACCAATTAGGTTCGACTGCACAGTGAGCACAACTCCCTAGGGTTGAGAAAAACCCTTCTAGGTATGATATTTTGCTAAGCAAAGAATAGGGTTAAGTTTAGGAGTGTTTTTATATGTTGATTGTATGACCTACATGCTTATATGTTATTAGAGAACCACCAACCTTATAGTTACTTTGAAAACCTAAGGATTGGTACCTTATGTACCTATGTATTCTTTGAGAATTTGTTGAAGTGATGAACATGTAATATGATTATATGTATAATTCATTACATTCTAGCTTATGTTCATCGAGACAAAGTCTTGTAGTTGGAAAGTTATGATTTATTCAATGTGTTGGTACTTTATGCATTTTGTAATCTTTGAGAATTTGGTAAGGTTGTGAATATATAATATGTTTATATGTTCAACTGATTGTATTATAGCATATGTTCATGTGGAAGAAGTTTTGTGATTTGGAAGTTAGAGTTTATTTTATGTATGATGCATAATTTAAGGTGTATACCATGTATTTGATGAAATGCTTCATTGAAAATTGCATAGAAAAATCAAGGCATCTTGGCATACGTGAATCTTTGAAAACATAGTATGGGTTGAGCACTTTGGTACTATGCATTATGAGGGTGTAGATCCTATGGTGAAAAATCCAAAATTGGCCATTGCATTGGTGCCTGCTAATCCAATGGGAGCGATCAGTGAAACAGATATTGGTACTCAATGATCCAACGGGAGCGATCCATAAAACGAGACATGGTGGCATAGAGTTGCATGGTGTGTCACACCTATTGCCATTGCGTTGCATTGATAAATTGGAAGGCATGTAGCTTATAAATGTACACTTGCATATGCCATGCCTTAACTTTATTCCTTGCATTAGCACTATGTCATGCCACAGTTGAGCTGACCCTTCACGGGATCATATAATATAGATGAGGCTCTCAGTACTTGAGACTTGATGAAGTCTTGAATAATGGAGGGGAAATGGACTATGAAGAACATTTGGCCTTTGGGGCATATTTTTGAGTTGTATGAGGGCATAAACCTTAAGACATATGTAATTAACTTGTAAAACCTTGTGTAGTATGAAAACTATGGGCAAGGCCCTACATTTGTAATGAGCATGAGGTTGTGACATTTTGAATTTTAAGTATATGTGTATGTGTGGAGGATTGTATGTTTTAAATAATGTATAAATGTTTAGTTGAATTAAAGGATGTATTTTGGTTGCTAGCTTAAGAAATAGTGGATTGTGTTATGGAATATTAGGTGGAAAAGGCTTAGAAAACAAAGGAGACTATGTCAAAATTTTGTGAGTTAAAAAGGGCCATTAGGTTTGTAAAATGCTCATGAATAAGTGGACAAAGTGCCAAAAAGTGAAGGTTAAAAACCTTGAGCAAGTAGGTGATCTGTCGTGGAAATCAATAAAATTACCAAACTAAACTACTAGTATAGTAGAGAGGTAAGGGTCGAACCCACAGAGACTGTTAATTGTTTAAAAACCAAAGTTGAGATTGATTTCAATTCAAATTAACAAAGATTGATTGTTGTTGATTTTCTTTCCTAAAATTAAATGAAACTATACTTAAAGCAAATATTTAACTGAATTAATGAGGAATCAAATTAAAAGAGAATTCCTAGGGTGTTGAATCCACCACTAATCTTGTAACTAGCTTCAATTGTATTAATTCTTGGGTCATTCAATTTGGATGTAAAAGACGTATTTTGACTACAAGCCTCAATATAATCATCAAGAAAATCACGCACTAAAACCCTAAGCACGAATCATCTTTAGTCAACACAAATTGTCTACGCTAATTCTAAGGTCATAGTCACAATTTGTTTTCCCTGAGTTATGACTCGTCCTACGGTTTTGATGTATGTACACATATTACTATTGTATAACCACATAAACAAAATCACAGAAATTGATTATGTGAAATTGAATAATACGATCAATACTTTAATAAAATCCCAATGTTATACAATCAACATCCAAGATTAATTAACCCAAAAATAAAATACAAAGAAATAATATTACTTGACTAGGGTTTCATCTAAACCCTAGGAATGAGAGAACTTAGCCCATGATAGTGGAAGAAGAGACCATAGCCATGGAATTCTTCATCTTATTCTTTAGAGTTGTCTCCCTCCTTCTTCTCTTCCTCTCCATATCTCCAAGAACGGCCTCCTCCTTTTTCCAAAACCCTAGGTTACAATATTATCCCCCTTTTTCCAAAAATACCCTTACAAAATAAGAATTTAGGAAAATAACATAAAATCCCGTAATTAGACATTAGGGGCCCAAAAAGGGAGTCTAAAATACTCCAAAATAGAGCCTATAATGCTAAAATAGGCCCTGGTCCACCAACATATGGACCAAGCCTCTCTTCTAACCCAAAATCACTTGTTTTCCACTTCTTTTCGCACTTCAAAGCCCAATATTTTCCTTTTGCTCCAAATCCACCATTAAATCATCAACTTTGACGAGCTTTCTCTGCAAAAAGATAAAATAAGAATTAACTAGCAAATGCATATAGATTGGATCAAATTAAAATAATAAAAGTGCAAGAATATCTAAGGTTAACAAAATAAATACGCACTTTTTAACCAGTTCTCACACCCCCCAACTTACACTTTGCTAGTCCTCGAGCAAAGCCAAGGAAACAAGAGACACAATACAACTAACTAAATCCTCTTTCATGGGATACACGATTGCATTTACCATATGCAACAAGGCTTTAAACCCCTAGGTTACCCTAGTGGACGAGTTATAGTCTCGTGAGGGTTTGCAGTGAATCTACCCACAAAATTCAACACCCCCCAACTTGAACACAATATACTCCACAATCAATAAAAATGAATCTTAATGAATGTATAACTGAGTTATAATCGAATCAAAGTAGCAATTATGTCACTAAAAGCAACCTGTGAATTTCCCAAGTGCTCATAAATGGATAGAATCAGTGTGCATAAAAGCAACAACCATAACAAGATGTCTAGGCAATGAAACTTTTTTTTTTTTTTTTCAATCAAGCATTACTTTGACTCCAAATCTCATCAAAAGATATCACTCACAAATGAAGCTCACAGAGATGGGGTGCATATGTATTCTCTCATACATGTGGATAGAATAACAGTTGAGTACAAATCAAATGATCCACATGCAAACATGAATGAAAGCACAACAAGAATAATATAGAGAGAATTCTAACCACTACGAAAATCAACTCCCAATGTTACATGATCACTACAGTCACATCCTCAATCATCAACTACTACACCTTCGGGGTCGGCTAGGTCTTTGTTTTTGGTTGTAACGTAGGTTAAGGTCAAGGATAAAGTAGGGGTAAGTGAACAATAATTTCCATGCGATAAGCGAAGAAGCTAGAGTGAATAAACTGTAGTTTTCCAAACTCATCATCTCTTTTGAACATTGCAACACCACTCCCAAAATTCCAATAAAAACATTCCCAAACTACTCACAACTTTTCTACTTGAACAAATCAAAAAGAAAAGGAAAAGGCAATGAAATATTGTTTTCTTTATCTGATTGTTCTTTTTTTTTTCTTCTTCTTTTTTTTTTTTGAAACTCGAATAAAATTACAATAAAAGAAAAAAAAGTACATCTTCACTTCTCTACTTTCACAACACCAAATTCTCAAAGAAAAATCACCCAACTTCTTCATCCAAAGCGAGGCTATTGGCTATGAAAAGAAAGATATAATAATGAAGGCTCAACTTGGTTCCAATCAGGTAAATAATGTAAAGATGTAGGAAACAAACGAATAGGCTCAAAGTAGAAAGAGGGCCTAGTTTCATTCCCCAAAGGCAAGAAGTGTCATCTGACATCTGAACTGACTGACCTTAGACATGTGACAATGGTAGTTGATAAAATGGAGATATGCAAACTGTATAACTCTCAAAATAAAGTTAAAGCTCAAATCTACATAATATGGGTTATAAGTCTCAGTAAATGCCATCATGATACTGGAGTTTCACAATCTAACCATCAAATCATAGAGTCACAAGAGTAGCAACCCAATTTGTCTCCAATTATGAAAGTTAAAGAAAGACAAATCACTAACAGTGCACAACTATCACAATGATTCTCATGCAAGCTCAGAAATACATGAATACGCTGAAAACAATAAAATTGTAATCATGAAGTATATTGAGCTCAAGTAGGCAAAATAATAGCAACTCCCCCCAACTTATTTGACACCTTGTCCTCAAGGGGACATGACATAAAAGAACATGAGATAGAACGAAATAAGTAAAAGGAAAGAGTGCACCTGAGTGGAGAGAACTAAGGGGGCAAAGAGCCCGAGGCAACATCAACTGTAGTCTGTATGGCAATTGGTTTTGTGGCCCATTCCTCATTTGGCTGCTCAAAGTAGTAACTGTGACTGGTTTGAATGGGTTGTTTGTGTGAAATGGATGCAACTTCAATGGCACGGCTTTTGGAAGCTGTTGTGCGACCCATGAATCCCTACAATAACAAACTAAACAATAAAAATCATTAGGGTCATAGAATCTAAATATTGACATAACAAAATAAATTGAGAAAAGAGAATCAATATGCCAATAAGTGTCATTTTTTTTTTTTTTTGATTTTTGAATTTTTGATTTTGATTTTTTTTCTTTTTTTTTTTTAAAAAAAACTGAATTAAAAGTGCTCAAGCTTTTTGAGAAAAGCTCAAGCTTTTTGGGACAACACCTTAAGAGCTTTGAGGGAAGAAAAAGAGCTCGAGCTTTTCTTGGAGTGCTCGAGCTTTTCGGGGCAGAATGTTTAACCAATTTTTGACGAAAAAGTGCTCGAGCTTTTTGGACCAGAAACATTTGGGAAAAAAAATGAGAAAATGCTCGAGCTTTTTAGTCCAAAAAACAAAAATGACTAAAGAGAAACCTCTCTTTTTTTTTGTTTTTTTTTTTTTTTAAACAATAAGAATAAAATAAATACTAAACACCTACAAAACAATAAAAAGAAAACTCAATTGAAAACAACAAAAATAAACAAAAATAAAATAAATAAATAAGATAAATAAATAAAATAAAAAAATAAAATTGGGTTTCCTCCCAAAAGAAGAGCTAAGTTTAATGTCTTCAGCCAAACACAGCAAGAGGAGAAAAACATCAATCAATATAAACTGGGTCTTCAAGACCAATCTCCTCAATCAAACTCCCTTCCTCTACACCCTCAATAAACAATTTCAACCTTTGGCCATTAACTTTGAAAGTTTGGCCACTCCGAGGGTTATGAATTTCTACCGCACCATGAGACCAAGATTGAACAACCTCATATGGACCATCCCATCTAGACCGCAACTTCCCAGGAAACAACCGTAACTTAGAGTTAAACAACCACACCTTTTGACCGAGCTCAAAGGACTTACGATTAATGTGAGAATTATGGAACGCCTTAGTCCTAGCCTTGTAAATGCGGGAACTCTCATACACATTATTCCTAAGCTCCTCTAACTTATTGAGTTGGAGCTTTCGATTAGAGCCGGCAACAAGCATATCAAAGTTGAATTTCTTAATGGCCCACATGGCCTTATGCTCTAGCTCTACCGGGAGATGGCAAGCTTAACCGAAAACCAATCGGTAAGGATACATGCCGATAGGGGTCTTGTAAGCAGTACGATATGCCCACAAAGCATCATTTAAACGCAAAGACCAATCTTTTAGATCGGGCCGTACCGTTTTCTCTAGAATTGACTTGACCTCCCTATTTGACACTTCAACTTGCCCACTAGTCTGGGGATGGTAAGGTGTGGCGACTTTATGAGTGATGGAATATTTTTAAAGCAAGATTGCAAAGGGTCTATTACAAAAATGAGACCTTCCATCACTAATAATCGCTCGTGGCATACCAAATCGAGAAAATATATTCTCTTGAATGAATTTGACCACCACTTTGTGGTCATTGGTTCTAGTTGCCACAGCCTCAATCCACTTGGACACATAATCCACCGCTACCAAAATATACTCAAAGCCAAATGACGGTGGAAACGGTCCCATGAAATCAATCCCCCATACATCAAATATTTCAACAACTAAGATTGGGGTAAGAGGCATCATATCTCTATGAGACATCGTCCCCATTTGCTGACACCGAATGCAAGTCTTGCAAAAATTGTGTGCATCCTTGAATAGAGTGGGCCAATAGAAGCCACTCTGCAAGACTTTCGCCGCCGTCTTGCGACCACTAAAATGGCCACCACATGCTGAAGAATGACAGAAAGTAAGGATGCTATGAAACTCACTCTCTGGAACACAACGGCGGATAACTTGGTCAGAGCAATACTTAAAGAGCACAGGATCCTCCCAATAGAAAAACTTAACTTGCGAGAAAAATCGGTCTTTGTCCTGTTTGGACCATTGGGAAGGAATTTGACCGATTGCAAGATAGTTCACAATATGGGCAAACCAAGGAGGTGCCACTAATGACACAGAAAATAGTTGCTCGTCAGGAAACGAGTCATGCAAAGGTTGAGTGTCACTCGTGTGCTTAACAAGAATACGGGACAGGTGGTCGGCTACGACATTTTCGGAACCTTTCTTGTCCCGAATTTCCAAATGAAACTCTTGAAGCAACAAAATCCACTTAATCAATCTCGGTTTGGTCTCTTTCTTAGAAAGTAAATGCCGCAAAGCAGCATGGTCGGTATAGACAACTACCTTAGAGCCAAGGAGGTAGGAACGAAACTTATCTAAAGCAAAAACTACAAGCGAGCAACTCTTTCTCTGTGGTGGTGTAATTCAACTGAGCATTATGAAGAGTCTTACTCGCATAGTAAATGGCATATGGAAGTTTTTCTACCCTTTGTCCCAAAACAGCTCCAACTGCATAGACGAAGGCATCACACATAATTTCAAAAGGCATGGACCAATTGGGTGGTTGCATGATCGAGGCGGAGGAAAGAGAGTCACGAAGCTTTTCAAAAGTCGCCACACAAGCACTATCAAAGACAAATGGAGTATCCTTGGCAAGAAGATTGCACAAGGGCCTAGAGATCTTACTAAAGTCCTTGATAAACCGACGATAGAAACCCGCATGTCCTAAAAATGATCGAACTTGCTTGACCGTGGTAGGATGCGGAAGCTTAGCAATGAGATGGACTTTGGCCTTGTCGACCTCAATCCCTCTCTTGGACACAATGTGTCCCAACACAATCCCCTCTTGAACCATAAAATGGCTCTTTTCTCAACTAAGCACAAGATTTGTCTCCTTGCAACGTTTCAAAACTTTGGTCAAGTTTTGGAGACAATCATCAAACGAGGGGCCAAAAACAGAGAAGTCATCCATGAAGACTTCTAAAAATTTCTCTACCATGTCGGAGAAGATAGACATTATGCACCTCTGAAAAGTCGCTGGTGCATTACACAATCCAAAAGGCATGCGGCGATATGCATATGTGCCAAATGGACAAGTAAAAGTGGTCTTCTCCTGATCCTCCGGAAAGACTGCAATTTGGTTATATCCAGAATAACCATCAAGAAAGCAATAATAGCTTTGACCCGCTAACCTCTCTAAGATTTGATCAATGAATGGGAGAGGAAAGTGGTCTTTCCAGGTCATAGAGTTGAGCTTGCGATAATCAATACAAACTCTCCACTCATGTGGTGGTGCGCATAGGGACAAGCTCACCTTTATCACTCTCAACAACAGTGATACCCGACTTCTTTGGTACCACTTGGGTGGGACTCACCCACTTGCTATCAGAAATTGGGTAAATAATACCCGCATCTAGCAATTTGACAACTTCTTTCATGACAACCTCCTTCATGTTGGGATTAAGCCTTCTCTGCATTTCTCGAGATGGCTTTGCATCATCCTCTAAATGAATGCGGTGCATACAAATAGAGGGATCAATCCCTTTTAAATCAGCTACGGACCAACCTATAGCACCCTTGTGCTCTCTAAGAACCTCAAGAAAACGACACTCTTGCTCACTTGAAAGATTAGAAGCAATGATAATAGGGAGAGTGTCATCGGGTCCTAAGAATGAATACTTAAGAGTAGCCGGAAGTGGCTTCAACTCAAGCTTTGGAGGAACCCCTAAAGATGGAAGAGCAGGGGTGCTCGCAAGATTAGGTAAGGGTTCCGGTTTAGACTTCCAAGGAGGATAGTCTATAGAAAGAGAACAGTCAAGCAATGAATTGACTTCTTCAATAGAAGCATCAATATTGAAAACATCACTATCAAAGAAAGTCCAAACACCTCTCCAAAGGATCCTCAATCAAGATTTGAGGGAGAGATTCCTCAACTATCCCATCTATCATATCCACTGAAAAACAATCCTCCTCATGTGGAGGTTGTTGTGAAGCATTGAAAACATTGAGCCTCACAAGTCATATTCCCAAAAGAAATATCCATCACTCCAGTTCGACAATTAATACATGCATGAGCAGTAGCTAAGAAGGGTCGACCTAAGATGACGGGAATTTGACGCTTAGGGTCATGGGCGGGCTCCATATCTAGAACTAGGAAATCAACTGGAAAGTAGAATTTGTCTACTTTCACCAAAACATCCTCAATGACCCCACGAGGTATCTTGACGGATCTGTCAGCTAACTGCAAAGACACCGTCATAGGCTTTAACTCACCTAACCCAAATTGCTTATAGACAGAGTATGGCAATAAATTGACACTTGCCCCCAAGTCAAGGAGCGCCCTCTCTATAATGTGATTACCTATGACACAAGAAATTGTGGGGGCTCCAAGATCTTTGAACTTAGGTGCAGTTTGGTACTAGAGAATTGAGCTCACTTGCTCTGTCAGAAAGACCTTCTTTGACACATGAGTTTTAGCTTTTCGCTTTTGAGTGCAAAGGTCTTTCAAGAATTTGGCATAGGAAGGAATTTGCTTGACTGCATCAAGAAGTGGCAAGTTAATCTTAACTTGCTTAAAAATCTCAAGCATTTCCTCCATATTTGCACCCTTTTTCCCAAAAGGAGAAGGTTCGGCCAAACAGGAAGGGTAAGGGGCTTTGGGCACATAGGATGCCACAGGAACACTCAAGGGATCACTTGGGGATGAAGAATCCCCTTTTTGCAAATTCTCATTCTCAACTACATCCTTTTTAGAAGAACTTGTCAATTCACCCTTAGCCTTATATTCAACTTTGTTATCTACCACTCTCCCACTCCTAAGAGTAGTTATGGCCTTAGCTTGCTCATGATATTGATCATTGGGGTTGGAAGTCTCTACCCCATATTGGCCTTTAGGGTTGTTCACCGGTTGACTTGGTAAACGTCCCTCATCTCTTCTACTCACAGCTTGTGCTAGTTGTCCCATTTGGGATTCTAGCTTCGAGATGGACTGAGTGTGTGAGTGGAGCAATTGAGTGTTAATTGATGATTTGACTCTAAAGCTTGCAAAGCACTCAACACTTTGTCCTCAAAAGCTGAATTTCTAGGAGGAGGAGGTGGTTGTTGATATTGTTGAAGAGGAGGATGGTAGGATGATGATGGAAAAGAATTAGGCACATTTGGCCTTGAATTTTGGGAGAATGGAGGATTTGAGGCTTGAGGCCTCCAAGAAAAATTTGGATGGTTTCTCCATCCTAGGTTGTAATGGTTAGAATATGGATCATTACCCAGTTTGGAAAAACCTTGAAGAGCATTAACTTGCTCTTCCAAAAACTCTGGATATTGCGGGGCTAAGGGACAATCTGACACATAATGAGTTGGGCATGAACATAAAGCACACACCTCTTGAGTGGCAGGAGCAGAAGTAGAAACTTGTCCCCTAGCCAAAACTTGGTCTAATTTCCTAGACAACGCCGCAACTTGCTCTTGGACATCCACAGCTTGTCCAACTTCATAAATGCCACCTCTTTTAGGGACACTAAAGGAGGTGGGTGGAGCTCTCCGACTTACTGAGGCATGGTGCTGTGAATTCTCACTAAGGGTCTTAAAAAGATTCCATGCCTCATCCTGATTCTTGTTGAGGAAAGTCCCTCCACTAGCAAAGTCAATCATTTGACGGTTTTGTTCAATGATACCGTCATAAAAACTCTGTACCAACTGCCAACGCATGATATCATGATGGGGACACTTCCTATGAAGGTCCAAAAATCTCTCCCAAGCTTCATGAAAAGACTCGCCATCGAGTTGAGTAAAATTTGTGATGGCTCTTCTCATATCATTGGTTTTGCCTATAGGAAAGTATTTTTTTAAAAACTCTTGTTGGAGTTGAGTCCAAGTTGTTATGGAATTTGTAGGCAAAGAACCGAGCCATTGTTTGGCTCTATCTTTCAATGAAAAAGGGAATAACCTTAACTTAAGAGCATTTTCACTCAAATTTTGCACATTGACAGTGGTGCAAAGCTCTAAAAACTCATTCAGATGTTGGTATGGGTCCTCATTTGATTTCCCATAAAAAGATGGTAACATCTGAATGGTTTGGGGTCTAATTTCATAATGCCCAGTTACAGTAGGCATTTGAATACATGAAGGGTTGGTATATGTTGTAGGAACAAAATGAGCCTTAAGAGGCTTGTGGTTGTTGTTGTCCACCATTATCAGCCATGTCTATAGAAATAGGGTTTCCTAAAACTCTAGATTTAATGGACAAACCACGAAAAGCTCTCAAGGTTCTTTCTAGCTCAAGGTCTAATTTTTCTAAGTCTAGGTTGCACGAACGGCGACCAAACATAAAACAAATGAACCTATCCAATCAAATATACCAATTGTAGCAAAAATAAAATGCAAAGAGAAAGGAAAGATTTCATCGTGATAGATTGCAAAGCAGATAGAATTTTTCTTCTTTTTTTGTATCAACCCGCGTTTGCTCCAATCGACTCCGCTTCTCTTTAGCTTTTTATGATTGCTGCACACCAAAGACAAAGAAAAAGAATAATAGCAAAAAATAAAAAAATAAATAAATAAATAAATAAATAAATAAAGAATTAAAATAAAAATCAACTACTAAATTTTTTAACAATTTAACAGTCCCTGGCAACGGCGCCAAAAATTGATCTGTCATGGAAATCAATAAAATTACCAAAACTAAACTACTAGTATAGTAGAGAAGTAAGGGTCGAACCCACAGAGACTGTTAATTGTTTAAAAACCAAAGTTGAGATTGATTTCAATTCAAATTAACAAAGATTGATTGTTGTTGATTTTCTTTCCTAAAATTAAATGAAAACTATACTTAAAGCAAATATTTAACTGAATTAATGAGGAATCAAATTAAAAGAGAATTCCTAGGGTGTTGAATCCACCACTAATATTGTAACTAGCTTCAATTGTATTAATTCTTGGGTCATTCAATTTGGATGTAAAAGACGTATTTTGGCTATAAGCCTCAATACAATCATCAAGAAAATCACGCACCAAAACCCTAAGCACGAATCATCTTTAGTCAACACAAATTGTCTACGCTAATTCTAAGGTCATAGTCACAATTTGTTTTCTCTGAGTTATGACTCGTCCTACGGTTTTGATGTATGTACACATATTACTATTGTATAATCACATAAACAAAATCACAGAAATTGATTATGTAAAATTGAATAATACGATCAATGCTTTAATAAAATCCCAATGTTATACAATCAACATCCAAGACTAATTAACCCAAAAATAAAATACAAAGAAACAATATTACTTGACTAGGGTTTCATCTAAACCCTAGGAATGAGAGAACTTATCCCATGATAGTGGAAGAAGAGACCATAGCCATGGAATTCTTCATCTTATTCTTTAGAGTTGTCTCCTTCCTTCTTCTCTTCCTCTCCAGATCTCCAAGAACGGCCTCCTCCCTTTTCCAAAACCCTAGGTTACAATATTATCCCCCTTTTTCCAAAAATACCCTTACAAAATAAGAATTTAGAAAAATAACATAAAATCCCGTAATTAGACATTAGGGGCCCAAAAAGGGAGTCTAAAGTGCTCCAAAATAGAGCCTATAATGCTAAAATAGGTCCTGGTCCACCAACATATGGACCAAGCCTCTCTTCTAACCCAAAATCACTTGTTTTCCACTTCTTTTCGCACTTCAAAGCCCAATATTTTTCTTTTGCTCCAAATCCACCATTAAATCATCAACTTTGACGAGCTTTCTCTACAAAAAGATAAAATAAGAATTAACTAGCAAATGTATATAGATTGGAGAAATTAAAATAATAAAAGTGCAAGAATATCTAAGGTTAACAAAATAAATACGCACTTTTAACCAGTTATCAGTAGGTTAAAAATTGGAAAAATCAACTTTCAACACTTGGGAAAAAAATCAGAAAATGGAAAAATCAGGTTGCAACAAATACACTGTTGCTACATTGCGCACCCTGCACCCTGCCATGCCCTCCCTGCGGTGTGCCCACCGCCCTACCTGCGCGTGTCACGACCCGAGACCCCACCCTATGCGGATCTCGTGTCACGCATCCCGGTCCGACGCTGTTTGTCAAACCAAGGGTCTCAACTTGCAACACAATCAGTGCTACTAACATGCAACAACTAAAATGCAGAAATAAATAATTAAAAGTTACATGTGATATATATAATGTTTACAAAATGCGGAATACAAAATTTCTTAATACAACTGTTCATCCCCAAGACGTGGATAACATAGGAGAGCTATAAGACTGTCTATACTAAGTATTGCACTGCAACTTCAAAAGTAATGTCCACTGCTATCTAGCTGACTGCTACTGCTCTTCTACAGCTTCATTTCCTAAAAGGGGTGGTAAGTTTGGGGTGAGCTAACTAAAGCTCAATAAGTAATTCTCCTTTGCTTTGCCATATGTACATGAATATAGAAAGCATTATCCATAAAAGAACTAGGATAAATGCAGATGTGCTAGCCAGTCAATGAATATAGAACTCAATATCAAATGATAGAAGCTCAAATGATAAAGCAATGAAATCTGTTTGATAATATAATGATACAAGCTACAGTTATGAGTTGTCTCAAGTATAATCATATGCATTCAAAAAGCTGTGAAATCTCATGATCATTCATAATGATATAATATGATCAAGCTATGATAATTAATAAGAGATACTGATAACAACAATGTGGATGCACTTTAACTTGGGGCCCGACATAACGCTTAATTCATTTTATTCTCTTTTTCCTTGATCTCTCAGCCAAGCACTAACCCGTCAGTTCAATACTCGCCTCGCAGATCCCACTTTAGCTGCCATTTTAAATACCACTTTTTATTCTGTTTTCTTGACCCGTAGGTCTAGTAAGCATCAGATGGAGTTTGTGACTGAGCACAAATCCAGCTACAATATAATATATCAAGATCATGCTATATCCAATAAACAGTAAATGCAATAACACTATCTCAGCAGCGAGAAGAAACTGTTGCCTTAACAGGCCAATATAAACTGGGCTGCTGAGATCTTGCTCCTTGAGGCCTATGTACAGAGCGTACAGAAATCATGATCAAGATATACAACAGTCAATAAATACTTTCCACAAGATAAAGCAATATCAATGTGGACTTGATAAACGTTCTGCTATGTATGGAGTACAATAAGTGAGATAGGAAAAACTGTTGATATGGCTTGGAATGTAACATGAGCAGAGATCAGAGATTACTTACCTCTTAAACCATTTCCGTTCTTTCACAATAAACTCAAGTCACTGTTCCTTCCTCTTTGAAATCCCTATTCATCAATAGATAGTATATCTCAGTTTACCTTTTCATAAGTTACGCTATTCATCAAATTTTATGCCTCTTTACTATTGGTTTCTCTTTTACTTAAATAGACTCTACTATTGAATCCGGAACGTCGAACAAAGTCGATTTAGGCTTTCGCGGAATTCAATTTGGACTTCTATACTAAAAAGGGCAAAATGGTCATTTTGCACTTTTATTGGTATTTTTATTTTTTGGGACCTTGTCTTGCTAAACAGACCTCACCATTGATCTTAGAATGTCCGAGATAGTTAAAATACACTATTCATATGTTTAATTTGGACATCATTACTAAAAGGGTAAAATGGTCATTTTATACTTTTATGGGTTCTTACTTTTTGAGACCTCTTTTCATAAATTGGACTACACGGTTGAGTCCGGAATGGTCGAAATAATAAAAATTGACTATTCATTTGCCTCGTTTGGACTTCGTTTGACCTATATTTGAATTAGGGGTATTATTGTAAAAATTTATATTTTATTAATTTTTTTTGTTTGAGCCATAGTGAAATTTTCTAAAACATCTGGGGTCAGTTTATAATTTCTCAGAGTTGCAGTCTGAACCAATGGGTTCAGACTTAAAAACCCTAAACCAGCCTAACCCTTTACTGAACCAACCAGTTCAGTCCATTTTAAAGAACCAGAATCCAATAACCTACCTCTTATCCTATCCACGATTTGGATAATCCTTAACCCAATTTCAATTTATTATCCCTGTTACCAAACACTCCTAATTTAATTTTAAAAACCTTTTAACTTAAGTAAAACTGTGTCGTTTTGAATATCCGTTTTTTGTTTCGGTCGGGTCTTGACCCGATCCGACCCAAACCCAGGTCTTGTCTTAACCCGATATGCCCCTCGATATTCCGGTCGTCTTTTTTGGTTATCTTTCTGACCACAGTCGCCGGAACAGTAAACCCTAGCCACTGTTTTCACTGTTTCTCATCTATTTTTGCTGTTTTTTTTTTTCTTTTCATACCAAATTAATCCCCCTAGCCTTAAGCTTTCATTTGGGTAGTTTTAAATCTAAGAAAACTACGGTTTCCATCACCCTGGTTCCCCAGTTTCTGGCGTAGCATCGGTGAAGATTTCTTGACTGTAACATGTTTATTTTTGGATCATTTTTCGTGATTTTTGTTGCGTTAGATTCCTGTTTGGATTTCCTACGTATTTACAAGCTCAAAATTAAGTTTCATGCATTAGATCTCATAAAACCCGAATTATTCTTAAACCTTGTAAATGGGATTTTCTCACTAGTTCTTGAACCGTTTTAAGTGATTTTTCTTGCTAAATGACCCTAGTTACATGCTGATTAAGATCCTACCCTTAAACTCAAGATTTCATGCTTTTAACAAAATAAAAACAAAACGACCCACTCACTTATATTTTCTGAGTTTTCTTGGTTACAGGTCCCCTCTTCTTTTCTTGCTCCCTTTTGGCTTGCCCTTGGTTCTTCCCAAATCAATTTCCTCAACTTGACAGTGCTCACAACTTCTAACTTTCTCTCTGTTTTTCTTATCCTACACAATGTACATATATATATATATACACATATATATCTTATACACACGCACACTCCACCGCCCTAACCCTTTTCTTTTTGGTTTCTCCCCCTTCTAAAGCCCATTTTCTTGACCTAGAGTTCTGATGTCCTTCTTCCAAAAGCAACTTTGCATTTATGACTTGGAGATATTTGTATATAATGCATATATTATATTCACACACATACACACACACTTACACCCAACCGACACACACACACACACACACATTGCCCTAATATACTGCTGCTTAGCAGCTTCCTTTTCCTTCTTTCTTTTCTTTTCTTTTACATTTTAAATACACATACATATATATATATATATACATGTATATTATACTTTATTATAATTATATATATGTATAAATACATAATTTATACCCTTTTTATACATATATATATATATATATATATACCTTCACATATACCTATATATACAAATTTTTGAGCACATATACATACCCTGAAATTAAATGAACTATGCATGTGTATGTACGTATGCATGCAAGGGTTTACGTGCATACACACTTTTCGAGGTAAGGTTCTGGGTTGCTCTGTTATTGCCTAGTACTGACTATATAATTGACATTATTTATATTCCTAAATCATGTAGTGCATTTGGTGATACAATATAAAGTTTAAACAGTTCAGTTTACACTTGATAGAACAATACCCGACTCGGTCTACCTTGGTATACGTGCTAACCCGAGTCAGGGTATTACAGCGCGCCTGTGCCTTACCTCCATGCACGCCCAACGTAACAACCCCTTGACACCAACCCTTGGCCACCCTTTTGGGCCATGTTTGGGCATCCTTTTGAGCCATGTTTGGCCACCCTTTTGGGCCATGTTTGGCCACCCTATTGGGCTATGTTTAGCCACTCTTATGGGCCATGCTTGGCTGTTTCCTTAGACTACCTTAGGTAAAATTTTTGACCTATTCTTGGCCTATGTCTTAGGGTATTTGGGGTCATTTGGGTCATTATTCTAAGGCATATTTTGAGACATTTTGGAGCTATCTTGGAGATCATGCTTGAACATGACTTAGATTAATTTTGACTATTAGTTGGGGAAGATATTTGATTGGCATTTGAAAACCCATCTTGGGTAAGTCTAGTAACAAATTTTCATTCTTAATTTTTTGGGAAAACATGGGAAAATAAACATGAATAATCAACTAAATCTATTTAATTGCCTCTTATTTAATTTTCTTATTTCATTTCACTCACTTCTTGAGTTTATGAAAATTCGAGGCGTGACACATTTCCAGCCCGCGACAATTACCTCTATCTGGTCTAGCCCGTAACAATTTCCTCTGTCTGATCTAACCCGCAACTTGGTCTTATGCCCTTGCCCATAGATTAATCAGTAATTACAAAATAGTTTGTCCCACTTGTTTGTCTTTTCCTAATAGCTTTATTACATATCACATAGGACCCCACTTTTTTTTTGTCTCAACTACAAATCACCTACGACCCATATATATTATATGATATTATATAATATATTATAGTTTGTCATATATATATATATATATATATATATATATTTGAATGACCGGTTCGAGATATCCTGAATCAGTTTACGCAGATTAGATTAAGTTTATTTTTTTGTGACAATTAGATCCATCCTTTTAAGTTTTAACTGCCTAACAATTGGCGCATAAAAGACTCGAACTTGAGACGCTTGAATTTCATCCTCAATGTCTTTAATGTTTGACCACACCTCTGGATAATTATTTGCCATCATATATTCATATATATAGAAAAATAATCTTTTATTTATATTGTACTATATTTAATAATATAATATAAAATTAATTAATTATCATATATAACATATATAATATATTTAATTTTATACATTTCCTTTAATTATATCATATATAAAATATAGAAAAAAATTTATTATTATTTTATATAATATTTAATATTCATACAAAGTATTTATATGTAAGGTATGTACGTTTTATAATTATTTATTTTAATTTAGTAGAAATTATTTATTTATTTATTATATTTTAATCGAATAACTTACACTGATCTTTTCTGAAGTTTCTGACAATTACAGATACCACTCCTCTAGTTTTTGAAATTACACTACACCTCTTCTAGTTTGCATGTTGATAACAAATTCTCCCCTACCGTCGCTGGTTGTTATTGACATTGACGGATTCTACTGATGTCACCTTGCAATATTTTTTAAATACCAATTTTGTCCCTCTAATGCATAAAAGGACAATTTTACCCATCACAAACTAGTGTCAAATTACAAAATTGACCTCGTGTCATCTTCCATATTCTTTACTGGAATATTACATACTCTAGTAACACACACACACACACACACACACATACATCTTGAGATATGAATATATATATATATATATATATATACATCTTGATGGTTTAGGGGAAAACCCAGATCATAAATTTGCAAAGAAAATAGATTTTTTTTTTTAATTTTATTATGCTATACAATTTTTATTTCCCTAAATTTTCTCACTTAATTTTAATTTTTTTCATTAATTTAATGCAATACTTATGTTGAGTTTCTTGTGCTTGTGTTGTTATTGTTGTGCCATAGAGAACCATTGACGTGTAACCCAACAACATAACCATTCAACGTGATACTGAAGGAGCATCGATGGAGGCTGCTTCAAACCATTGAGTTCTGCTTCAAACCTTCAACCCACTCTATTGATATTGATATACCATAAACAGACACACCAATCAGTTTGAGACACGTGTGCCTATCAGATTAACAAATCTCGATCCTACAGAGCTCATATATTTCGGTCATACAGAACAGCTACAAGTCTTCGGGGTATTCTCATATATGTCTATCATACAGAGCAGCCATAAGCCTTCGGGGCATTCTTATTTATATATCATTCAGAACCGATGAACTCGGTCATACAGTACAGATGAAGCATTCAGGATATTCTCATGTACATCGTCCAGACCTCCTGTTCTGGATAGTATTTATTCGACACTGCATATATGGTTTCCTTAACAGCCGTTAAGCGGGGAATAAGGAAACAGCCTTCAACACGGAAACTACTATCTATGGTTATCTCCATCTACGATTCAATGCTCCACAAGGTAACTGCAAATCTCTGATGATCAAATCCCGATATTCGTGGCGGCAAAACCTAATCAAAATTAGGAGAACCACGGCTTATATATTAAACCCTAGAGGTACGCTTTGGATTCTTATGCTCATTCTTTGACTTTCAATACAGTCTTTCAATTCCCTTACTTACTTAAGCATCGGAGCGGCTACTGCCGGAGCCAATCCGGTGGTCCTCTGATCATCTTTCTGAGTGTTCTATAGGTCACGGAGCCCTCACGTGTTGCGAGTCAAAAAGTGCAGCATCAGTTTGGCGCCGTCTGTGGGAACGACTAATCTCTACGTGCTTTATTCGTAAACTCATCTTTTTCCCCATCGGAAAACCATGGCACCAAATCTCCGACCCCGACAGAATACTCAGAGTTCGCAAAACGCTCAGCGTCAGCCGCCTGCTCCACGCACAAGGGGACCAGCGGCCAACCCTATGCGACAAGAGATCGAAGCAATAAAACGACACAATGAACTGGTGCAGGAGCAGTTGCTAGCCATTACTAGAACGCTGGCAACGCTCACGCAGAACCAAGCGGCGGCTTCTCCTAGCCCACCGGTCAACTTCGTTGCAGGAACGCAACCCCCGGTTGCCACGGGGAATGAAGAACTTTGTGGGCAGGCCCCCACTAACCAGCCTGGGCACCCCTCAGGCGTTGCTCACGCTGGCCGAGATCCACAGCCATCAACAGTCCCTGGCTGGAGAACATCCGCTTTTGTCTCTGACGTGCATTACCGGAGCACTACTCGAGCCCCAACTCCTAGGGTTTCGGGAGCACCCCCGGCACCACAGGAACCTTATCATGCAGCGCCAGTCCCCACCGGTTCGGATTCCTCCTCCATCCGAAGGGCGCACTCCACCCTACTACCCTGAAGCCGAGGCTGTCAGGCAGGGTTCACAAGATGTCAGACTCAGAGACCCGTGAAGGGTAGAGGAGATTGCCGAGTCTATGGACCGGACATTCGGCTTAAGAGGACCTCAGAACCCTCTAGAGCAAGACGAACTGGCCAGGCTGCTCGGAAGACTAGCCACTCCGTTCACCCACGCCATCATGTCCGAAGAGAGGCCTAGAAAGTTCGTGGTGCCCAAATTCACTCTCTACGACGGATCTGGAGATCCAGGGGATCACCTATCTCATTATCAGCATACGATGGCCCTTCACGGAGCCTCAGATGCTTTCATGTGCCGAACGTTCATCACCAGCTTGAAGGGAACAGCTCTGAAGTGGTTCCACAACCTCCCTCCGAACTCCGTTGCCAGCTTTTACGAGCTCGGTAGACAGTTCTTGGATAGATTTATGACCAGCAGGAGGCTCAGAAGGGGGCCAGAATTCCTGCTGAATGTTAAGCAGACCAAGGAGGAATCCTTCCGGGCCTACATTGCCCGCTTCAACACCAAGCTCACTGAGATCACGGATTGCAGCCCGAAATTCCTTGTTGCAGCCCTTACTGCCGGGCTTGCCCAAGGTGGCTTCAGAGATTCCTTGACAAAGAGCCCCCCGGCCGATATGGCAGCATTGATGGATCGGGCCAAAAAATACATCAACCTGGAAGAAGCCAACCGCTCAGCCCAGAAGGGCAAGGATCAGACCTAGAGGGATAATCCGAAGCGGGAGGACCATAAGAAGGAGGATCACAGAAAAGACTCCAACAAAAAGAGGGTCAGAAGCCTAGAGAAGAAAACAGCTCCTAGAGCTGTGTACAACTCCGCACCAAGGGAGTTCACCAACTTCACGCCTTTGAACACCACTCCGAACCAGGTACTCTGGCAGATCCGAGATCGGGAGAACCTGAGGTGGCCAGAGCCGATCAAAGGAGATCCCAGCCTGCGGGACCAAAGTAAGTATTGCAATTTCCATAAAGATCATGGGCATACTACTAACACTTGCAGGACCCTCCGATATGAGATAGAACAGCTCATAAAGAAGGGACGTCTTCGGGAGTTCGTCAAACAAGACGAAAGGCAGAACCCCCAAGAAGACAAGCCTCAGCAGCGGCCAGATCAGAGGCCCGAACAGAGGCAAGAGCAGCGGGAAGGACGAAACGAGCCTCAGAGGCAGAACAACCATGTTATCTACGTCCTCCATGCTGACTCCCTTGTTACAGGAATGTCCAACAGGGCAAGAAAAAGATATGCTCGGGAGGCCAGAACCGCCCCAAACATCTTGCAGGTCTCCAACGTCGAAAAGAGGCTCAAGCCAGGGCCAGAGATCCAGTTCACCGAGCAAGATCTAGCAGGGGTACACTGCCCTCACAGTGATGCCCTTGTTATCACTCTCAGAATCGCCAACTTCGAAACTAGAAGAGTCCTAGTCGACACTGGCAGCTCAGTCAACATTCTATTCTATGAACCGCTTAAGCGAATGGGCATAGACCAGGACAGCGTCAAGCCCACCACTGCCGTAATGGCAGCTTTTGATGGCAACCTCAGCACCCCCCTGGGGAGAGTGGACCTTCCTACCACTATTGGGGAAGGTGAAGGGCAGAAGACCACCATCTCTAAATACATGGTGTTGAACATGAAGTCTCCATACAACGTCATCATCGGGAGACCCTGGTTACACCAGATAGGGGCGGTCACTTCGACCCTTCATCAGTGTCTGAAGTACGTCCACAATCAGAGCGTGCACTCGGTCCGAGGATGTCAGCCAACCTCACGAGAATGTCACGCTATTGCCCTCAAGGAGACAGCTCCAAAATAGCAATTACAGTACACTCGGGACTGTGCAGATCCAATTTTCACTCACACTCCCGAGGTGGAAGATTGCCCATCTGGCGTTGAAGAGCCCCTGAGCCCAAGGGGACGTGATAGCCGAGCCAAGCCTGTTGGCGAGCCCATCAAGATACTGGTCACTTCAGAAGCAGATGGGCGTTATTTGTACATCGGCCCAGACCTTACGCTCGCCGAGCAGCAAAAGATAGTCAGGTTTCTGAAGAACAACCTCTCTATCTTTGCTTGGGAAACCAGGGACATGGAGGGAATAGATCCTAATCTGATAACTCACAAACTGATGGTAGATCCAGATCACCCCCCAGTCAGACAGAAGAGAAGACCGATCGCTCCCGAACGGCATCGGGTTATAGACGAAGAAGTCCAGAGGCTGCTGGATGCCAGGATGATACGGGAAGTTTTCTATCCCGAGTGGCTAGCCAACACTGTGCTCGTCAAGAAGAAGAACGGCAAGTGAAGAGTCTGTGTTGACTATACAGACCTCAACAAAGCATGCCCCAAGGACAGCTTTCCACTGCCGAGAATATATCAACTGGTTGACGCCACTGCAGGGCATGAGCTTATGAGTTTCATGGACGCCTACTCTGGATACAACCAGATCCAAATGTACCCTCCAGATCAGGAAAAGACTGCCTTCATAACCGAAAGAGGACTCTACTGCTACAGAGTGATGCCTTTCGGTTTGAAGAATGCTGGAGCCACTTACCAACGGTTGGTGAACAAGATGTTCAGCCCACTGCTTGGCAGCACCATGGAGGTATACATCGACGACATGCTGGTAAAGAGCCTCTAGAAAGGCAGCCACCTCCAGCACTTAGCCCAGACCTTCGATATCCTCAGACAGCACAAGATGAAGCTCAACCCCTCGAAATGTACCTTCGGAGTTACGAAGGGAAAATTCTTGGGGTACATCGTCTCTCAAAGAGGTATCGAAGCAGATCCCACTCAGATCCAAGCCCTGACTGGACTGAAGTCGCCAAAGACCAGAAAGGAGATTCAGGCACTGAACGGCAGAGTCGCCGCATTGAGCAGATTTATATCCAAGTCCACCGATCGCTGCCTACCTTTCTTTAAAGCTCTAAAGGGCAGCAAGGCTTTGCAATGGACAGAAGAATGCGAGCATTCCTTCCAAGAACTAAAGGAGTACCTAGCCTCTCCAGAGCTCCTGTCAAAACCTGTACAAGGAGAAAAGCTGCTCCTGTACCTAGCAGTCTCTGAGAACGCGGTCAGTTCCGCACTAATCAGACAGGACAAAGGAGTACAGAGGCCTATATTCTATGTCAGTAGGGCACTACTTGACACGGAGAAAAGATACCCAGAAGTAGAAAAGCTGGCCTATGCCTTGGTCATATCAGCCCGGAAGCTTCGACCTTACTTCCAGGCCCATCCAATTGAGATTCCAACTGCCTATCCTCTAAAGTCAATACTGAGGAAACCCGAGGTATCGGGAAGATTGGTCAAGTGGTCTGTGGAGCTAGGGGAGTTTGACATAGCATATGTACCCCGAAACTCCATTAAAGGGCAGGCCTTAGCTGACTTTGTAGCCGAGTTCACCCCGGCACTGCAGAACGAAGCACAAATCGCCGAAACTACAGGAACCTGGCTGCTGTATATTGATGGATCGTCAACCGATCAAGGATCAGGGGTAGGACTGGTACTACAGTCCCCTGATGGACTTACATCAAAAAAAGCAATCAGCCTGGGATTTAGAGCTTCTAATAATGAAGCTGAATATGAGGCTCTAATCTTAGGGATGAAGCTTGCCCTGGAATGCAAGGCTCAGAACCTCGATGTCTTCTCTGACTCCCAACTGGTAGTAAGCCAAGTTTTGGGAGAGTTTGCCATTAAGGATGACAGGATGCTTCGGTACTCCGAACTGGTGAACCATTTAAAGCATTCTTTCCAGACTTTCACTATCCAAAAGATTGAGAGAAGTCAGAACTGCAGAGCAGATGCTCTGGCTAACATGGCCTCCCGCCTCAAGTCTGAAACAGACTCCACCGTTAAAATCTCTTTTCAGCCAGGATCCAGCATTGAGGAAGCATCATTTGCTCAAATTGATGAGCAGACCCAGAGCTGGATGACCCCAATCCTCTAGTATCTAAGATCCGGGCTCCTCCCAGAGGATAAAAACAAAGCCAGGAGAATCCGAATTAGAGCGGCTCGGTACCTGATCCTGAACAACAAACTTTACAGGAGGTCATATTCTCAACCTCTGTTAAAGTGTTTGGCTCCAGACGAGTCACAATATGTTTTGGCTGAAATTCACGAGGGAATTTGTGGGAATCACAATGGGGGCAGAACTATAGCCCACCGAGCTCTATCACAGGGCTACTACTGGCCCGACATGCTGAAACAGGCTAAAGAATATGTTCGGAAGTGTGACAAATGTCAGAGATTCGCCTCGTACCAACACCAGCCTCAGCACGAGCTCATCCCGATTCCTAGTCCTTGGCCCTTTGCTCAATGGGGAATGGACATTGTGGGCCCGTTACCACGAGCACCTCCAAACAAGAAGTACCTCTTGGTGGCTATCGACTACTTCTCTAAATGGGCCGAAGCCGAGCCTTTAACGCATATTACAGAAAAGGAAGTCGAAAGCTTCACCTGGAAGAACATTGTCTGCAGGTTTGGCATACCACGTATAATTATCTCGGATAATGGGACACAATTTACTGGTAAAGGCTTCAAGGTATTCTGCGAAAATCTCAACATCAGGTAGCACTTTGCCTCTCCAGGCCATCCACAAGCAAATGGGCAAGCAGAGGTCACCAACCGAACAATCCTTGATGGGTTAAAGAAAAGGTTGGAACAAGCCAAAGGGAAGTGGGCAGAAGAGCTCCCAAGAGTCCTTTGGGCCTACCGTACAACCAGAAGAACTCCCACCTCTGAAACACCCTTCTCATTAGCCTATGGGACAGAAGCAGTAATTCCGGTTGAAATCGGTATGCCAACTCTGAGGACTGAGGCCTTTGAGCAAGAATCCAATGATCAGCAGCTGATGGAGAACTTGGATTTGCTCGAAGAGAGAAGGGATCAGACCAGCATCAGGATGGAAGCCTACCAACAAAGAATGGTCAATAAATCCAGGATAGGACTCAAGACAGTCAGCTTTCAAGTTGGAGACTTCGTCTTAAGAAGAGTCTTTCAGAACACCAAGGATCCCACCATGGGAAAGTTGTCACCAAATTGGGAAGGCCCCTACAAAGTAACGAAGGTCGTTCGACCTACCACTTACTGGCTTGAAGACACGACTGGGAAACCTGTTCCTAGGCCATGGAACGTAGAACACTTGCGGAAGTATTATCAATGAAGATTTTTTTTCTTTTACTTCCTTAAAACTGTTCATCTATTAATGCACAGGCCTCTAGAGCCTGGTCCATCTATTAATGCACAGGCCTTCAGAGCCTGGTCCATCTATTAATGCACAAGTCTTATGACTTGGTCCATCTATTAATGCACAGGCCTTTAGAGCCTGGTCCATCTATTAATGCACAAGTCTTATGACTTGGTCCATCTATTAATGCACAGGCCTTCAGAGCCTGGTCCATCTATTAATGCACAAGTCTTATGACTTGGTCCATCTATTAATGCACAGGCCTTCAGAGCCTGGTCCATCTATTAATGTACAGGCCTTCAGAGCCTGGTCCATCTATTAATGCACAAGTCTTATGACTTGGTCCATCTATTAATGCACAGGCCTTCAGAGCCTGGTCCATCTATTAATGCACAAGTCTTATGACTTGGTCCATCTATTAATGCACAGGCCTTCAGAGCCTGGTCCATCTATTAATGCACAGGCCTCCAGAGCCTGGTCCCTCTATTAATGCACAGGCCTTCAGAGCCTGGTCCATCTATTAATGCACAAGTCTTATGACTTGGTCCATCTATTAATGCACAGGTCTTCAGAGCCTGGTCCATCTATTAATGCACAAGTCTTATGACTTGGTCCATATATTAATGCACAGGCCTCCAGAGCCTGGTCTATCTATTAATGCACAGGCCTTCAGAGCCTGGTCCATCTTCAACTAGCGGATTCTGTGATCCGGTCTATCCAAAGGCAGAAGTTCCGAGCATCTGTCAACTAAAGTTTCCTAGAACGGAATACCTCGGATCTGACACTTACATTATTTGACTTATCTGTCAAACAAACCAGCACCATGGTTTCAACCAAAGGTGAAGTACTTCGATTCTGGCATTTTTCTAAGTTTTTGATTTATTTTCAGAACAATCGGCAATGCATTAGAAGGTGCTTAAGTTTCAAAAGAGCACATTCACAGAAAATATCAGATCTGAGAAGAAGAAATTCAACTTTATTGATAACTCAAAAGATTTACATCAATACCAAGACACTACTACAGAAGCTATTACAGAAGCTATTACAGAAGCTATTACAGAAGTTACGCTTGGCAACATAATGGCTCTTCTCCTGGGATGATAAAGGGGCACAAGATCCAAAACCTTCAAAACCGCCTTCATCGGCTCCATTTGAAAGGAAGGAACCCTGAACCCCAGTCTGCATCAAGTAGTGCCCAGGCCATTTCATCATCACTATCACTGGTCCCATGACCAACCGATGATGAGGGCTCTGAGCCTCAGAAGACTTTTCGTTCTCCACCTTTGTAATCGGCATAACGCCCCAGCCAATTGAAGCAAGGGTTCCTGCCAAGTCACAAAGGGGAGGAGGCGGCCCCCGTTCATCTCCCTCAGAGCAGTTGTCACTGCCAAGTTATAAGCGAGAGGAGGCAACCCACCTTCAATCTTCTTCTTCACACCATCTGTTTCACCCCAGCCACTTGGAGCAAGGGTCTCTGACAGGGCGTAAGGAAGAGGAGGCAACTCACCTTCGTCTTCATCACCAACGCTCCAGGCCTCGGTTGAATCAGGGAGGGACCACCACCAGTCGGAGAAATCTCGACTAGATATCGGAGGAAACAAGAAGACTTGTGCCTCCTTCAATCCTTCCTTGGAGACTGAAAATAGGGGAGGGTTAACTTTTGGCCACAGTTCAGTTATTCCCAACTCAGGCAAGGAATCATCCATCATCTCCGAACGAGTGGAAGAACTCCGGCAGCATATAAAAACCTCTCTTACAAACAATTCGGGGAGCAAAAGGGTTGAGCACAACCATATGCCCTCGTTTCCATATATATAGACACTGGAAGACCAAAGGCCACCCAGTTGAACAGTCACAACGGTTAAGCGAAGTGCTAGCTTCGAAATCCCAAACGGCGAAGGTGCAATAAATGGAGTATTAAACCACCTTCTCGGGAGAAACAAAAGGCAGGGCCATACACGTAATACACAGGCTTTTAATCTTTCCCATGTATGTGACGTGACGGTTTCTCCATGTCATTAACACTTACAGGACCACGTGTACAACAGAGGTCCATCAACTATGACGTTTCTTGATTTCTAACAGATCTGGAGACAGAAGATCTGATCAACCAAACTACAACCGCAAAGATATCCACTTATTATTATGTCCCCGAATTCAGAACGGTCAGCTTTGAAATACTTCAAAACAGAAGTCTCCAATTACTGGCCTAAGGCAAGTAAAGAAGTTCGGAACACAGCTTCCTGCAGAAGAAAATCTGATCTGGTATACACTAAACTCCAGAGCAGTGTAACTTGCAACAATTATTACCATCAACTACATGTTAAGGCACTACAGAGCTACATAACTCAAAGATACGCACAAATGCTACAGAGCAATATAACCAAAGAGGCGATCATTAACCAAAAGACTGTTCCATTAAACAAATGTATGTCTCAAGTACATTGAAAAATAACAAAATATGGATCCTAAGCCTGATCAGCAGGAACAGGATCAACGACAGGAGAAGGTTCGGTAGGTACAGTATCAACCACCTCAGTCGGTACAGCCACTTCCGTGGGATCGGCCGGGAGGACATCAGCCACTTCGTCCTGGTTGACCTCTGGAGGTTCAGACCCAGGCAGCACAATAAAGGAGACATCTAGATCGGGAAACTTGGCAAGAAGCCGAGAGCGGAAGTTATTAAACCCAAACGTAATCAAGTGATGGGCCATTCCTTCCAGCTTCGACCTCATCTCATCCTCATTGTCCATCAGTGCCTGCTCCACGGCTTCATCGAGCTGCCTACGGTGCTGGTACCGCAAGCCGTTCATCTCCACCTGCAACCTCCTCGCCCGCTCAACGGCAAGGTTCCTCTCCGACTCCATCACAGTCAAGGAGTTCTAATACTCCTTCAACTTCTCCGCAGAGTCATGAGCCTCCGACCGAGCAGTACCCAACTGGAGTCCCAGTTCGTCCAGATTGGCCCTAAGTTGGTCGAGCTCCTCCACAGATGGAGAAACCTCCACCAAAGCAGAAAGGGTATGCAAGGTCTGCATAACACAAAGAAAACGACTCAAACACCAGTAGAAACGCTTAAAGGTAAGGAAAATATGGTCCTAACGAGCTCACCTTAACTTGAAGAGCGGTCAAGTCAGCAAGAAGCTTCCCAGACGCCTGAGGCTTAATTTTAACTGAGCCTTTGGCCCAGAACTCACTCAGAATCTTCTTGGCTCCCTGACCAGCAACGTCAGGAGCCACCGATGATGATGCCTCCTTACCCGCTCGACGAGACGGGATTGGAGGAACCACCGTGATAGGGACGGGAGCCTCTTCCTCCCTCTCAGCAGGCCCGGGAGAGGACGAAATCAGCCTCCGCTTCTTCGGAACGGGAGGGACCACTGGAGAAGAAGCCTCCCCCACCGCAGGCGGTGATGGCCCGGACTCCCACTGAGCCATCACATTATCAGCAATCTCCTCGACACTACCCCTGGCAGCCATTAATTTATCAGGGTTGACAATGGAAGAATGATCCCTAATGCTGGGCTTCAAAAGCTTCTTATACTGCTTCTGAATCGCGGGAGAGAAATCTGGTCTCTTCCACGCACTCTTAACTGCAAAGCAAACACAGAAATTGATCAGTTCAACAAATTGGCAAACAAAACAGAGTCAACGCAGCCACGGAAAAGTTAAACCTCACCCCTTGGCCTAGTGGTTCGAAGGAATGTGGAAGGTTGACCCTCGAAGTTCTTGAATTCCCATCCTCCTTTAATAAAGAAGTACCATTTCTTCCAGGTCTTGTTGGAGGAGGGCACAGAAGTAAGGGGTCTGAACCCACTATCAAAAGACATGTAATAAAGGCCTTCCGCCTTTTGAAGTTTTAGATCCATATTGCTACGGATCAGGTCAAGGGACACCTCGACATTATTCATATGCCCTAATACGATAAAGCTCAACAGATGTCTCCAACTGTTAAGGTTCAGGTCTGCGGGGCACAGATCAAACCAACAAAAGAATTGTTTTATTATATCAGGAAAGGGGAGTGTAAGACCCAGTTCAAACCAGGCCAGATAGGCACAGATTTCTCCATCTCTAACATCGCCCGGGCGATCTTGAGAATCTGGGACCCTGAAAGCGACATTTTTGGGAAGTTTGAACTTCGCCCATAACTCCTTCAGCATACTTTCAGTAATTACACTCTCACCCTCTTCTCTGCGACCAGACCGACCAGAGGTCTCGCCAGCCCTGTTCGGGGGATCATCAAAAGCATCGACAATCCTGACCCCCGGACTAGAGGGAGGAACTACCATTCTATTTTCGTCAACATTCACTAATTGCATTTGAGGATCAGTCTCAGAAGGACTTCCCAAACCAGAGTGTGATTCTAAGCCAGACATGGCGAACAAGAGAAAGAGATGAAACAAACAAGAAGGAATGAAGAAGGGGACTAAAAGTCGAACCTGAAACCAAGAAAAAGTTATGAACATCGGGGATCCTCCAAAACTTCAAGATATGTCGAATGGCGGTCTGGTACTGTAGAAGTAAATGCAGAAGAAAGGTATGAAAGGCTTTTCCCTCTCTCTATATACACATTCGAAATATGAGCCTTCCAAGACGAGCCGACACAACGGTTGAAAGTAATGATGAGTTCTCGAGTATCGGCTGCGCAATAAATGACGCGTTAAACCGGCGTCTTGAGAAATGGGAAGGCAAAACGTATGACTCTTCACAAAACCCTCAACCCTAGTTAAAACCCTAGCTTTTGACAAGGGCTCGGGGGGGGGGGGAGTAGCTGATATACCATAAACAGACACACCAATCAGTTTGAGACACGTGTGCCTATCAGATTAACAAATCTCGATCCTACAGAGCTCATATATTTCGGTCATACAGAACAGCTACAAGCCTTCGGGGTATTCTCATATATGTCTATCATACAGAGCAGCCATAAGCCTTCGGGGCATTCTTATTTATATATCATTCAGAACCGATGAACTCGGTCATACAGTACAGATGAAGCATTCAGGATATTCTCATGTACATCGTCCAGACCTCCTGTTCTGGACAGTATTTATTCGACACTGCATATATGGTTTCCTTAACAGCCGTTAAGCGGGGAATAAGGAAACAGCCTTCAACACGGAAACTACTATCTATGGTTATCTCCATCTACGATTCAATGCTCCACAAGGTAACTGCAAATCTCTGATGATCAAATCCCGATATTCGTGGCGGCAAAACCTAATCAAAATTAGGAGAACCACGGCTTATATATTAAACCCTAGAGGTACGCTTTGGATTCTTATGCTCATTCTTTGACTTTCAATACAGTCTTTCAATTCTCTTACTTACTTAAGCATCGGAGCGGCTACCGCCGGAGCCAATCCGGTGGTCCTCTGATCATCTTTCTGAGTGTTCTACAGGTCACGGAGCCCTCACGTGTTGCGAGTCAAAAAGTGCAGCATCAGATATTAATACAAAAGACTTATCCCTAATAGAATAGAGGCTAGGAGTTTGACCTAATCCACCGTTAGCACCACAGACGCATTACATAGAACTGTGCCATCTCTACCATTTTCTACAATCGTTGATGATTAAGATGATTTTGAAGGTGAAAAAACAGAACCCCGCAGTGTGATGAATGATTTCTTTGGTTCGTCGTTGCCTTATGGTTCATCGTCTCCGTCGCCTCCACGTATCCACCGCCTTCTCTCAATGCTATGGCATTGTCATCGGCTTCGTCTTTGAAACCACTCCTATATCCACCGTCTCCTCCGGGGTGCTCGACTTGGGATTTCTTGAATCCTTTTGGGAGTTTTGAAAACTAATATCCTCCAAATACACCAAGTCGGGGCTCTTAAAAAGTGAGGAACGAAGTGGGATTCCGGACTTGAAAGAGGAGGATTATAACAAGAAATTGTAAAGGAAGTAGACCAGAAGGTCGTTGATAGGGATGGTGGTGTTAAAATTGCAGGCATTGAACATGGAGACAGAATTGGTCACTAAAGGCAAAATGGATCATGTGGGGTGTAAAAAATCATTTGACTTTTTGACTCAGTTATAGGTATTTAATTGAAGGGTATATTTGTCTTTTTATAAATTCCGATATCTCCGTCGAATAACTCTAATAGGACATGCATTGTAATTTCAAACATAAGAAGACTGTGATTTGCGATTGTTAAAAACCTTGTAAGAGGCCAATGTAATTTATCCTATTTTAATTTTATAACATGTTAACAAAAAAAAATTAATACTATCTAATAAAATATAAAAAACAAAATGAAGTTTCACACGCAATAATTAATTTTGAATTATTTTTACCAAACAATAAATAACCAATTTTGCCATCATTACCAATTCTAATTGAAACGCTCAAAATTTATTTTGCAAAAGCATTTTATCAGAATTTATCTATTCTACATAATCTGAAACTCCTCCAACGGGCTTGAAGTAGAATTTAGCAACAGCATTGGATGGGCAACCAATGGGACCAGTTAATTTACTCCTCTAAAACATAGGAATTCTTGGTAGGAGACTTCTACAAAATAAAATAAAATAATGGTACTGAGCATCCGCTCTCTCTCAAAACAGCCTCTCCATGTTCATTTAACTTTCCCTAAACCCTAAAGCCCAGTGAAAAAAACCTCATGCACTAGGACTGTCCCCTTTATTAAGAACTCCATGTCTTCAAGCAACGTTTGCCCCTGATCAATTAAAGAAGTCAAATACGAGATTCTTCAAGCCACAAAGCTGAATCTAATCCCTCTATTCTCTCTCCAACGAGAAAAGCATGCACCTGGTCACCAACCTGAACCCAACTGCATCCAGGATTCTTTTTCACTCCCCTTGACTTCATCAATTCTCTAATTTTATCCGCCTCATCCCACCTCCCTGATTCTGCATACATGTTTGAAAGAAGTATGTAATACCCAGAGTGCTCCGGCTTTAGTTTAAATAGATGCTCGGCTGCCCAGCACCCCAACTCTATATGCCCATAGATTCGGCATGCCCCAAGCAGAGCACCCCAAATATTTGCATCTGGTGCAATTGGCAGGCTTTTAATAAGCTCTGCTGCTTCTTCCATAAGGCCAGCTCGGCCAAGAAGATCAACCATGCAAGCATAATGCATTTGTGCAGGCTTAATATCCCGAGCACGCATCTCTTCAAAATATTTCCTTCCCTTCTCAACTAAACCACCATGACTACAAGCTGATAGAACTGCAATATATGAAACTGAATCATATTCAACACCATCTTCCCTCATGCCTTCAAAAAGATTGATAGCAATATCCAACTCACCCAGCATTCCATAACCTAAAATCATGGTATTCCATGAAGCTACATCCTTGTTAGGAATCCCGTTAAAGACTTCCCTAGCAAGATCAATCCGTCCACATTTGGTATAAAGGTCCAAAAGTGAGTTTGCAACAAAGAGTTGTAAGTGAAACATCTTTCTCATTAAAAACCCATGGATCTCCTTTCCTTGCTTGATCGCAGCAAGATTTGCACAAGCTGAGAGAACTCCCACAAAGGAAACAGTGTCATGTTTCATCCCCATCAGTCCCATTTCCAAAAATAGAGTTAGAGATTCTGAGCAATCAGTTGTTTGAGAGTAGCCTACTATTAGTATATTGTAAGATACTTCGTCTCTTAGGGAGATCTTGAATACACTTTGAGCTAGATTTAGGCATCCACATTTTGCATACATGTCTGTCAATGCATTTGAGACATATAAATCAAAGGCAGATCCTGTTCGGATTGACCGTCCATGTATTTCTTTTCCTGTGCAAAGAAAACCAATTCGTGCACAAGCAGGAAGAACATTTGTGAAGGTGACGCAGTTGGGAATTTCACCATGAGCTTGCATTTGTCTTACAAGTCCTATCGCTGCAGACTCGAGGCTATTTTGAGCAAAATTTGCAATCATGGCATTCCATGAGACAACGTTTCTTATATTCATCTTGTAAAACACATTTGAAGCTTTGGTTGAGTGCCCTGATTTTGCATGCATATCAATCAATGAATTGGCAATGAAAATATCCGATTCCATACCCATTCTTATACTAAAACTGTGAAGTTCCGTTCCTGCAATGAAACATTGAAGTTCAACCAACACCGGTAGCATGCTAGAAATGGTGATAGAGTTTGGTTTCACCTTGGCATCAATCATCAGTCTAAACATATCCAGGGCATCTCTATTATGCCCAGTAAAAGCAAAACTAGTAATGATAGAATTCCAAGAAACCTCATTCCTCTCAACCATTTCATCAAATACTTGCTTTGATGCCTTTACATTCCCACATTTTCCGTACACATCAACCAAAGCATTGCCAATAGTCACCTGACAATCCAAACCAACTTTCACAACATAACAATGAATCTCGCTTGCTGTCACCTCATCCTCAAGCCCCGCACACACCGGCAACACACTCACAACAGTAACTGAATTCGGCTTGAAGCCAGACCTCACTTTCATTTCCAAAAACAAATCAACCGCCTTGGTGTAACACTGATTAACTGAAAACACACCAATGATAGTATTCCATGACACAATGTCTCTGTCAATCATTTCATCAAACATACTCTCCGCATCCCTCAAGTCACCACAACCACCGTAAAACAACAACAGGGTATTACCCACAAAGACATCCGAATCAAAACCCAACTTAAACACCAACCCATGAACCTCTTTACCCTTTGGAATCTCAGAATAATCCGAACACACCTTGAGAACAAAAGGGAACGTATGATCATCGGGTTTAACACCATCCCAAACCATCCTGTTGTAAGTTTTGAACTCATCATGAACTCCGGCAATCGAGTAAGCTCGAATGAGAGTGTTCCACAAGAAGGCGGTGCGACAATTCGGGACGGTTTGTTCGAAGAGAATGTGAGAAGTTGTTGGGTCTCCGAAGGTGGCGTAGCTTAGAATGAGAGAGGCACAGACTGAGACACTGTGGGGAAGTAAACCATTGAGAAGAGCATTGGCGTGGGCTTGTTTGGTTTGTTGGAGGGATTGTGTGGAGGAGCAGAGTGGGAGGATAGTGGAGGGACTGCGAGTGGTTGATGTCAATGGGGTAGCGTTGGTGGTGGAGAAAGAGTGCTGTTGAGAGAGGTTTTGAGTTTGAATTTGAGTTTGTTTGCATTTCTGTAGGAGTATGGAAGCTAGGCGAAGAATACGAGCATGGTAAAACATAGAACGATGGCTTATGAGCCTTTGTGTTTGAAATCGCAAGCATATGCGTATATTATGCTATGAGCCTTTAGAGTATTATGCTATGAGCCTTTAGAGGCTATAACAATGGCTTATGGTTTTACAGGTCAAGGCACCATTTTTATCAGCTCATGAGTAGGCCTCGGCGGGGTCTGGGCAGACTCTAAGATCCGGATTTGAACCGCCAAATTTAAACGGGTCTATACCCAGTCTTGCTAAGACTCGTCTTAGTTAGACCCGGACTCAGATCCGACGGATCTAGATATCTAATTTCAAAATATAACCCATTTGTAAAAAAATAAAAATTAGGAGCTAAATTTTTTTATTTGAAGTAGTCTAACTTGGCTTTATAAATAAAAAGTTTTATTAGTCTCAATTATGTCATTGTTGATTGAAATTATTTCATATGATAGCCAATATTATTTGTATATTTCGTTCTTGTAATTGGACACATGATGAATAATAAAATGACAATACTTGTCATCTAGAAATCTTTTTATTTTTATCAAGAATTTAGGCTTACAAAAGTTGCCTTACTCCCAAATATAATAGGAAATGGAATGAAAATGAAATATATTGAAAATGTCATACAATGAAATAAAGATTACTCATCTAAGACAAAAGAATGCTTATAATGATTTTTAATGGAATGTTTATTCAATGAAATCGGGTATTGATAGTCAGATTCATAAAACAATTCCATAAAGTGATCTCCAAAACATTTTTATAGCACAAAACGGTGCTAGAAGGTTGAAGACAACAACTTTACTGAAACTCTCTGAGAGGTCTAATCTATGTCTAGATGTTAAAAATTTGACCTAGAAGGGGGTAAATAGGTCTCAATAACAAATAAAAATTTGTTTGGTTGATTATGTTAAAGTTCACTTGCAATGAGTGTAATCAAATTTAGTGACATGCAATAATAAATTATGGCAATAATAAATAAAGCAAAGTAAAAAGATAGAGACAGTACACCGAATTTGTTTATGAGAAAACCGCCATAGATTAAATAAATCTGCTTTGAAAAACCCCGAGGTGCTGACCTAGATGTGAATCCACTAGAAGAGGTTCGATGATTACAGACTCTTTACAACTCAGTCTTAGCCCCTCAAGCCTTGTTGACGATCTGAATCTTCTCAAACTAGAATCCTCAAGTACTCTCCAAGTGTATCTATCGCTTTGAAATCCACGAATGGCAAACCACAGTAAAATTTCGAACTCCACGCAATCTCGAACTCCGCCGATTGCACAAACTTGACCTCCACAAGCCTGCACTCTAAGAACAATGTAGAAGATGAAATTCAGGTTCTTATGCAATGGATTTGATCTATGTGTGCATCATGAACATGGGAAAAACCTTTTGGAAAAGTTTAGAAACTCTCTTTGATAGCAGTCAAAAGTCCTTTTACGAACTAGGGATCAAATCTTCATATAGGATAGGTTTTGGAAAGAAAATCGTATTGTTTGAATCCAATTAGGAGAGTAATATGTGTGACATTTGATCCCATGAATTGGGTGTTCGTTCACACGAACCTCAATTCATTCGAACGAATTATCGAACGAATGTGATATGTTGGTTACTAGAATTTTCGTTGGATCATTTGTTCGACCAAGCATCCCACGAATGGGTTATTGGAAACTTCGTTTGATTGAAAGATCAAACGAATATTTTGTTAATATTTATTTTTGACAAGTACACTAAAATATTCATGCGAATGAATTCATGATTCATGTGAACGAATATAGTGAAAACCTAAGAATTCTAGATTTAGGTTAATGACATATGATAACCATTACACCATACACTTTCACTTATATAAAAAAAGTAATTTAATCATAATGCATGAGAGTGCATGTGAGAGATAGATCCGATCCAAACTTACCAAATGCTTACCAATGCTGCGTCATATGAGTTTGTGTGAGTCATGCAGAAATAAGATAGCCTTTAACTAGAACCCGACATGTTCTTCAAAGATCACAAGGCTTAAGAACTCTACACTTACTAATTTGGTAATCATTACAACTCAATGATAGTTTTGTCCCACAGATTAGCCAATACACGTGACGAATAGTCCTAACAAACTCCCCATTTGGCAATATGTGACAAAACTTAATACAATAACAACTAAACCTAAAAGCAACAAGTAAACCCCAAAAACCTGAAAGAAAAGGTTTACATGAGATATCTAATCTAATGACTTGTGACAATAACATGATCCATTTAACCCATTTTTCTGCAAAACAATCATTACAATATACCTTTGAAAAACATCATATGGATAAATGATAAATGAACACCATTGTAGATCAATAATCATATGAGTAAAAAAAAATGTACCCCCTATCAATTATCTCCCTTTTTTTATCACGAAATGACAAAGAAAATCATAAACATGATATGAAATATAATCCAAATAGTAGTTAAACAAAAGATAAACAGTCAAAACATAATATAAACTGTGACAGAAGAGAAAGTAAAGTAAATAGTCAATATAGGAATATCCTCATTACATGATCACTCAAACACTCAAGCAGTAGAGCAATCAGGGGGGAAGTCTCTGTAACACCCCAGACTTAATCTCTGGTTAATTAATGTAAACCCTTTTTGAAATCTGATGTGGCATTTGACTGTTTAATTTTAATTTTTAACACTAGCAAAACCCATGTTAGCTAATTTCAAAATTCTGATAAAATGATCACTAACACTAGACCCTTGGACACTGAAGCTAACCTAACTAGGAATTGACCGGAAGAAACCGCGTCGAAAAATAATCAATGGAAAGGGAGTTGTGAGGGAAATAGCCAAAACTGATTTTTGCCCAACCAAACAGGGCATAAGCTAAATGGGGAGGAAAATGCCCAACATGTGGCCAAAGGGATTTGATCCCTTGACCAAAATGGGCAGAATTTTGTGTACCAAAAAAAATACCAACTAGGCTAGGGGCATCTTTGTGTACAAATATACAAAAGATATATATATATATATATAAGAACAAATCTGATTTGGCCACCTCCTAAGTGACCAATAACCAAGCATGCAACACATCAGCATGCATCAACCCTATGCCCCATAGACCATCATGCCTCTCTCACCCCATGATTACATCTCCTCCTAACCAAAATGCATGCAAATCCATCATGCACTTAGGGAGGTGAAACATCAAGTAAGAATCTGATTTACATGATCTCTATATATGCATTGGAGGGAAAAACAGATCTGCAAATGACCCTGTAAACTGATATTGAGAGAAATCCTATATACTAATTTTTAGAGAGAGAAAATGGGTTAGAGAGAGGAAGTTAGAGAGAGATAGCTCGAATGTGGGGCGTGGCCATTGAAGGAGCAATAGAAGGGAGCTAAGGACTGGGAGTGCACGGAGGGATCAAAGCCAACTTGTTGAAGTTTCTGTTTGAACACAAACCAGCGAGGAGACCACTGTACAAGGTAAGCAATCCAAAATTTTTGAGAAATTCTCTTTGGAAATTCCGGCTACTGTCTTGCTGTTTTGGAACTATTATTTCATGTATCATGTTTATACCATAAAATTTGGATCGATTGTGAACATTTGGACCATCAGAACTGCCCCAAACCACGGAAACAGTGAAATCCGCCATTAGAGGACCTTGACTGAATGGGTCTAGCTCAACCTGCTCCAAACTTGTTTTAGTTACTTGGGACTTAAAATAAACCCTCCTAGGATCACAAAAACCCTAGACCGCGACCTCAATACCTAGGGTTTGACCCTCAAATATACAGTTGCAGGTATGGGTTTAAAAACCCAACTCATGAAAACCTAGATTAAAATGGGATCTTAGGGTAGGAACTGAAACCCCATAAACTGTTGGTCACAACTCAAGAAACCCCAAGTGATTTGGACCAAAAATGGACCGTCACGAGTCAGTTGCAGGTTTTGGATTATCGCCTTGAAACAGAGCTATCTAAAGCTCGATTCGATGCCCTAAATCGATGCTAGGATGTTGGTAGGGTTCCCAGAAATCGATTAGGATCGATAACAGTGAGAAAAGATGCATAAAACTCCACGAAATCGAAGAAGAAAAATTCTGCAATTCTAGGGCAACAATAGCCCTAGACTATTGGGGATGATGAACAGTACGGGTCGGGCATGGATCGGGTTTTCGGGTCGGGCCCCGACCTGACCGAGAAACAGATAACCCGTTTAAAACCAAACTGTGTCGTTTTAACATAACTGATTTTAAATTTTTAAATTTTAGGGTCGACGTCAGTCTAACGTCAGCATTGTTCCCTGAACCTGTTAAAACCGGATTGGACCGGTCCGGTTTACTTAAAGGGGCAATGAACTGTTTGGTTTATTTTAAAATTTCCTAAGAATTACATTTCTACCCCTAAAAGTTCAAAGAATGATAAACTGACCCTGACAGTTTCTAGAAACTATATTCTGGCCCAGTTTCTGAAATTCTATTTCATTGATACCCCTGAAAATTTATAATTAATAAAATAAATTATTCTATTATTTTATTAATTAAATAAAAATGATCAAATTACCCCTAGGTCATAATTAGGTCAAACGGAGTCTAAATTTAATAAACAAATAGTGTAATCTTACTATTTCGAGCATTCCAGACCCAATGGTGGGGTCCGATTTATGAAACCAAGTTCCAAAAAATACAGACCCGTAAAGGGTAAATGACTGTACTGCCCTTAATGACACTTAGGACCAAATTACATTGAAAGATAGCCCATTCTGACTATGTCGGACGTTCCAGACTCAATGGTGAGGTCCATACTAGCAAATAAAATACTGAAAAATATGACGCATGAAATTACCAAAATACCCCTAACATTGTTTGAAGCCCAAATGAGGTCCGATTAAGACGAAACTGAAACCAATAGAAACCCAGACACCTGCAAGACTGTACACATGATTAAATGACGAACCAGAGTCAAAACTTCACAACTGTAAAATGACCAAAATGCCCCTAATGTACCCAAAGCCAAGTAAAAAGCCGAGAGAGTCTAAATCGACTTTCTCTGACATGCCAAACCCGATGGAAGGGTCCGTATTACAGAGACAAGTACAGAAAATACGTAAACTCCCGAAACTACCTAGAAGTAGTACATATCCTGACATCTTAAAATTATGTTATAGGATAAAAACTCAAAGCCAGTCATGGAAGGGAAAGACAAGAAATTCACCATCATGTCTAAAGCCGAGAGATTAGCTGATAAGAAACAACAGGAGTTCATGCAAGACCTGTTATGGCAGAAAAAGGTGATTGAGAGAAAAATAAAAATTGCCAAATCCACTGAGGTGATTTCAGTTAGGCCCTTTTGGTACAAAACACCCACAAAGGCGATGATTGCCGAAGCTAAGTTGAAAAAACAAGAAGATACTGAGACCTTGAGCCAGATGCTTAAGAGGTAAGACCTATGAACAAGCCGCTATAAGTTAGTCCACTGAGACCCATCATAGAATAGGCTTACTCAGTTTGAGTTCATGAGTCGATAAGTCTTTATAAATTGTTTTAGGCTTATTGACAAAAAGAGGAAAGCACCATCGGTAGCGTCGACCTCTAAACCGACAAATGAGTAACCTTGACTCCTAACTTGGTGTATAAGTACACTGTCTAGTTACTGTATTTTAAAATACTGTACTGTACTGTTTTATCTGATACACTGATTACATGCTTTTACTCAAATGCATGATTTTTACTTTATCTGGTTTCTTTGTCCTGTACTGAAATAAACCTGTCGCTGTTTTTAACTGGTTCTGAAAGAACAACTGACTCTTGGTACCACTTCAGTCTTGAGCACTATATGAGCATACCGCACTGTTTAATCTGTGTATACCGTACTGTTTATCATGTTATACTGTTCTGCTCTGCTCATTACTGGCCTGTTTTATTACTTTGATGTTTTGACTGTACTCGTGTTTTAATACTGTTTCAAATGAATGTATTTAACTATCTTATCTGAAATGCCTGCTTCATCCATATGCTTTACAAACAACAATGGTTTGAAACCCATGACAGGGAACTTGTGTTACTCATTGGGCTTTTCGAAGCTCACCCCATTCCTTAACATTTTTCAGGTGAGGGACCTAACAATCAGGATTAGTGGGTTGGAGAACCGGGGGAATTATTTTGAAGAACTTATGACCTAGCCATTTTTGTGCTTACATTCCATTTTTGATTATGATGTGTAACTGAACCTAAGACATTTATGTTTTGTAGAAGAATGATGTAGTAATTACTATGGATGTATTAGTGGCTCTGCCAAGATGATGTGCATTCTCTTATTCACTTTTCTGCTACTTACTGATGTGAATTGAATGCATTACACTTGGAGGTTACCGGTGAATGACCTGTGGTTAGGATTACTGTCGGCATCTTAATTTCAAAAAAAAAAAAAAAGAACCGATGGGTGCCTAACTGGCTGGTCACATTCCCCAAATCCGCACAGGGTGGGTTCGGGGGATGTGACAGTCTCCATCATCACCATCATCCCCATCATCATCATCGTCATCATCAAGAATGAGAGAGTAGAAATCAGTGGCCACTGTAGACAGACTGGCAAAAAACTGATCTTGACGCTTATGAATCGCCTGAATATGAGCACGCTGGGTACTTAGCTCCTGTAGTACAGGTATGAAGAAGTCCATCCGCAGTTGCTGAAAGTACTCCTCTAAATCCCCTCGAGTGATGGGAAAAGGAGGAACACTAGATGAAGATGCACTAGGATCGGAATAAAATAGACGAGGTGGAGTAGGATCACGACGATACTCAAGAGGCGTTTGATTAACCAAATAATCCTCATTAGGAACTGTACCACCAGCCTCAGCTGCATCTGCCTCCATGACTTCAACAACATTAGCATTAACTAGGCCAACATGACGCTGAGACTGTGTCAATATGCGATGGGTAAAGGGCTCAGATAACTCGCGCAACATATCTGATGTGTAGATCAGTACACCCTGACCCACACAGATCCTAGTAATGACACTACAAAAAAGAAGAATAACAGTAAGTTGGCTAGAAGTAGCACTATCAATGGTCGTGAATATGACATAAGCTCTATCAATAAGAACTCGAGTTGCAACGGCATATAATAGAGTAGAGTGAGATCGAGTCAAGGTATTGGTATGACTCATTAGAGATAAAACATTTAAGACTACCAAATTGAGAAAATGGTAGTCCTCTGACAAAAACACCTTGTGGTGTAACACCCCGACCTTGATTAATTAATAATTAGTTTGCTAATTATGAATTAGAACCGACATAAAGAATAATTAAAAAATTAATCGGCAACCTTATGATGGTCATAAAGCACATCAGAAATGATGGCGAAATGTCCGAACCTAATTACCAATTAATTAGGTGAAATGATGTTATTTTAACACTATGGAAACTCGAATTAGCAAACTATGACGGCCACAAATAAATAATAACTGATTTGAGGCCTTTGATAACGAGGCTAACCAAAATATGAAACCCTCAGAAGAAACCGAGTCGAAAAATGAGCAACGGAGAAGAAAATATTTAGAAAATAGCCAAAACGGAATTCTGCGCCAACCAAACAGGGCCTAAGCCCAAAATGTGAAAAAATGTCCAAAAGTGAGGCCAAGGGGATTTGAACCCTTGACCAAGTGGGGCAAGATTCTTATTACCCAAAAAATTACCAAGTGGGCTGTTAGCATCTTTGTGCCTATATGTACAACCAATTTGTACTTAAACCTAAATTAGCCAAGGCCACCTCCCAAATTGGCCAATGGCCATGCATGCAATCCTCACATCATTAGCCCACATCATCTCTTTTAAACTCATATCAGCCAACGAACCCATTAAGTCTGATACACATATATACACCCATGTATATGTATAGGTTATATGTAAAAGAAATGCTATATTATATATATGCATACCCCACACCCTTTGACCCTCAAAAGGATCTGTGTACTCCTCAGATTGGTGTGTGAGTGTGTGTTCGTGAAGTAGATAGTAAGAGTGAATGTTAGAGAGAAGAGAGAGAAAAGGTGACCATATCCAAGTGTGTGTATGCATGTGAGTGTCTTTAAGAGTACCTAAAGAAGTCTGGGCAATTTGAGGAATGTTTGGAAGGTCAGATTCAAGCCATAAGAGAGAGAAGCTCACTGTTTGGAGGTATAACCTCAAAACTGTCCATTTCCCTTGTTTGAATTTCTATACTATTTTTGATGTTTTGAGTCCTATTAGTTGCATGCATGAGCTACTGTGACACCTAGTGACTGTTATGAATTAATTGGAAAGGCCAATGGGGCTTGAAGAACCCTAAACCGTGGAAACCGCCATGGACAGACTTAAAAAATAGTAGGTTTGAAACGACTTCCAGAAAAATGATTTTTGACACCCAAGGCCCAAAATAGACCTTGTAGGCATCCCAAAATCACCAAGACACGACCAAAAACCTCAAAGGAAGACCCTCGAATATGGAGTTGCAGGTTTCGGCCATGAAACCCAACCCCAGTTTTAGGTTCTTAAACCACGTTTTTGGAATAGGGGTTGAATCTCCTTGTCATGAGGATCATCTTGAGCCAAACCACACACGTTTTGGTGGTGAATCGAGGATTTACCAGTCAGTTACAAGTTTGATTATTTCTCCATGAATCGAATGTTTGATCTCTGATTCAAACACCCAATGAATGCCAAACCAGTCCTAGGGTTCCTAGAAACACCTTAGGGTTAAAAGCAGAGTGTAAAACATCTTGAAAAGCCATGAAATTGAGAAGAACCGAAACTGTAACTAGGGCAACAGTATATTGTATGGTGAAGAAGACGACGAGTTGACCGAGTTGACTCGTCCAACGCGTTCGGACCCACTGAATTGACTCAACCACGTGTCGAGCTACGGGATGGCCACCATATTATTGGAATGACGATGTTTAGGTTAGGTTTTAAATTTTAAAATCTTAGGGCTGACATCATCATGATGTCAGTATTACGTGTTGAACTAGCCTAAATCGGTTGGCTCAGTAAAAACCTGACCGGTTCACTTAAGAATGAACTAAACGCACTAGTTCAAACTGGTAGTTAAGAAAATAGTTTGTTGACCCCAGAAATTCTGGGAAATTCTACTGTGACCCAACCGAAATAAATTTAATATTATATTAATTATATTTAAATGTAAAACATTTCAAAAATGCCCCTAGGCCATAAATGAAGCAAACGGAGTCCAAATAAAGTAAATAAATAGTGTATTTTGACTATTTTGGACGTTCTGAACCCAATTGTGGGGTCCGTTTCGTGAGACGGGACTCCAAAAAATTAAGACGCGTTTAAGTATAAAATGACCAAATTATCCCTAGTGCCTCTAAAGTCAAATGGAAGTCCGAGAGGGTCTAAATTGACTTTCTTCGACGTTCCAGACCTAATGGTGAGGTCCATACTACGAAACGAAGTATGAAAATCTGACACATAAATATGTGAAGTTAACAAAGCAACCCTAAAAGTTAACGAAGCTACTAGAAGAGTATACATTAAGAGGATAGCGCTTAAGATAAAAGTTAGGATTTAATACGATCTAAGTATAAAATAGGGACATCAATAGGAGATATTTGAGGTACATAAGAAGTTAATAGATTATTTATGAATTGTTCTTAGGAGCTACAAAAGGGAAAGGAAAGACGTCGCAGTAAGCGCCAATCTTGGAGTATAAGGTGAGTAACCTTGCATTTGAAGTGGAGATTTAACTCCATAGATTTGAAAATGTTTAAGCTCCAAAATATCTGAAGCATTGAGTGTTAAATATTTCATGATTCCTATTTTAAAAATATTTTGTTCTTACAAATCTTATTGTGACATGCTCAATGAATGCTTTCTATTACAGTCTCTCTTAAAAGTATTTAACATGTCTACATATCCTGAAATTTCTTATTTCAAATATGTGAAGATTTTATCATGAAATCATGTTTTAAATACTCATGAAAAGTATCTATTTGAAGAAGCCATGTGATAAATGTTTTACCAGATAACAGTGCATAAGCACACAGGCAGGATTTTGGGTTCTTCGGAACTCAATTGACCTGTCAAAAGCCACATAGTCAGGATTTTGGGTTTCTACAGATCTCAATTGACCTGTCATGTGAAATGCCCGGTAGCAGGATCTAATCCCCCAAGCAATGAGATATCTCCACGTAAAGTAAAACGAGAGTCTGGTTCGAAACAGATTCCACCTAATCAAAGAGAAAAGATGACAAACGCTTTTGAAAATGGAAGCAGGCTTTACCCCCATTTTCACTATGCATGTTTATATGTTTTGAAGTAACGTTTTTGAAAATGGAAGCAAATTTTACCCCCATTTTTCACTATGCATGTTTATATGTTTTGAAATGTGTATACTATATTTAAAGAAATGTATGTTTAGTTTGAATACTTTAGATGTTTCAAAGCTATTTGTTATGAAGAATGCATATGCTCTATGTTCAAAGTATATGAGTAATTGGCAGTGAGTATTTTATAAACTCTCATGTGCAAAACCACTGCCAATTAAAACCCTATGAAAAATGCAGGAATTACTCACAAGCTTAGTTTAGCTTACCCGGATTTTTATCCGTCCCCCTCTCAGGTGATAGAAAGTAAGTCCTGGTTTTTGATGAAGAAAGTGTTTGATCTATGCTCATTTTGTGGAAGAGAGTAGGAAGTTCATTGCAGGATTAGCAGATTTTGGGAAGCACCAAGACTAATAGTTAGTCGCTTTTGGTTATAGACAATATGTAAGCGTTATGTAATTAAGTTTTGAAGGACAAATGAATATGTATTATGTATAAAACTTTGGAATTGTTATTTATGCTCTGAATGTATATTCATGTGTACCGCTATGAAAAGCGGCAGTATTGGGCAGATGTGCGAAAGACTTAAATAAGAAAAGAAAAGAAAAAGTTTTTACGCTTCCGTAACCACAGGCCGCACCGCCGTCCGATACTGTTGCTTATGGGAGCCTTGCCCTAAAGCCTCGGCCGAAGTGTGGCGGTCGCAATACGAGATCCGCATAAGGTGGAGTTCGGGTCGTGACATGTGGCAAACGAGCACCTATGACCTGAAAAATCTCAGACCTATTACGATGGAGTGCCCTAGCTAGGACCTCCTCCTTAGGTGTAGTGCCTGGAGCATAAGGAAAACCAGGTTGATCCTTATGAGGAATGGCAAGGAACTCTACGATAAGAGAATGATAAGTGATTATAGTGATTCCGCTAAGAGAATGATAGGTGATCTTAAAACCTCTATAGGCAAAGCATGATCATAAAACATAAAATGTAGGCAATCAATTCAATCTCACATTCTCATGAATGTGCAAATAAACTAACTCATCTCATGAAATTAAGTTTGTTTCAAAAACTTCAAAACATCGTTGAATGATTTATCATTCAATAAGCACAAACAACTATAATGAATTGTTTCTTGGATGATATGATCAAAATAATTTATACAAACTCCCCCTTAATGTATTCATAAGGAACATTGAACTTTGTTCAGCTATAAGGCATTAGCATTCATCAAGGTGGCTTTCACATAAATTAGGGAGGCAACTATTTTCAAAGGTACACCCCTTTGCTAGCATACATACTGTCCTACAAGTAGCCCTTTCCTTGTCAAATATAGAGAAGACCTTTTTTTTTTCTTTCTTTCACGTTGGTGCTGAGACTTAAGTATTTATATCATAGTCATTGAAAAACACTTTCTTCTAGCCATGGATTTATTGAATGATAAGTATAAGACTGTCATAATCCATTGTCTCAACAAAGTTAATCTCATAGGATAAGTGTAATACCCCGACCCAATTTTAACCGAGTGAACTATATGAGTCGGTAGGAATGGACGAGTTGGATTTAAAATTATTTCAAATGTACCAAAAATGCCAGGGCAAACGAATAACGACAAAAATAAAATAAAATGAAAATAAAAATGAAATAAGGAACAAGTATATTAATGAAATAAAATATGGATAAAAATGAATTATTTATATATGTGTACATGTACATATCTATATACATGTGACATAAATATATATATATATATATATATATGTAAAGGTGTGTATATGAGTATCAGTTATAACATGTAAAGGAAGAATTAAAAGAGGGGTTATGGATGCAGGGGGTTATGCGCAGGAAATGGAAAGGCTAAAGAGAAAAAAAAAAAAAAAAAAAAAACAAAACAAAACAAAACATGTTATGTATATATCTATATATATATATGTAGATATATATATATGTATATTAAATACATAAGGGAGGGGGGTTACGAACAAGAAAATAAAAAGAATTGAGAGAGGGGCGTTACCATTGGGCATGCATTACATGCGTTAGAAAAACTGAAACGGGGCGGAACCGAAGGGATTAAGCGAGAAAGAGAGAGAGACGTGGGGCGCATGCACTGATATATGTGGATATACACAGGAGTTGTTCGTAGGAAATGGATATCCATTTTTGGTAGCAAGCAAGGCATTGTGTTTAATCCCACTACAACAAATGAAATGCCATGTGATCTAATCTGAGTGAGTGAACAAATACGTTCTTTGATAGCTGGAATTGTATAGTTATTTGAAGGCAAGAACCCACCAACATCAACAGCAACTGTAACTGCAACTGCATTCATTTCAAAGGAAAACAAAGAAGGAGGAAACTCGAAAACTAGGTAAGTGGGTCGTTTCTGTTTTATTTTTTTGTAAAGCATGAAATATAGATTTGAACGTAGGATCTTTATGAGCATGAGAATAGGATTCGTTAGCAAAAGAAATCAAAAAAAATGATGCACCAATGGGAGAGATATAGGCCTTTACAAGGGTGTCGGGATAACTGGGTTTGTGTAAAAATCATGCATAAAATTATGTTTTGATGATGTATAACTATTTAGAATATATGTAGATGAGGTTTAGGGGTGATTAAGGTGGAACAATCGTGACTCAAATGTCACAAAAATGGAAAAAAAAAGTGGTCACCGGAAAACCGGCCACCGTTGGAAAAGCTACTGCCGTAGCACAATGGTAGCCCAAAAATCTCACTATGCTCCTTTGGAATGGTAGATATCAGACCCCTCGACATACCCAATCAAATCCCATCGAGAGAACTCAAGAAAGTCACCGCCGGCGAGTCATCGTCGCTAGGGGTGATGATCGGAAATGGTGAAGAAGCCACTGCTGCACGTTCGGTGTGGGGCTCAGATCTGGTTAGATTAGTGCCCAACCCACTTGGTGATAAAATGTTGCAGCTTTGATGTTTTTTTTAAAGAGTTTAAAACCTGATTTTGGGGGTGTTTGGTTGAGGGCTTAAGGAATTGGATTTGGATTTGGAATAGCTTGTTCCTGTTGGATGTTCCTGTCCATTGTTTGGCTCAGTATAAAAAAAAAAAAAAAAAAACACGTGGGGCAGTATCAAACCCAAGACGCCTCAACATAAAGGACTCTAACCTTTAAGAGGTGGACCACTGTGCCATAGTTGCATTAAATTAATTTAATTAATTAGTTTAAATTAATTAATTACCAAATTAAATTGCGATATATAAATTAGTCAATGAATAATGAAGACTTATTGTTTTGGACCTTCTGGATTTAATGGTGAGGTCCGTTTCATGAGACGGAGTCCCAAAAAATAAAATACCCGTAGGATGTCAAAATGACCAAAATGCTCCTACGTCAAAGGTGAGTCAAACGGACTCCGATTGAGTTAAGTAAATAGTGAATTTTTAGTATTTCAAACCTACTGGACTCATCGGTGAAGTCCAAATTGTAAAAATAGAACCTGAAAAGTAGAGACACGTAAATTAAGTTCAAGAGCATAAAATAGTAAAAGAGATATTTAGAGTAGCGAGGCATAAATTCAATAAATGACATAAAATCTGAAACGTGTTTATTGATGTATAGGCAAGTCAAAAGGAAAGGAGAAAGTCACGGGATACTAGGACACTGATAAGGTAAGTAAACTTCTATCTCTTATACGTGGTTTTCCAAGCCACGATCTTTCTACTATTGCCAAGACTTGTACTTATGTATGTATCTACTGTTATTGTTCCCACTATTGATATTGTCCTATCTGGTGGAGGCCTATTGATTGATATCTCATGATTTGATGCATTGTACTAACACCTATCATTGTATGCATGTCATGTTAGTTCATACATTGCATGTTGAGACGCTAAATGGACAAATGGTGATGGGAGTGTTTTTATCGATTGACTGGACCTACGGGCCGATTGCCGGGACCTACGGGTCAAATCCGTGATCGGACATATGGTGATGGGGGTTTTCTTACATATAGAGTTACGAGGGCATTTCATATGCATTGATGTTAACTGTTCACTCATTAATTGTGTTTGACTGTTACCGTTTTACTATGGCAGTATTCCTGTTGATTGTGATTATTGGGCTTTACTGTTCATTGGCCTTGTGGCACTTTACTGCTAACTGAAATCATTGTCATGACTGGCTATCATGTTATCTTGAATTCATGTTTTCCTATGTAATCTATAACCTGTATTTGAGATAGGCTTTTACTTACTGGGCTTTATTAGCTCACCCCCCTTACAAATTTTTCAGGTGAGAATGTTACAGAACCACAGTAAGAGATCAAGAGCTTAAGGTGACAGTTGAGGAGCATGATAGTAGTGAATGAAGTCTCTCCCATGTACTCACCACCTAAGAGTGGTTCACGATCAGTTTATTGTTAGTTTAAGTATAGTCTTTGAACAATAATTGTAATAAAGCTTCCGCACTTTAATGTCATGTTTATATTATTTACCGATATCATTGGTAAAAGAATGGAAAAAGTAGGGATGGCCATTGGGCCGGCCCCACGACACGAGATTCGCATAGGGTGGGTTTCGGGTCGTGAGAATAAGAGTGTATGTGTGAGAGTGAAAGAGAGCAACAAAAATTAAAGAAATTGAATGCATTCAAATACTTATGACAATGCATGTACAACTAGAAATATGAAGATCAGGTTTCAAGGTCTCATTGTCATCAAAGTAGAAATCTCCCTTTTAAAAAAAAAAAAAAACTATACTAAAAAAAGAAATGAATCCTCAATTGATAGAAAAAATACCAATAGATTTCCTAAGGTTCTCAAACCTAAGACTATCTAGAGGTTTTGTGAAAATATCAGCATGTTGAAGGTCAGATGGGACATAATTCAAGGATGTGACACTATCTTCAACAAGTTCTTTGATGAAGTGATGTCTAATGTCTATATGCTTAGTCCTAAAATGTTGAACATGATTTTTAGAGATATTAATTACACTCGAGTTATCGCAATATACTATTATAGTATCAACTATTATTCCATAATCCTCTAACATTTGCTTCATCCACAAAAGCTGAGCACAACAATTACCTACAACAATATACTTTGCCTCGGCTGTGGAGAGAGAAATTGAATTCTATTTTTTACAATGACAAGATACTAGAGAATTTTCCAAGCAAAAACAAACACCAGAAGTACTCTTCCGATCATCAACATTTCTGGCCTAATCTGCATCAAAATATATAGCTAAAGTAGCACTAGTATCAATGGAATACTAAATGCCATATTCTAAAGTTGCATTAACATATCTAACAACCAATTTTAAGGCAATCAAATGTGACTCTTTAGGTTTAGACTAAAACCGTACACAAACCCCAACACTCAAGGCAATATCAGGTCTACTAGAAGTGATACAAAGTAAACTACCTATCTTGTTCCTGTACAGTGTGGGATCTACATCTTTGCCTATTATGTCACTACTAAGCTTTGTACTAGTACTCATAGGAGTTCTTGCATGCTTAGTATTGTCTAAACAAAATTTCTTAACTAACTTTTTGGCATATTTTGATTGAGAAATAAAATTTCCATCTCTCATCTATTTAACTTGGAGTCCTAAGAAAAAGTTCAACTCACCAACCATACTCATTTCAAAACCTACTTTCATCTCTTCAGCAAACTTATGAGTATGTTTAGTGCTAGTGGAACCAAAAACTATGTCATCAACATAGACTTGTGCTTTTACAAAGTCCTTTCCATCTAACCTCACAAACATAGTCTTATTGGCTCCCTCTCTTGAGAAACCTTTCTCAAGGAGATATGAAGATAGCCTCTTATACCAAGCTTTAGGAACTTGCTTTAAACCATATAAGGATTTCTTAAGACAATAAACATGACTGGGACATTATTGATCCTCAAACCCCTTGGGTTGTTCCACATAGACTTCCTCCTTAAGAATGTAAAAAGACACTCTTAAAATCTATTTGATAAAGCTTGAATTTCAAATGACATGATATGGCTAGAAGTAATCTCACACTCTCTAGTCTAGCAACTAGAGCAAAAGTCTCATCAAAGTCTTTCCCCTCAACCTGGGTATAACCTTGAGCAACCAACCTAGCCTTGTTTCTAACAATGACACCATGTTCATCTAACTTATTCTTAAAAATCAACTTGTTTCCAATGACATTACTATCTCTAGGTGAGATCAATTCCCAAACATCAATTTTTTTTACTTGAAGTAACTCTTCTTGCATAACAAGAATCCAATCATCATGGAGAAGAGTTCCTTTCACATTCTTGGGTTCTATTTGAGAAGTGAAGCAATGAAAACTCAATTCACTCTTAATTTAAGCTCTTGTCTTGACCCTACTCTTAGGATTTCCTATGATATTGGAGGGATCATAAGCTCTTTCAACCCAAGTTGGAACATTTTTCTCATTAGAGGATGTAGTATCATCTCCATCTTTAACCCTTTATCCTCATTATTTAAAATGGGCTCATCAAGGATAATTGGATCATCCATATTTCCTAAGGTAGCTACTTTTTCAAAGTTATCAATTACACCATTGCTTGACTCTATAACAGTGAGAATTTTAAGATTATAAACTCTATAAGCTCTATTGTTGGTAGAATAACCTAAAAAGATACCATTATCACTTCTTTGATCAAATTTTCCTAAATTTTCTATGTCTTTCAAAATATAGCAATGACTACCGAAGAATTTGAAACACTTAAGGCTAGGTTTCTTACTGGTCCACAACTCGTATAGAGTCTAACTCGAACCTGGTTTAAGATAAACCCTATTAATCATGTGACAAGCCGTATTGACAACTTTAGCCCAAAACTTTCTAGGGCTAGTCCTCCCAAAGAGCATGGCTCTTGCCATTTCTAGAATGACTTTATTTTTTCTCTTAACCACCCCATTTTGTTGAGGCATCTTAAGAGCTGAAAACTTATGTTTTATGCCTAGGTTATCAAAATAATTAGTGATGGGGGATTTTTTAAATTTAGTACCATGATCGCTTCTTACCCTCACAATTGTGTAACCTTTCTCATTTTAGATTCTCTGACTAATCCTAATGACAACATTAAACACATCAGAATTTTACTTGAGGAAATCTACAAAAGAGTATCGAGAGAAATCATCTACCATAACTAGGATATATCTCCTACCACCAAGACTCTCAATTCTAATAGGACCCATGTCACGACTCGAAACCCACCCCGTGCGGATCTCGAGTTGCGACTGCCGCCCCAAGACCCGAAGGTCTTGGGGCAAGGCTCGTACATAAGTGACGGTATTGAATAGATGTGCTTCATGTGTTTGCGAAAGCGTGAAAAACTTTTTCTTTTCTTTTCTCATTTTAAAATTTGCACACCCGTCCGATACTGCTGCTATTCACAATGGTACACATGATCATACACTCAGAGCATAATTAAAAACTTAAAGGCTTTTATAATGGATACATGTTCAACTGCCCCTTGGGGCTTAATACATAACAGTTCACTACCTTACTAAAACAAAGGTTACAACTTAAGTTCATGATACCTAACAAAAGAACTACTTAGATGTCCCTTCCAAAAATAGCTAGGCTCATCCTTATCGTTTTCCAATCAGCCCTATTGTCAATCACCTGAAAGGGGGATCCGAACAAAGTCCGGGTAAGCTAATCTAAGCTTGTGAGCATTTCCAGTATTCGTCATGGGGTTTCAATTAGTAGTGGTTTTGAGTACATAAGAGTTTGTAAAACATTCACTGCCAATTGCTCGTATACTTGAACATAGAACATATACATTTCTTAAAACAGATAGCTTCGAAACATTTAAAGTATTCAAGCTAAACTCGTACTTCATCAAATAGAGTATATAACTCAAAACATATGCATTTCATAAAACAGATAGATTTGAAACATTTAAAAGTATTCAAGCTAACATATACTTCTTCATATAAACTTCAAAACGTATAGCATAACATGTATTTCTTACATAGAGTATATAAAAGTCAAAACATATGCATATTGAAACTGAGGGTAAAACCTGCTTCCATTTTCAAACTCATTTGTCATCTTATCTCTTTCATTAGTGGAATCCGTTTCGAACCGGACTCCCATGTTACGTATAAATGGAGATAACCTAACTGAACCGATCAGGATCGTCTTCTTGGTCCCTAAAAGGTAGGTAAGACTCATTTCCTGACAGAACAGATAGGGTTCCTCGAGGTATCTTATGTCTAGGGGATTAGATCCTGTTACCTGGCATTTTGACAGTAAATTGAGTTCCGTGCAACCCAAAATCCCATCATATTTTTATAGATTAATTGAGTTTCGTACAACCCAAGAATCTGTTATTTGAAAAGTCGTTGAGTTTCGTACAACCCAACCAAAAACCCATGGTGCTTAGGCACAATTTTTCTTACATTCAAATACATTTAATTCATGATTTCTTCAAATAGGTGCTTCTCATGAACATTTAAAACATCATGTACATAATTCCATAACAAATCCTTTAAACATTTGATATAACAAAATCAGAACACTTTATATAATTTGGCATTTAAAACTTTAGACATGCTGAAATATGTTTGAAGAAAACTATGGTAGAATCCATTCACTAAGCATGTCATAATAGAGTTTATAAAACAGAACAATTTAAAACTGAATCATGTAAATACTGAATTTGGAATTTCAAGCACTTCATATCTTTGCATTTAAAACCTTTTCAAATCCATGGAGTTAAATCTCCACTTCAAATACAGGGTTACTCACCTTGGTCCTTTAGGGTTAGTGCTAATAATGCGCTTTCCCACTTTCCTTGTAGTTCCTAAGAACAATTCATAAACATTTCATCAACTTCACATTCATTGTAATATTATCTCGATATTCCTTAACTTATGCTTAAATCGTATTAGATCCTAAAACAATTTCATAATTTCATATGTACTTAACTTAACTCGTACTCTTAACCTATGACACAATTTAATGTGTTAGAAATTAAATTCATTTTAATTTATACTCTTCTGGTAGCTCCATTAACTTAATTTAAATTTATTTACTTCACATATTTACGTGTCGTGTCTTTTCGTAATTCATTTCCTCGTATACGCCTTAGATTAGTACTTTGGCATTACTTTAATTTATAGTCATCTGACAGATGCTATTCAAAAAAATTTATGTCTTTTTATTTTAGACATTTCTTTTGGTCGAATAGACTTTACCATTGAGTCTGGAGTGTCGAAGAAAGTCGGTTTAGGCTTTCCAAGAATTTAATTCGGACTTTCGTATGAAAAAGGGCAAAATGGTCATTTATCGTTTTACGTGTCACATTTTTTCGTACTTCGTTTCATAATTTGGACTCCATTATTAAGTCCGGAAGGTCGAAGAAAGTCAATTTAGACCTTCCCTGGTTTTAATTTGGCTTTTGAGGTGCTAGGGGTAATTTGGTCATTTTATCCCCTTACGTGTCTTTATGTTCGGGACCTCATCTCGTGTTGTGGACCTCACCATTGGACTCAGAAGGTCTGAGATAGTAAGAATACACTAATAACTTATTAATTTTGGACAAGGGGTATTTTGGTCATTTACCTCTTTACGTGTCTTTTTTTTTTGGGCCCCGTCTCATAAAACGGGCCCTACCATTAGCTTCAGAATATCCAAAATAGTAAGGATACACTATTCATATGTTTAATTTGGACTTCATTTGCTTCATATATGACCCAAGGGCAAAATAGTAATTTTGTTTTATTTATTAAATAATTAAATTTATTATTTAATTATTTTCCAGGGGTGTAATTGCATAATTTCTCCATCAGTTGGGCCACAGTGAAATTTCTCATAGTTTTGGGGTCAAACCGTGAATAACAAAAGGTTTGGTTTATTTAATTTTAAATAAATCAGAAAACCAGTTGGTCCAGTCCAATTTGAAGTGAACCGGTCTGGTTCCTTTACAAACCAACCGGTTTACCCAGTTTGCCACGTGTTGCTGACGTCACGATGACGTCAGCCCTAATGTCTTTTAAATTGAAAACAAAACGTTGCCGTATAAATAAACCTAACCCGTTGGATCCGGTTTGACCCTGACCCGTAACCGACCTATAGCCGACCTGAAACAGTGTCGTCTTCCCCACGATCATCCCTGTGTTACCCTAATCTCCAATTTTCATTTTCTTTAATTTCATATAGTTTGGATCAATGGATCCTTACTGTTTTTGTTTCGTTTTGTTCCTGAGGTACCCAGAATCCATTTGGCATTCGTTTTGGAGTTCAAAGTGAACTCTTTGCTTCGGTTTAAGCCTCGATAATTAGACCTGTAAATCGTCGGTTCATACTCATTTCTTGATCATTTCCCATGAAGTTGGGTTTGTTTTGTTCCTCTATTCATGAGGTTTCATATTTCATTAACAAGGGTAGGTTAAATCTCATGTTTTTGAGTTTTGTTTTGGGAACCCGAACCTGTAATTGGATTTTTGAAGGTTAAATCATGAGCTTGGTGGTCGCGTAGTCGGGTTTTTAACACCCTTAGAGGGTTTAGTCGAGGTCCCCATGAGCCAAACATGGTTTAATCACCATGGGTTCAGACCTGCTTGAGCAAGGTCTCCCATGGTGGTTCTTCGTGGGTTTACATTTTTTCTGTGTTTTTAAGCTCCAATTTCATACTTAACCTTGTTAAAACATGTTATAAACATCATATGTAAACTAACAATGCTTAAATAGTTCATAGGTAGGAAAGTTTTCTAGAGAGAGAAAATGTTAAGTTTTTGATGTTTTACCTCTAACAGTGACTCCCTCTTCCTCCTCCTTCCTCCGAGGTCTCCTTTCTCTTCTTTTAAACTCTCTCTCTCTCTCTCTCTCTCTCTCTCTCTCTCTCTCTTTCTTTCTCTTTCGTGTGTTGTAATGAGGTGTGTGTATGATTGTGTACATGTGTATAAGGATCTATGGCCATCACTTCACTCCCATTCTCCATCAAATCAGCCCTACTTACCTTCTGATTTTGGGCCATCCCTTCTCCCATTCCTCTTCACCTAATAGCATATAATATACATATTTTGTACATAGGCCCTTACCTTCCTTAACTTCATGTCTCCTCCATGTATATATATATATATATATATATATATATATATATAATATATCACACACTCACACACCCTCACGGTTCTATGTACACACACACACACACATATATATATATTTAAATAAATTTCTTATGTTTAATTAATTAATAAATTAGTTATTCAATTAATTATATTTTATATTAATTATAACTAATACTTAATTTATCATATTAATAAATTAATTTATCATATTCTTAAGGGCATAATATCTACACTCATTTTTTCATAACCTCGTAAAACGTGCCTCATTACCCAACATTCTCGGGTCGGGGTATTACAACCCATCAAGTCCATATGGATTAATTCCAATGGTCTAAAGGTTGATAAAGAGGAAGATTTTTTATGTGATACTCTAGTTTGCTTAACTTTCTAACACGTACAACATATATTTGTAAACGTCTTACCTAGTTTTGGTAGTCCACAGACTAGGTCTTTATTTGAGAGAATCTGCATATCTTTAGTGTTCAAATGACCTAGTCTCTTATGCCACAAATGACAGCTTTCAACCTTAGCACTGTTACAAACGACAATGGGATTTGGTATTATTCTATAACAATTATCAATTATCTTAATCCCTTATAGGACACACCTACCTTTTGTGTCAAAAACTCTACACTCTTTTTTTGAGAAGTGGACTGCAAGACTGTCATCATATAGCTGACTTATGCTGATTAAGTTAGCTCTCAAACCATCAACACACAGAACATTTTCTATTTTAGGAAGTCTTTCAAGAAGAACTGAACATTTTCCTAACACACTAGATTTACTACCATCACCAAAAGCAATAGCCTCACCATTGTACTTCTCCAATTGAGAAAATAAAGACCTATCTCCAATCATATGCCTTGAACACTCACTATCAAAGTCCAATTGAGTGATATTTGGAGCATTCAAAACAGTGTGAATAACAAGACAATTAAACCTATCTTTCTTAACCCACACTTGCCTGAATTTCCTAAAGTGACTCTTGTTATCATTAGTTCTAATCTTAGAGTTGTATGATGATCTAGAATAATTAGTCATAATATCAACTCCTTGAGCTAAACTCTGAGATTTCTAAACTAAGCTGTTCAATTGTTATTTCATGATAGACAACACAGATTTTGGCATATTAGAGTTTTGGTGATATTTGACTCTCTTAGCCTCTTTACAATATTGCTTTGTGTGTCCTTCTTTCTTACAATAACTATAATACCATACATTTGGTTGAGACACAACTTGAGGCTTTTGAGCAGGAGACACAAACTTAACTGGCATTAAAGGTGCCTTTTGAGATTGATTGGTCACAGTGGGTTTTTTATAATCATGAACAATATCATATCCCAGACCAATGATATTACTTTTGAAGGTGACATTGTTCAACATTTTCCCTAATTTATTAGACCAATCTTCAAGAGTAACTTTTACTTCCTTAGCTTTTATAAGTTCCACTTCAAGATTATGAATTCGACCTTGGAGATAAATCTTTTCAAACTTATTAGAGACAAGCTCCTTCTTCAAACTATCAATCTCCAAACCTAAGGAATTCCTTTTAATCTCAACTATTTTTAACTTCTCAAGAAGAGTAACTCGATTAGCCTTGAGCTGGCTAATAAGAATTTTATATTCAGTATTAGCACCCTTCCCTTTTTTAGCCAATTTTAATTTGGCCGCAAGCTTGAGATTTAATTTCTTGAGTTTAAGTGACGCTTTATTCAATTGATCACAAGCTGCATGTATATTATGATCGATTTCACAGTCACTATCACTCATTGAGGAATCTTCACCATCAAAATCTTTTTCACTAACATCATTGGTTAGAGAAATTTCAAGAATATTGGTGGTGATAATGAAGGCTAAGAACTATTGTTCTTTTTTTTTTTTTCCTCATCCTCTTCATTATCATCATCAGTCAAGGTTGAGGTCATAGCCCTAGAATTACTATTTCCCTTATTTTTCTTTTTGTTGGGGCAATCTGCAGCGATGTGACCATACTTATGGCAATCATAGCATTCTATGGGAGATGGACCAGATGATTGATTTGAGGTTTTTATCCTATCACTACTAGAGATTGATTTGCCTCTTAAGTTGTTTGAGATTAAATTTGGCTTTTTAAAAGAGCTTTCTTGATTGGATGAACTATTTTTCCTACTTTTAAGAAATCTATTGAATCTTTTGACAAATAGGGCTTAATCATCATCATTAAGAGATGTAGTGTAGAGATTTGAAAAATCAGGGTGAATTTTTCATTTTTGCTGATAGGGCACTATTCATGCACTATTGTTGGTAAGGCATTATACATGCATCATTTAGACATAAGTCATGTTTAGGAGCATAATTTGAGTATACCATAGAAGATAAATATGCTTAGAATGTTAAAATACACCTTCTATGAGAATTTGAGCCTAATTAGAGATAGTTTAAAAAATAGACCATAAAGGGCATCCCGGGTGGGTCCGGCCGAATCCGCCAACAGGCAAAAATAAATTTTTTTAAAAAATTTTCATTTAAAATAATTTTAAGAACTTTAGCTAAAGCAGAATGTCGAATTGGGACGAGTTGTAGTGTAACGGGGTCCCGAACTCATTAAGGGCAAAAGGGTTTTTTTACCTTTTGGCCCCCTTTACTATAAATCGGACCCTTAGTGTAAAAATTTCATAATTTGGTCTAGAGAAAACACAACAACTTGTGCATGGAGAGAAAAGTGAAGAAAACCTAGGGTTTTCCAACTCTCAAGCCTCCAAAACTCATCTCTAGGCTTGGATTTTCATAAGGCTTCCTTCTAGGAAGTTGTTTCCCATGTCAAGGGCTACTGTTCTTACCAATTAGTTCAGCTGCATAGTGAGCACAACTCCTAGGGTTGAGAAAAACCCTTTTAGGTATGATATTTTTCTAAGTAAGGAATGGAGTTGAGTTTCATTGCATTTTTATAAGTTTATTGAATGATTTATATGTTTACTTATTGTTAGAAAGTCACTTAGTATGTAGTTTCTTTGAAAACCTAGAGTTGGTAGTTTGTGTACTTGTGTGTTCTTTGAGAATTTGTCAAAGTGATGAACATGTAACTTGAATATATGTTTAATTCATTGCATTGTGACTTATGTTCATGTGGATGAAGTCTTGTGTTTTGAAAGATATGGTTGTTTAATGCATCGATGCTTTGTGTAATTATGTATTTTTTGAGAATTGGTAAAGTAGTGAACATGTAACATCAGTATATGTTTAATTGATTGTATTATAGCATATGTTCATGTGGAAGAAGTTTTGTGGTTTGAAAGTTATAGTTTACTTTATGTATGATGCATGATTTAAGGTTTATCTCATGTATTTGATAAAATGTCGCATTAAGATTGCATAGAAAAATTAAGGCATATTGGCATAGTGTGAATCTCTAAAAACATAGTGTGGGTTGACCACATTGGTGCTATGCATTATGAGGGTGTAGATTCCTGTGGTGAAAAATCTAAAATTGGCCATGGTACTCGCGATCCAACGGGGACAGACCGTGAAGCGAGACATAGATTGGTACTTATGTTCCAATGGGGAAGGGCGGTTGAGTGAGACATTGGTGTGGAATAGAGTTGCATGTGTGTGTCACGCATGTTGCCATTGTATTGCATTGATGAATTGAAAGGCATATAGTTTATAAATGTACACTTTTCATATGCCAGCGCCTTGGTTGCATTCAAAAGTATTTAACACATATCTTCTTCAAATGAATGCTTTTCATGATCATTTAAAATATGACTTCTTCAAATATATGCATTTAAGAGCATTTAAAACATAGTGTTCATGACTTCATGATAGAATCTTCTAATACTTGGAATATGCGAATTTAGAATATTTAAAGAGATTTGGCATTTTAAACTTAGACATGCTAAAACATATTTTTAAGGAAGACTGAAATAGAAACCATTTTGAGCATGTCACAATAGGGTTTATAAAAATAGAAATATTTTAAAACAGGAATCAAGTAAATATTGAATTCGATATTCAAATGCTGTAGATATTTTGAGCTTAAAACTTCTTCAAATTCAAGGAGTTAAATCTCCACTTTAAATACAGAATTACTCACCTTTGTCCTTTAGGGTTAGTGCTAATAGTGCGCTTTCCCTCTTCCTCTGTAGTTCCTAAGAACAATTCGTAAAAAGTCTTTTAACTTCACATTGACTTCAAATATCGCCTATTGATGCTCTTAACTTATTCTTAGTTCATGTTAAATCCTAATTTTCATCTTCGACTTTATACATTTTAAGTATACTCTTCTAGTAGCTTCATTAAATTTTAGATTTGATTCTATAACTTCATATGTTTACATGTCATATTTTTTCGTACTTTATTTCATAATATGGATCTCACCATTGGGTCCGGAACGTCGAAAAAAGTCAATTTAAACCCTCTCGGATTTTCATTTGGCTTTAGAGGCACTAGAGGCAATTTGGTCATTTTATACTTTTAAGTGTCTTTATTTTTTAGGGTCCCGTATCACAAACGGACCCCACCATTGGGTTCAGAATGTTTGAACTAGTAAACTTACACTATTTATTTGTTTAATTTGGACATCGAAAACTATTTTAATAAATAACTAATTTAATTAATTAATTACATATTAAATATATATTATTTCTATATATGTGCACATGTGGTTGGCATGGAACAGTGGTTGGCTTGCCCTCTTACTGCCCCGAGCTCCTGAGTTCAATATCCAACAGCAACGCGCCTTCCTCCCTTTTTCCTAAAAGTTGTTTCTAATTACATAATATATACATATATAGTGGCCCCTTTAATCACATAAGTGTGCGTAGCATAGTGGTGGGCATGCCCCCACTTGCCACGACCTCTCAGGTTCAACACCTACCTATGGTAGGTTCTTCACCCCCCTTTTTTTTTCTTCCAAAAACTGAAACAGTTTAAAGAAAAACAAAGCCCAATGGTGCAGCACCTCACAGCAGCCCGTCACTGCGCCTAGTCCAATCCCATGACCAACCCAAGGCCCAGCTGTGACCCAGCCCAAAGCCTGGCCTGCTCCTTCTTCTTCCCCCACGCATTTTCGGCCACAATCGAGCAGCTCCAATCACCTTCTCCGGCAACGTTGACCGGACTACACCAAATATATACATTTTTTTTTTGTTTTTTCTTCATTTTTTCATGATTTTGAAGCCTAGGTTCACTTTTAAACACTCTAAACAACTTCAAATTTTAAATTTCTCCAACATCAACTTGCTGATAAACTTTCATATCTTCTTCATTTCTTCACCATTTTTCATGCGGTTTCTTCCTATGTGCTCCATTTTTCTCATAGAATTTAACCATGTAATTTTTTCTAAGCTTTAAGCAAGTTTATGAAAAACTCAGAAATGAATTATTTGAATTTACAATAAATTTTCTTACCTCTTTCTTCTTGTTTTTCTCTTCTTCCCCTTCTGTTTTCCACTTTTGAATATCCCAAAACTTCCTTTAGCTTCTTATTCTCCTTCCAATGCATGCTTAGTGCATGGTTTGTATATATAAAGCAAGTTGGCTGAAATTCCCTCTTTCTCTCTTCCTCCCTTCCTTGACTTTCTTCTTTTGCTTTTAATTTTCTCTTTTTCATTTTTTCAGACTTCCAGCTTTACATTAAATGTTCTACTGATATTTGTGTTCATATATATATATATATATATATATATATATTATACTAAAACACACACTACACACATTATTTACACATAGTGGGCTGCCGACAGCCCACTCTCTTATTTCCCTCATCTTTCCATTTTACATATATATATATATATATATATATTTGCTTATTTCTTATACACATATATACACACTTTAATGTGTATATTTTAATATACCTACATATATAGATATATATATATATAATAATATATACATACATACACATATTTATATATATGCATGCCCTTACGTATATGTTTACTCATTGGGGCATATGTCCGTACATTGTTTGGGTATTATACCCGACACTTATTTTTTCATAGTTTATTTTAAACTAGAAAATTCAAATCTCGATATACGAGTCAAATTACCAGATTAATTTAGGCCAGGGTGTTACAGAGCATGCCTAGATTTTTTAAGTAGGGAAATAAATGACTTAAAAAGAAAAAGAAAGGTAAGGAAATGGAAATAAGGGCCAATTAGTCCAAAAATTACTTAAGGTCTAAAAATAAGGAAAAATGGTAAAATGGTCATTTTATATGTTATAGGGCCCCACACCAAGTTTGGTGATGAAATAAATTGAAATGGGTATAAAAATATCAAAATCAAGATTTTTGGTCAAGGTTGGAAAATTTGGTACTGTAGCATTTTAGCTACAGGTTTACTGTAGCAATGAACAGTAGCTATAGTGAACCAACAACAGACTATCCCAGGACATCCCCTGGCCCATGCCTGCGCCGCGTGCCCAGTAAATCCCTTTCGCGTGCACGCCTGCCCCTACGCACCCTATGCGTCCTACAGCCCAGCCTACTGCCTTGTCGCGCCCCTGCTACCTTGCCCTGCTATGCACTTATGCCTTGGGCATGCCATGGGCATGCCATGACTTGCCTTTCAAGGCCATTTGATTCCATGTTTGACACCACATTTTGGAGCCCATTTTAGGTCACTTTTGGCCATTATACCAAGCCATGTTGGGCACTTTTTTGGGACACATTTTAGTCATATTGCAGGGCCATGTTTGGCCACCTCCTTAGGCAATTTTTGATAGAATTTTTGACCTATTCTTGGTCTATGTCCTAGGGCATTTGGGGCCCATTTGGACTAGTATTCCAAGGCATATTTAGAGACATTTTGGGGCTATCTTGGAGGCCATGCTTGAACATGACTTAGACTAATTTTGACATTGGTTGGGGGAGCTATTTGATTGGTATTTGAAACCCATCTTAGGGTAAGTCTAGTAGGAAATTTTCATTCTTAATTTTGGAAAAACGTGAGAAAATAAATGTGTAATCAATTAAATCCATTTAATTGTCCTTTCTTAATTTTTCTTAATTCATTTCACTCACTCCCCAAGTTTATGAAAATTCAGGGCGTGACATGTAGACTCAATGTCTTGTTCCTCTTCAGATTTTTCTTGAATTGATTTCAAGGCTATGTTTTTCAGTCTCCTATTATTTTTAAAATTCAACTCTCATGGAGTTAACATCTTTGATTTCTTCTATGGTAATGACTTTTGGTTGGAATTGCTCAGGTAGAGATCTTAACAACTTGCAGCAAAATTTTGTGCTCCTCAATTATTTCTCCAAGATTAAAAGAAGAATTGACAACATCACTTAGTTTTGCATAAAAATCATTAAAAGATTCAGACTCATCCATTCTAACTGATTCAAACTTAGAGGTCACCATTTGAAGTTTGGACCTCTTCATAGTTGTAGTACCTTCATGGGTAATCTGTAGGATTCCCTAGGCATCCTTAGATGTCTCATATGTCATAATACGCCTAAACTCATCAGCACTAACAACATTAAAAATTGCATTCAACCTCTTAGTATTGTAACCACTCAATCTAAGTTCTAATTCATGCCATTCAATTCCTTGTTTTTTAGTGGTAACTACAGTAGTGGGGTGGATCTAACTACTGACAATAATTAACCAGACACGTTCATCAATAAATCTAAGGAATGCTTTCATCCTAGCTTTCTAATATGCATATTAGTACCATCAAACAATGAAGGACGAGATATAGAACATCCTTCTTGATTATCCATCTAGACAAATATAGGATCAATCTAATACCAAAAATTAAGCTTTAATACCACTTTAAGGGGTCCAATCTATGTCTAAATGTTAAGAATTTGACCTAAAGGGGGAGGAGGTGAATAGGCCTCAATAGCAAATAAAAATTTGTTTGGTTGATTATGTTAAAATTCACTCACTAGTGGGTGTAATCAAATTCAGTGACATGTAATAATAAATAAAGAAATAGTAAAAAGATAGAGACAGTGCACCAAATTTGTTGACGAAAAAACCATCACAGATCAACTAAATCTACTTTGCAAAACCCTGTGGTGCTGACCCAGATGTGAATCCACTAGAAGAGGTTCGATAATTATAGACTCTTTATAACTCAGTCTTCGTCCCTCAAGCTTTGTTGACGATCTGAATCTTCTCAAACTCAAATCCTTAAGTACTCTCCAATTGTATCTCTCGCTTTGAAATCCACGAATGGCAAACCACATCACAATTGTGAACTCCACATAATCTCAAACTTCGTCGATTTCACAAACTTGAACTCCACAAGCTTGCACTCCAAGAAAGATGTAGAAGATGAAATTCAGGTTCTTATGTAATGGATTTGATCTATGTGTGAATCATGAACATAGGAAAACCCTTTTGGAAAAGCTTAAAAACTCTCTTTGATAATAGCCAAAAGTCCTTTTACGAACTAGGGATCAAATCCCCATATAGGATAGGTTTCGGAAAGAAAATCGTACTATTTGAATCCAATTAGGAAAGTAATATGTGCGACATTCGTTCCCACAAATTGGGTATTCATTTGCATGAACCTCAATTCGTTCGAACGAATTATCGAACGAACGTGATATGTTGGTTACTAGAATTTTCGTTGGATCATTCGTTTGAACGAACATCCCACGAATGGGTTATTGGAAAATTCGTTTGATTGAAAGATCAAATGAATATTTCGTTAATATTCATTTTTGACAAGTACACTAAAATATTCGTGCGAACGAACCCATGATTCATTCAAACAAATCTTGTGAACCCCTAAGAATTCCAGATTTAGGTTAAAGACATATGATAACCATTACACCATACACTTTCACTTATATAAAAATAGTAATTTAATCATAATGGATGAGAGTGTGTGTGTAAGATAGATCTGATCCAAACTTACCAAATGCTTACCAATGCTATGTCATATGAGTATATGCGAGTCATGCAGAAATAAAATAGCCTTTAACTAAAACCCGACATGTTCTTCAAAGATCACAAGGCTTAAGGACTCTACATTTACTAACTTGGTAATCATTACAACTTAATGATACTATTGTCTCATAGATTAGCCAATATATGTGACAAATAGTCCTAACACTCTGTCTCTCTGTCTCTCTCTCTTTCTCTAACTTTTATTTATGTATCTATATATGTAGTAACTTTCTTGGGTGGTTAAATACTCTGACTTCAATATTGTATTAGAGAGAGAAAGTGTGTGTTTGTTAATGATTTAGTGGGTCAGGTCTTTAATGAGTATTATCCAACAGATCTATACCCAACCCATTTAATTAGTTTTTAACGGGCCTAGATCAATTCTTATTAACTGGTCTGGGTTTTATGTAAACGGGTCCAAGTCGGGTCGGATCAGACTCGGCCTGTTTACAGGCTTACTCACAAGCCTTTCCTAGGGATGCTGAAGTAGCCTAGCCGCCAGGCCCAAATATTTTGTGGGCCAAGACCAACCCGACCTTAGCTCAAACTATATCTATTTTGGGCTTGGTCCTAATATTTTGGGCTTAGGCTCGACTCGAAGATAGGCCTGAATGAACCCGAGTACCTGCACTGCTATGCTAAATTGCTGATGGTCAATAGTAGCAGACTAACAACAAAGCTAGAGCTTAAGGGGATTAGTCATGTGATGCTAACGTGGGGCCCACCTCATATACATATCCCACATGTCATAACACATTACACAGATATAGAGACAACACACATTAACATACAGTGTATCTGATTCACACATAATAGTTAGTAGCAAGTCCCACTCCAGAGTCATCATCCATGTTCATCCTCTATGTTCAATTAGGTAATCACACCAAGTCACCAAAGATAAATGATGACAACCCCCTTTATTGTACTCCAACTAATCCACTTGCTTGTAGTATTCTAGCATTAATAGCAGCAAGTTAAAGAAGTAGATTGAATGTGCAATAAGAAAATGTTGTCAAGTTAATTTTTTTTATTTAATATTTATATTATTATTTATTTTAAATCTTTTTTTACACTTTATTTCAAATTACATAAATTTATTACGGTTGAGTAGTTAAGTGTACAAATCACATACATTAACACATAGATACAGTTTAGTCTTTAGGCTAGTAGCTAGTAGGTAACGCATTGTAGACTTTACAGTCTTGACTCCTATTGATTTAGTTTGGCATATAGCTGTCTTTATTTGACAACACTTTTTGTTGGCTTGGTATCAGCTATTACAAGACTTTCTAAAATCCTAGGTTTCCTAGTTAGTACTAAGTTCTTGCACAAAATTTATTGTGAGTTTACTATAATAATTAAAAAAAAATGACTGTTCGTGTACAACGGTTTACTAATTCTCATGTTATAAATATCTAATTTCATTTTTAAGTGTTTCCCAATCAACCAATAGTTACCAACTATCTAATTTCTCTTCTGACTTGTCAAGTCTTAAGCTCATATTTTTTTACAGCTGCTTATATTATTTTTCTTCTTGGCTTATTGTTTGATTCCAAAAGGAAAAAGTGAAAGATTGAAACATCAACTTTTTTCGCCAGCGTCATTGAGGATCATCAAATTTTGTAAGCTTGTTTTTAATTTATAATTTATAACTAGTAATTATCTGCAATAATATTTGTTGTTTATAATTATTTACATTATTATTTATTTTTGCATTATTATGGCCGCTAGATATGATTTTTTTGATATTGATGAAGAAGAAGAATAAAACACAATTTTCTACACTTGCAACTAAATCAATTGGTTCTCCTCTTATTGGGGTTGAAGGGTCTTTATCTACTTCAACTAATGTTGCATGTTCTAGTACCCCCACCACCACTGCACCTAAAAGTAGTTCACATATTTGGAGTCATTTTAAAAAAATACAAGTCACACTTCCTAATGGCACTAGCACTGTTAAAGCAAAATTTAACTATTGCACTAATGAACTTAATGATGTAAGTAAAAATGGCACTAGCCATTTAATAAGACATGCTAAAAAATGTATTGAGAAATCTAAAATTGATACTACACATACACAACTCACTAGATCACAATTTGGTAATGTATCTACATTTCAATATAATGAAGCACGTATGCGTGATCATTTTTTTGATTTTCTTGTTCAAGAAGAATATCCTTTTACACTTCCTAGAAATTCTACTCTTGAAAATTTTATTAGAAGATCTCTTTGTCCCCAATATTCCGAATTTTCAAGAACTACTACAAGAAATAATGCACTTAGGTCTTTTATACAACATAAAGAAACTTTAAAAACTAATTTTCAAAATTTTGGTGGTAGAGTTTCCATAACATTTGACTTATGGAGATCTAAGCAAAAATTAAAATATCAATGCATAATTGCACATTATATAGATAATGACTGGAAATTGCATAAAAGAATTATCTCATTGAAAGTAATTGAATGTCTTGTTATTGGGGATGCATTACCAAATGAACTTACAACATGGGGTTTAAATACAATTTTTTTTTCCAATAACTTTAGATAATGCAAAATATTATGATAGTATTGTTTTATACCTTAAAGAAATTTTACATTTGTCTTTAAAAGGAGTAGTATTTCACATTCGTTGCTGTGCACATATATTAAATTTAATTGTACAAGATGGCTTGTCAGTAATTGGTTTTTCAATTGAATGCATAAGAGACATAGCACTTAATATTGCGAGTTCTCCTGCAAAAACATCTGCTTTTAGAAATGCATGTAAAACAGTGGGTCTTAAATATAATAAAATACCATTAGATGTTGATACTAGATGGAATGCCACATATAATATGTTAAAAGTAGCTCAAGAATATCAAAAAGCTATAGATATACTTTTTTTAGGAACATTAAGAGTTTCCATTACACCACCGACTCAAGAAGACTGGAAAAATGCTGGATTGATAAAAAAAAATTTAGGAAGTTTTTGATGCTTCAACAAAATTATTTTCCAGTGTATATTATCCAACTTCTTGCCACGTAACACACCAATTTTGTAATATTGCTTTAGTTTTTCAACGATATAGTTCAAATACTAATTATCATTTTATTATATAAGAAATGAAAAGTAAATTTACTAAATATTGGGGAGAATTACCTAAACTTTATGGAATAGCTACTATTACACATCCCGTTGAGAGGAGCCTAAAGCCTGTATTAACCTGACTAACGTCATGCATATAGTTCACCTTAGACCATTGGTTTAGGTGAAAAATCTAGTTTTTGCATAAGACACTCACTAACCTTTATGAAAATCGCGTCACGAAAAAGCCTGAAAAAAGTCCAAACGGTGAGAGTGTTGATCGGCACACAGAGTGTGCTTTGCCCTACTCTATAATTTCGTAAATTTTTTTGCAAGTACCAACTTTTTTTTCAAAAAAAAACTCTATTTTTCTTACTATTGGGCCTACAAAACTAAATATTTTTGGGCTTTTCAAACCATTAATGGATCATTAATGAAAGTATATTTTAAATAACCAATTCAGGTGATTTCAACTGAATTGGTAATGGAATAGCCAAGGTAGACTACTTCGAGCCTATGATCTCCCATCCTATTCTATGAAATAAAATACATTGCACACAACTCCTATAACCATGGAAAAAGAACAGTTGCTCTAAGTATTAGACGAAATAAGGAATGACATTTTTTATCAAAGAGAAGATTCACAACCTCTCACCTAAATTGTCCAAGAGTTAGCACAATAAAGGCTGCCACCACCCCCCAACTCCGGTGGAACCAAACAATGTTCCACTAGTTCCTTAACCAATCCCTCCGATATAGGGTTAGGATCTACCTCTACAGCATCTCCCAGTTTAAAACATAGTGGCCCATAATCCTTTTTATTGGGCCGAGTAGTATCCACCCATAGAGGAATCGAAACCTCAAGATGAAACCCTCATGAGGAGGCTCGAAAAGATTCTGATTTCATAATTAAAAATGGAAAATTGGCTATGGAGATTCCGCGCGGTCAGAAATTAATACAGACACAAAGGGCTTCGACAGGAAAGTCGTTTCGATCTAATCCATTCTTGGGGTCAAATAAAGACAAAAAAGGATATGTCAGTGACCTAGCACGACAAAGCACTCTCCGAGGGCATGGAATGTCTAATTTTTTTGTCAGAATATCCACAATAATGTCTCTGTTAGATGGTACCACTCATCTACAAGTCTAACTGGGGCAATGACATGATTGACATCCATATGTTGTCTCTCTACCCCGAGGTCCATCTTGCTCAAAAGTTCAAAATACCCAATTTGGACAACTTTGACGGGACCGCTTGCCCGAAGACTCATCTAAAGCTCTATGTGAAATCAATACAACCTTTAAGAGTTAACACCAATATGCTAGCTCAAATGTTTCATTAAACTCTTACAGGCATCGCCCTACGTTGGTTCTTTGACCTAGAAGATGTATTGTCCAAGGATTAGGAAGAATTGTGCAATGCCTTTGTAAAGAAATAAAAGTGCAACAATGAGCTCGACATTACTCTCAAAGTTGGAAACCATTAAACAGAAACCAAAAGAGAGTCAGTCAGTCTTTATCACCTGCTGTAGGGGCAAAGTAGACAAATTGATCAATCGGCCTAGTGAGGCAAAGCAAGTGCAGATGGTCTAGAAGAATTTGCTCCTAGTTTATTGTGAACCTCTATTTTCCAACTACTTTAAAATCTTCAAAGTACTAGTAGGGGCTGGAACTCAAGTTGAAGATGCAATCAACGATATCACCCTAAAATCAAATGATGTTATACCATGAAAGGTGATTCCAAACTCAAAACTTGGTGGGTCGACTCACATGACCAGAGCTATCAACACTTCCTAGTCGTTCTCTTGACATGCTTCACAAGGTGCACTCCAAAAGCCCCCGTAAAAGAATTTTTTTTACTTTCCTGCTCCCACATGGGTCATTTAAAAGAATCTTTGCGAAAAGAGGCTTCTTCAACCTCTATAGCCTATACCCGTCCCTAATCCTTTACCCAAAGGATATGACCCAAGCTAATTTTGCATCTAGCATCAAGGCGGCAAACACAATATGAATCAGTGTCGAGCCCTAAGGCATGCTATCCAATATCTTATTGATGGAGGAACCATTATAGCTCCACCATAAAAGCCAAATATGACTACCAACCCTTTGCCAGCTCATAACCCCCACCTCAATATCAACATATTGAGACTCAAAGATGGTGCTCGAAGTTCATCACCAAGTCTAATCAACATATGGCCAATGCCATAATCATCCTAAACTGCAACATGATCACTTGTGATGAGCTTATGGGAAGCAGAAACCAAGCCAACTCAGCCAATGCATTGCACATTACCCGAGGGGTCCAACCTTTCAAACCCAATCACTTGTTGGCAGATGACCTTGTGACTGAATTTCTAAAATCCAAGCTGTCAGTTGAGGCCCTACCTTAGACCCCCATCAAGGACGAGCTCATCAAACAACTTAAGAAAACCTAAGCCAATATTTATGTTTAAGGTTTGCTCACCTCTTCGTTTCCACACTGACAGGCAATACTGAAGCAGCTGAATGAATCTCAAGTTCCTACCACACTACCCCTCAATAGTGCACTCAGATCATTGGGGGGGTACAGTTCAACAATGTCATCACATTCGCAGATCATGACTTTCCCAAAGACGGGGTTGACCATACCATAGCCCTACACATAACCATAGATGCTTTGGGAAAGAAAGTCCCAATGGTACTCTTTGATAATGGATTAGCTCTCAATGTGTGTCCTCTTAGGACTGCAAAATGGCTCTAGTTGGAGATCATAGATTTAGCACCCTCAACATAAGTAGTGTAGGCATATAACAACACCCTACGAGAGGTAGTGGGAGTCATAACACTTACCATGAATTTGAGCCCAATTGAAACCACTGCACAATTCCAATTGTTAAATGTCCCAACCTCTTTCAACCCATTGCTAGGACCACCATGGCTGCATAAAATCAAAGTCGTAACTTCTTCTCTACATCAAAATCTCAAGTTTACATGCTAGCTCGGGGTGGTCATCATTCATGGAGACACTAATCCTACTCATGAAATTGCCTTAATTTAGAGATCCAACATGGAATTGATAACATGTCACTAACAGGTTTTAGTCATGTAGGGAGTTTGAAAACCGAGTAAGCACTTGAGGGTGGTACTTATAAAGGTTCAGTATTGCATATCATTAAGCTCATGGGGTACGTGTTTGGCAAAGGTCTTGGCTACCATTTGCAAGGACTGCCTACACCACCCTAGCAATAGAAAGGGAGTATACATTCAACCTTGGGTACACACCCATTGAAGGGGATTTTCAAAATAGAGTCTTGACCGCCCAAGCCAAAATAGTTACAAAATAGCAACAACTGCCCTAAAGCTACTAGAGCTCAAGCCATACTTCCCCACCTTAAATGACAACTTTTTCAAGCAAGGGGAAGAACACCTCTACTATGGATTTTTAGAGCCTAACTATGACAAAAGGGGAAAAATCATGTTCCTGGCTTGGAGGTCTTTAGGGACTACACCTGTACTATGATGAGGTCATAATAGACATTTTCCAAGACCTTCCAACAAAGGATTGGGTAGAAAAGCTCCAAGGGTTGTTTGAGCTCTTTGTTAAGATTAAGCTGATAGAGGACATGGTGAGGTTGATCAATGAAGATAGTGTTCAAAAGAGCCCCGAGAAGCTGATTGTTCAAGCTCAAACACCGTTTGACAACTAGTTTATCTTCAAAGGGCCACAGGCCTCATAAGACTAGCTCAATGAGAAGTTCGGCTATTCCAAGTAAAGTGATATAGATTTCAAAAATATTTACTTTTCTGACTTTGATGAGTCCCTTGATTTAAACTTTTCTTAATCTTAATGAGCTTGCAGACTATGTTCTTTCAGATTTTCTTTTTAATGAAATACGTTTTTCTTTCGAATAGTCCCTTGATTGTAAATAATGATAAATGTGATTATGAGAATGATCCTTACCGAAATCTTGATCTAGAGGATATGAAATTCTTAATAGACATCACTAAACAAATCACAAAAATAGAAGATAGGGCTCAACCATTTATGGAACAAACATTGACCATTAACCTAGGGTCAAAAAATGAGACCAATGAAGTGAAGATTGGTGCAACCCCATACCAAGCTAAAAAGAAAGCCTTGATTGGGCTGTTTAAAGAATTTTAAGATGTCTTTGCATGGTCCTACAAGAACAGTCAAGGCTTGGACATATACATTGTCCAACACAAAATCCCTACTAACCCTAAGGCCAAGACTGTCAAATAAAAGCTTATAAAATTAAAACCTGAGTGGTCTCTCAAAGTTAAAGAAGAGGTAAAGAAATAACTACCCGTAGAGTTTCTAACCATGGTAGAATACCCCAAATAGTTGGCTAATATAGTAACCGTACCAAAGAAATATAGGAAGGTCCACATGTGTGTAGACTATAGGGACCTCAACAAAGCCTATCCAAAGGACGGACTTCCCTTTGCCAAACATAAACATGTCAGTAGACAACACAGTCCATCATGCCATGATTTCATTTGTTGACAGTTTTGTGAGGTATAATCAAATCAAAATGCACCTTGATTACATGAAAAAAAAAAACTACTTTCACAACATACTGGGCACGTTTTGCTACATTGTCATGTCCTTCGAACTAAAAAATGCAGGGACTACATACCAAAGGATAACAACCACCATCTTACATGACCTGATCCACAAAGAGGTTGAGGTGTATGTTGATAACGTGATCACAAAATCCAAAGATAGGGAGGATCACTCCATTGCCCTTAGAAAATTCTTTGAAATAATCAAAAAATTTCAAATGAGGCTGAACCCCCAAAAATATGTGTTCGAAATTGCATCTAGCAAGCTCATAGGTTTCATGGTAAGGCAAAGAAGAATTGAGGTTGACCTTACAAAGGCCAAGGCAATTATTGAAATGCTTGCTCCCAATACCGAGAAGTAAGTTAGGGGTTTCCTTGGGAGACTAAAATACATCTGTAGGTTCATATCCTAACAGACTACTATTTGTGAACCCATCTTCAAACTTCTGAAAAATGACTCCTCAAAGAAGTGGAATGTTGCATCCCAAGAAACCTTTGAAAAGATCACGGCCTATCTAGCCAATCACCCAATACTGGCTGCTCCTCAACTGTTAGGACCAGGGGTCCATTGTTGTAATTGGTTAATCTAGTTTGAAAAAAATTTCTTTGTTGTAACTGTAACTTAGTCCTAGGCTTAGGTTCTTTCAAGCCCTTGTTCTTATCCAAAAAGGTTCAAGCTTCGTTGCTATCTATGACATGTGTAAGTGTGTGAGATCTAAATCATAACCCAAGAAGACCAGATGTGTGTATGTATATATATATATATATATATATATATATTCTCATGTGTGTGTTAATACTCGAATTGTGAAACATTTTCCCAGGCATTATTTTAAAAATCTTGAATTTTTCACATAGGGAAATTGTCATCACATTTCAAGGAAGGCTGGGTTTTTATTGGTCTTTCGACCAATAGGTTTGTTCAAATAAGCACCAATAATTGGTCATTTGATTCTCGTTCGATTATTATTCGATTGGTCTTAAGCCTTCAAATCAAATGAGCACTTGAATGAATTCATTCGATGATCGTTCGAATAAAAGCCAGTTCATTCGAACAAACATAACCTCGTTCAAACGAGCTGTGTGTAAAACATAATATTTTTCTGTATTGAACTCTTTATTTGAGATTCATGAACTTTTTATAAAAGATCAAAAATTTGATTTTCATATTCAACTAAAACAAGAGAGTGTTCTTCTATATCTCTTCATTTCATTCCATGATTTGCATATCATCACTTGATCCAAATCATGTCTAAAGCCTATGTCTCTCCCATATCTTTTTCAAAGTTCATCTTTGGGAGTTCAAGCTTGAGCAATCGGAGGAGTCTGAGATCGTGTGGATTTCGCAATTGTGTTGAAGATTTCACCGAAGGAGATTGCTTGTGGAATCAAGACCGATTGGACTCAGGAGATTGGAATGGAGTTATAGGGTATTAGGTCTGTGTCTGCCGTGTTGTAATCGATGGGATCCTCATAGTGAATTCTTCCTTAGGTAAGAGCGCCCTAGAGTTTTCCACCACAAATTATTGTTTGTGGTAGTTTCTTCATTACCAATCTCGGTTTGCACGTCTCAATTCTCTTTACTAGCTTTACAATTCTTTGATTGATCAATTCATGCATGTTTTTGCACTAATTTGATTAGTTTATCATGTCAATTGATTAATTAAATTGTAATTGATAAATTGAATTGGTAATTTGAGTAATTGAGTTGATAAACATGTTAATTGATCAATTGATTGAGTGAATTGATGAATTCAAGAATTAAGTTGATTAGTTAATTAATTTGATCAGATAATTTCATGAATAAAATTGATTGTTTAAACAATCAAATTAATGAATTGATTGTTTTAGATTGATTTACATGATGAATAGGTAATTGCCATGATCAATTTGAATTGAATATTTGGTAGATAATCTTGTGGAAAAAAGTTATAATACCTATTCACACCCTCTCCCTCTAGATAGATTTCTCTATTAGGTTCACACTAGGGACCGCTTCATCAACAAGGCATTCTCTTGTTGTTATACTTCATTATAACAGACACAGTCATAAGGGCTATGCTGCCTCAGATCCAAATACCAGAAAGGAAGGAAAAAGCCATTTACTACGCAAGTAAGAAGTTGATCTCATACGAACAGAACTTGCATGACCCTCCTTTGGGTCACTCTGAATCTCTGTCATTACATGATGGCTTACACTGTGATATCCCGACTCGGGATATGACATGTCTACCGAGGCAAGTTGACCGAATAGCAAAACCTGAGCTATTTTAAACTCTGTCACAATAATTACGAAACTGTATTGATTTTGAAAGATAAATGTTTTGTTTAGCATGGCCAGTGCCTGGCCGAACCCGAGTACCTTGGAACACAGTATCGTAATGCGTGCTTACACGTATTTCCATGCACATGAATGTTGCATGCATGCATAGCTTGAACAAAATAAAGGTATGTAAATGCCTTTAGAAATACATATATATGTGTGCATATAAATATATATGAACGTATACGATTGACGTATATAAGTTTGTATATATACATATTATATATATATGTATAAGATATTAAGTTTATATGAGTATAATGTATGGTATGCATTATGTATTAATATGGGATAATATTTATTTATGTATATATATAAATAGAAAATATCAAGGAAAAGACAAATGGGGAAAGGTGGCAGTGAGTGTGTGCATCACTGTGTGAGTGTGTGTGCATCACTATGTGTGTGTGTGTGTTTGGAAACCACACCAACCGACCTTGGTGAAGGTGGTGTGTGTATATATGTAAATATATGTACATATATATATATATATATGTGTGTGTGTGTGTGACGGTACGTGGATGGTAAGGGTTAAAGAGGCAGGTCTCTACAGTCAAGGATGACTACAAGAGAGAGAGAGAGAGAGAGAGAGAGAGAGAGAGAAGAAAAGGTAGAGAGAGAAGAGGCGGTGGTTGTTGTTTTATATACGGGTTTTGTGAGTCGAGAGGAAATAGAAACAACTAAAGGAAACTAAGAGGCTGAGAGTAAGAAGAGTATCATCAGGGATTCAGAAACATAAGCAAAAGAGGTCCGAGGGCATAACAACCGAAACAAAAGCAGAAACCCAAGTGAGTAGTGTAAATTCTGTTTTTATGTTTTGGAGCACGAAACCTTAATTTATCTATAGGGTCTTGTAGAGTATAGAATTTGAAACTCGATGCAAAAAGAATCAGGTTAAATGGTGTTGAAACGAGACAGAAATGTTGAGTTGCAGGTTTTATGAATAAAGCTCGGGTTCCATGAAATTGTGGTTTAAAACTTGTTTTAAGTTTAAGAAAATAATCCATATTAGTGCAGAGACTTATTTGAACTAATTTGGAATTAAACCAGTGAATATACAGTCACGAACATGAAAAATAAAACTTGGCCGAAGAATAGGCCGGAGTTGATAAACTTATTATTCGTAAAGGTGGGGAGAGTTTTGATGGAAACTGGGGTTGGGAATGGAATCCTTGAGAAGAAGGGAAGAAAATGGCAATGAAAACGGGGTAGAATAAGGTCAGATTTAGGTTGCCGTCACCAGGGAAGATGACGGAACCTTAATACTTGCTCACCGGAATATCGGGGAAGATGACCGGATTATCGGGAGGTATATCGGGTTAAGACGAAACCGAGTTTGGGTCGGATCGGGTCGGGACCCGACCGAAAATAAAGGGGCAAGCTATACTGTGTCGTTTTATATTTGAATTTTAAATGAAATCAAGGTGTTTGGTTGTAGAGATAGAAAATGTGGAATTGGGTTTGGGGTTATCCAAACCATGGATAGGGTAGGAACTTAGATATTTTAATCTGGTTCTTGAATTAAACTGAACCGTTTGGTTCAGTGGAGAACCAGACCGGTTAGGGTTTCTAAGCAGTGAACCCACTGGTTCAGACTGCAACTCTGAGTATTTACACTTTGACCCCAAAAAGTTTAGGAAATGTCACTATGGCCCAAACAGAAAATTAACAAAATATTAATGTTTACAAAAATACCCCTGACTCAAAAATGGGTCAAACAAAGTCCAAATGATGCAAATGAATAGTCAAAATTTATTATTTCAGACATTCTGAGTCCAATGGTAAGGTCTATTTCATGAGACGAGTTCCCAAAAATAAAATAACCGTAAAAGTGCAAAATAACCATTTTGCCCTTTTAGTACAAAAGTCCAAACGGAATTCCGCGAAAGCCTAAACCAACTTTCTTCGGCGTTCCGGACTCAATGGTAAGGTCTAAATTAGTGTTAAAGATACTTATGATAGCAAGGCATAAAATTTGTTGAATAGCATTAATTCTAAGACGGATCTATTGATATATAGGGAACTCGAAAGGCAAGGGCACACTCACGGATTTCTGATATAGAATCACGATAGAGGTAAGTAAATTCCCTTTCTCTTCCATGTGGTGTTTCTAAAGCCAAGTTTATTCTTTACTGCCAAACTTGTACTCTTGAAAGTACCTCATGTTATTGCTATTCACAATGCGATATTGTTCTATCTTGTGGACCTTGATTGACTACTGTATCATTACTTTCATGTTGAACCGTGACTGGAAAGGCCTACTGTTATGTCTCTATTGAATATATGATATTCCATTTTATACTTTTATGGAATTACGAATAATCATGACGTGTTATGAATACTGGATTTGTGCTCAGTCACAATATCCATCCGGTGCTTTCTGACTTGATTGGAGACCTAAGGGTCGAGTACATGAACGGACAGGTGGCAGGAATGAATTCCTCGAAGGCTCTCCATCAGCATTTCCACTAGCATTTTCATTGCATTCCCATTGGCATTTCATTTACATTTGCATTGGCATTCTACCTGAGAACAGAGTAAATGCATCTCTTAGGGATTGATATGATTACGTTATTGAATGATACTATTCCTTATGAATTATCTTAAATTGAGAGGACACTTTTCATTGAATTGATTGTGATCGGTTTATTGTGGCAGTACCTTCTTTTTGTTATATTATCATAGAGAGATTCATATTGATGTTATTTCCATTACTCCTAATTGAACATTGTGACCTATTATTCATTGGCCATCAAGGCAACTGTTCTCATTGGCTATCACAGCATCTCTTTTCTTATGATTGGCTATCATAATCTTATTCATGGATTCATATTTCACCGATACCAGTGTCGGAGATCTGTTTTTACTTGTTGAGCTCTCATAGCTCATTCTATCCTACTTACCCCCATTTTAGGTAATAACGCTGCAAGACCCCAGTAGGAGTCTGAGAGCGTAAGAGGACATTTTGAGGAACTGTACCAGTCTATGTTTAGTTCTCCCATGTATTCACCACCCACGGGTGCTGGTTATGTCTGGTTCTTATTTTGTTATTGTAGAACCATATCATGTATTGAATAGACTTCTGCTGACATTATGTACTGTAAAGACTTCCAGTTGAATTACGTGTACTAAAAGACTTCCGCTGATTATGGTCATTGATAAGACTTCCGCTGTTATTGTTTTAAGATTTTAGTGCTTTGCATATTAGTACTATGATACAGGAATGGAAAAAGTAGGGACGGCTTTAGGGTCGGCCCCACGACACAAGATCCGCATAGGGTGGGTTTCGGGTCGTGACATACACCATACACTTAGTGTCTAGAATGTATCTTATAAAGTACCTCTCTGAAAAGCTAGCCATGTTAAGCTGCATAACTTAATAGCTCTTGCTCTTGTCCGAGTTCAACATAATTCATGTAACACAAAAATCTATCAAGGGAAAAGTTGTAACCAATTACCTAGTAGACTACCCAGTAGAAGGTGAAGGTGTTAGAGAGACAAAATTCCTAGATGAAAACATCATACAAACCCAAAAGGACATATGGTGCCTCTTCTTCGATGGCACCGCTAACAAAAAGGGTAATGGCATCGACATTCTCTTAATAACCCCAAATGGAGTACACACGCTTTTGGCCATGAAATTTCAACTCCCTTCCACAAATAACACCATAGAGTATGAAACCTGCATAGTTGGCATGCAAGCCACACTGGAATTAAAGGCCAAGTACCTTGATGTATACAGGGGCTCAACCCTTGTCATTGGCCAAATCTAAGGAAAGTGGAAAATCAAAGAGAAAAAGCTCATGTTTTATCATCAATGTCTAGAGACAATTATGGCCAGCTTCTAGGAGGTTCAATTCCACTATATACCTCAGGCTAAGAACAGTTTCGTGGATGCCTTGGCTACCTTGGCTTCTATGATAGATGTATTTGAACAAACCACTATCAAGCCTATCCTGGTTCAGGTTAGAGAAATCCTAGTATATTGTTCCAACATCATTGAGATCACAAGTAGGCCAAAACCCTCTACTTGGTACACTGATGTTTGGTTATTCATCGAACATTCACAATACCCCAAAGGATACACCAAAAAGGATTAGGCCGAGCTAAGACGTTGGGCCACCTAATTCATCATATGTGGAGAATGCTTGTACAAAAGTTCATTCAATGGGATTCACCTCTTATTCTGGACAAACAAGAAGCTAAGCATGTCATGACAGAGGTCCATAAGGGAGTTTGTGGGCCCCATATGAATGGACATATGTTAGCCAAGAAAATAATCCATCTGGGGTATTACTGAAACACTATGGAACACATGTCAACTAGCCGAAACAGATTGGCTGCAAAACTGCTATGACGAGTTAGCATTGTTGGACAAAAGGCAACTCAAAGCCTTTTATCAGACACAAGGGTATCATCATCGAATAACCCGAGCTTTCAACATGAAAGTAAGGAAGAGAGGACTGAAACTAGGAGATTTGATACTAAAGGAAATCAAATCCCGAGTGCTTGACCCACAAGGAAAGTTTCAGCCTAACTAGAGTGGCCCGTTCATCATCAAGTCCATAGCCACCAGAGGTGCAACCTGGCTTACAGACATAGATGAAAATTAGTTCTCCTCACCTATCAACCTAGACCAACTTAAGGCATACTATGTTTAAGGACTAGGCATACTGTAATAAAACTATGAAGACTTGAGCCCCCATCAAAAAATGCTACAAATAACATGGAGGTATGTAGGTAGCTTACAAAGTTACTGTGAGTGCAATCTAAAAAATAACAATAAAATTTCATTCTTCTAAACCAAAGAAGATGTTCAGTATTTTATTTCATGATTAGTTAAAGCCCATTCCAATTTGGTGAAAATATGTCTAGACAAGACTAACTACCACAAAAAAAAAAAAAGATTATCATCATTAAGGGATCACTGTCATCATCACAAAGGGATCACCCTTTTCTCTCTACCAGTTTATCTTCAAACTCAAACTCCTTAAGGGGTTGTGAGAATTAAAGAAAAATTGAGAGATATACATGATGAGAGGTCTAAGGATCTCTTTACAATCACAAAAAAATCCACAATTCTATCTCCAAGTTGATTTAGGATGTTAATTTTTGGGGAAAAAAAGCTACTGTTACCAAAATTGGGCGAAAACTACACACAATACTAATCAGCAAACATTGAGTGTTGATTGGAACTAGAGCATGGGAAATACGCCCCTCTGTGTGCTGATCAACACACAGAGGATTCCTGGGTTGTTTCATCCAATTTTGTCCTGATTTTATTTTTTGAGGTTTTTCAAACACACCAAGTGTCAAAATCACTCATTTTTTTGTCAAAAGTTAGATATTTTCGTTAAGAAAAGATACATGTGTCCAAAAACATTTGTACCAAAAGAGAAAGGAAAAAGGAAACATTGTTCATGAATCCAAAAACTACTCGAATCTAACGGTGCCCACACCATGCACCCTCTTGTTGTCTCGACTGTTTCGGAGGCATTACCTCCTCATTCGCATCTTCCTCATCCTCAGTAGGTCCAGAGCTCCTCCTAAGCCTAGGCACTTAGGTGCGAGAACTCTCAGGCTGGCCCATCCCTCTCATCCTCAAGTCTCCTCCTCCTCAACCTATCAAGATCTTATCACCAGGCCAGATTGGAGGTTAAGCCATCTACTCAAGCTGGGATACCCTGCTTGCCCGAAAGAGAAATAAAGACAAGTTAGGAAACAGTATTGACAAAGCACATTCATCCAAAGGTAAAGGCCTTACGATATCCGCATTGGTTCGATAAGTGGCCCTACGTCATGATTCGATCGTGACCTATGTCATCTTGTGCTTTAGGGCCGTGATATAGACACAAGCATCCTGATGGATCAGTTGAGCCACCTAAAGGTCACAAAGAAGCTAACAAACCTTTCAAGAGAAAGTTAAGAAGATCCATTGGTTAGGTCTTACCCCAAAATTGTCAGGTTTTGAAGTCCCTCAATGATGCCCGTAGGTCTCGTGAGCTCTTCAAGGAGAAATGTTCCATCCTTGGTTATAACTAGAATATTAAAGATAGGAAAGGACACAGGAATACCTATCTCAGTGGCTACGATCTCGGCCTCTTGAGAAGACCAATCACTAGCACTAAGGTGACCAACCCTCGGAGGGGAAGGTGGTCCTCCAATTAAGAGAAGTGTTAGTCCTTTCAAGTAGACCCCAAACTACATAAAGTGATTGAAGAATCGCTCCATCGGTATACCCCCCAACGAATCCAAGAAATGGTGTCACGACCCAAAACCCATCCTATACGGATTAGGGGTCGGTGACCGACACTGTCACTCGGACAAGCCATACAGAATCAAATGAATTGCACAATCTTTTTATATATATATATATATTAAGTGCAAAAGCTACACGTATGCAATTCATTCAATAACCATTTCCACATCAATCAGTTTTAAAGTCTACTCAAAACAAGATCATTATCACCATTATTCATCATGAGTTATCACATTCATATGCATATCACATAGACATCTCTCAAGTACAAAAACATAAATCTCCAAGGATTCCATCTGTCGTCATATCCAAAATACATTACATGATTACCAAAACAATTCACATCATGTCTATCCAAGAATCCTGGTATAAAAATTCATTACATTTACGCCCACGATTGTGCTTCGGTGACTTACTACTCCCTTGCTAATTCAGTCACCTAAAATATAGTGGATAAATCCGTATGAGCTTCACTAAGCTTGTTAGTAATTCCTGCATCTTGTCACAGGTTTAATAAAATAGAATTTTGCACAAAATACCATGGGCACTGACTTTCAAATAGATAACATATTCATAGGATAACTTAAAACATGCTCTCAAAATGAATCATGTATAAAACATAATGGAAGCATTTCTAAAGCACGTTATTTTCTAATAACATAGTTCGAATATCAATCATAAAGCAGATGGTGAAGGGTCGTTCACAAAATGTGTAATAACAATGAAATTCTTTAAACATGATTCAGATTATGGAATAGATAACATGATAACAAATAACAGATACACATGAAAGGATGATTTTTAAATTTGATTCGAACAACGGATAACAGACACATATTACACACATCGAAGATTCACATAATGAGTCGAATCACTACGTGGGTAAGTCTCATAAGAGTCAGAGTGCCACGTAAGTAAGTCTCATACACGTAGTCTACAACAAGTCAGAACTCCATGTGGGTAAACCACAAAATGAGTCGAAGCGTCATGTGGGTATGTCTTAAAAGAGTCAGAGTGCCACATGGGTAAGTCTCGGTGAGTCGAAGCGCCACATGGGTAAGTCTCGTGTAAACACAGGAATCAAGTTAGAGCACCATGTGGGTAAGTCTCAAAATGAGTCAGAGTGCCACATGGGTAGGCCTTGGGATGGACACATGATCAGGTTCAAAACACGTATGTTTCGGGTTTCATAGTCAAAATGATGCACGTAAATCATTTTTCTCATTTTAAGGGTGCCATGGTTTACAATTGTCTTTCAAATCAGAATACACATGAATACCATTTCAAAAATTGGTCATGTAAATCACAATTCTTGGATATTTCACAAGTGCAGATAAATATTTGAACAGACATAAAACATTTAGGCATTTTGAAGAAAGAGACAAAACACTTAAGCATTTTTCAACAGGTGGTGGAACATCATGGGATTACTCACAAATCAATTTAGTAGTTTAAACAACCATAGGATACCAAACACCACTAATATGGGATAAAGGGTTACTCATAAAATAATTTAGCATTTGAACTGGACATAAAACATTTTGGCAGATAGAAGACAAAATACCACTACTTCAAGATGTCGGATTACTCACAAAATATTTTCTCATTTTAAACAACCATAGAGTACCAAATACCACTACTTCAAGGTGCAAGATTACTCACAAAAAAATTTAGCATTTCAACCGGACATAAAACATTTTGACAAATAGAAGACAAAATACCACTGATTCAAGATGTTGGATTACTCACAAAACAGTTTCGCATTTTAAACAACCATAAAGTACCAAATACCACTACTTCAGGGTGCAAGGTTACTCAGAAAACATTTTAGCATTTGAACCGGACATAAAACATTTTGGTAGATAGAAGACAAAATACCACTGCTTCAAGATGTCGGATTATGCACAAAATAGTTTCACATTTTAAACAACCATAGAGTACCAAATACCACTACTTCAGGGTGTAAGGTCACTCACTTCAAACCTTTAGTCAGCTATGCTAACTCCTTTTCCTTTTTCTGTAGTTTCTAGATCATAAGTCAAACATACATAACCATGCATTAGAACGTAATTGAGGTATTTCTATTAGCCACTTATTATTTTATAGCCTTAAACTTAAAGTTGCGTCCTGCCTTCTTTTTCTAACTTCATTTAATAGTTAACAATTGCTCGGGACATAGTGGGTATTTCCTCATTTGTCGTTTCATATTTTTTGAAATTTATTTAGGCTTAACGAACCTCACCATTGAGTCTGAAACGTCCGAAATAGTCAAGATAGACTACCTTTGTATTTCATTGGTTCCGGGTATCATTAGTGTTATACCCCGACCCAAATTGTAATCGATCGACCCATGTAAACCCGAGCCGTTTGGGTTTTTGTTATAATATTGAATAAATGGATGATATGGAATCTCAATAGTTTTGGAAGTGTGGATAATGCCCGGGTGATGCCCTAACAAGCCATAAACGAATATCGAAATAAAAATAAAAATTTAAAATAAATAAAATAAAATAAAATAGAATAAAAATAAATAATAAAATAAAAATTCATTTATATATGTATATATAATTATACCTATATACGTATAATATATATATATATGGTAGGCTGTATATGTATGTATATATATATATATATATATTTGTAACCACCGCAATTGTGATAAGGGAGGGGCGCCGTGGTTACGGATCTGGGAGATTTGAATAAGATAGGGATAAGGTAATTAAGGAATTCAAAAACAAATGAAAGAAAGAGAGAGAGAGATGCGGCTAAAAATCTTCAGTTAAACCCCCAGCTGTAACGCCAGCCTTCACCCTCAATATTACCTGATCTCACTACTCACTCTCATTTTCTCTCTAACCAAACCAAATCCACCACCATTTGTGGCAGCCACCGCCACCATCAAAACTCCACCACCATTTGTGGTAGCCACCGCCACCATCAAAACTCCACCGCCATCTTCAGTTAAAAACCCCAGCTTCACTGCCAACCTCTCCGTCATCAACGAAACAACGCTTCACCATCAACAAACCACCATTACCTCTAACAGCTTATGCACCGTGCACCATCAACAGACCACTATCATCTCCAACAGTCCCACACCGTAGACACTACAAACACAGTTCGGATCTGAGACGTCAAAGCATCAACAGCACCTTCGACCTGCCCAGATCAACGGCCAAATTCCCTAAATTGTTGTCCGTTCCGTTCAGATCAGTGACCTTACTACCACCATGAACGGCCCAAGACTATCCACTGGGTTCGACCCAAGACTCGACCACGCTGTCAAGAAAGGAAGTAACCTCAAACCCATGCTCAACCTTAGGACCTCATCCAGTCGGAGCCCTCCAAGTTCCTCCCAGTCGCTGTCATCGGCCAGAACAGGGGAGCCTCCGCATCCCATCCGCAAAAGATTCGGGATTGTATTCAAAGTCTTCACCAGACCCGTTTAGGGACTGGTTGGTTGCATTAAGAAATGGGACTCTCAAGTGGGTTATTCTCAGTTCAGAGAAATGTATCAAGAGTTGAAAAATGGGTCATCGTCTTCATCTTTTTTGCGAGATGTTGATGGAGAATTGGATTGTCGTAAATTGAAAATAAATCATGTGAGTGTTTTGGTTAAAGGGTGGACTTGGATTCTTGATAATTTGGATAATTTATATCCGTGTCACTGTAGGTTGGGCTGTCAGTGGACACATTCTGTCTTTTCTCCCTTTGCTGATGCACTTGCTTCTTGCCAAGTATTCGAGGGCAGATCTATTACAATATGGTGCCATGACAATTTTTAGTGAGGATTTAAGTATAAACATGGAGGCAAGACAAGGTTGTGGATACAGAAATGAGTGGAAATCCAGAAAATAAGGCGATGATGATGGATGGGAATTCGAGGATGGCCGAGTTATGCTCACAAATGGAATTGATTCCGGGATTGGTGATGTTCAGCAACAACAATCAGATGATATTGGCATTTACTGGCAGTTGGAGGGGAAGTGGGTGGTGGCCATGAGGGATTAAGGAGTAGTGGGGTGTGATTTTTTTCATATTGGGTTCGTGATTTTGTGGAGATATAAAGAGGATTGTGGGTCTACTGATATAGTAGACCCACGGGAACGAAAAGTTGTGCAAATAATAAGTAATTCATTCAGGTACTAACATACACATACATGGAAATTGCGAACATTATCTAGATATGTTCTTTAGCACAATATATATATATATATATATATATATATATATTATATAATTAAACTACTTAAATTAATTTAGTTAGTAATTTAATTAGTTCTGATGTCTAATTGAGTCATGTAAATAGTATAAATTTGCTATTTTTGATCTTCTGGACCCAGTGGTAAGGTCCGTTTCACGAGACAGGAGTCCCCAAAAATAAAATACCCTTAAAAATGTCAAAATGATTAAAATACCCCTTAGTCAAGTGTGAGTCAAACGGGTTCCGATTGAGTTAAGTAAATAGTGAATTTGTATTATTTCAAACCCTCTGGACTCAACAGTGAAGTCCAACTTGTGAAAACAAAACCCAAAAAATGGAGACTTGTAAAATGATCATTTTTCCCTTTCGGTATAGAAGTCCAAATTGAAAACCGTGAAAGCCTAAATTAGTAAAAGAGAAACTTAGAGTAGCGAGGTGTACAAGTTGATAAATGACATTAAAACTGAGACGTGTTTATTGGTGTATAGGCAAGTCAAAGGGAAAGGAAAAAGTCATAGAATACTAGGACGCACTAATAAGGTAAGTAAACTCCTAGCTCTTATACATGGTTTTCCAAGCCACATTCTTTCTATTACTGCCAAAATTTTATACTCATGTACGTGCCCACTGTTATTGTGCCACCGTCGATATTGTCCTATCTGGTGGATGCTGATTGACTGTTATCTCATGGTTTGCTTCATTGTACTGTGCCTTTATTATATGTTGATTGCATGACATTCCATACTTTATACACTTCTTATAGAATTACAATAAAATCCTGATTTATGATAAATGCAAAATTTTGTGCTCAGTCACAATATTCATCTGATACTATCTAATTGACAGGACCTACGGGTCGAGTCCGTGAATGGACACATGGCAATGATGGCGTTTTTACTGCAGTGAGTTAAAAAAGACATTTTATATGCATTCATGTTAAGGGGATATGCCAGGCCCCCAAAAGACCGAGGGTTTGCCAAACCCTGAACAGAGTAAATGCATCACTCATGTTTGACTGTTATGTTAACGTTTATTGGATTCATAGGATGTTTTCATTTCCCTATGAATAGTTATATGTTGATAGTTCCTTATTTATTGGACTTAACTGTGACCAATTTATTGTGGCAGTATATTCATGTTGATTTTGATTATTGAGCTTTTCCCATATTCATGCTACACCATTACTCATAATTTTTATTGTGCCTTACTATTCATTGGCCATTGTGGCATTTTACTATTAACTGCACCCGTTGTCATGACTGGCTATCATGTTACCCTTTGAGTTCATATTTTTTTATGTTAACCCTAACCCATATTGGAGATAGGCTTTTACTTGCTGAGCTTTGTTAGCTCACCCCACTTACTTATTTTTCAGGTGAGAAAGCTGCAGGACCACAGTTGGAGTCCAAGTGCATAGGGGGACAGTTTGAGGAAAATGTTATGAAATATCTCTCATGTACTCACCACCTAAGAGTGGTTTATGTTCAGTTTATGTCGGTTCACAACTTTCAGATGTTAATTATTATTTTGTATTAAGACTTCCACTCATGTACTGTTAAGTTTACATTTTATATTGTTGTCATGGATACAAAGAATGAAAAAAGTAGGGACGGCCATTGGGCCGGCTTCGTGACACGAGATCCGCATAGGGTGGGTTTCAGGTCGTGACAATTAGGGGTAAACTGGTAATTTCACCTATAACATGTCTAAATTTTTTGGAGTCTCGTCCTATAAAATGGACCCCACCATTGGATCCAAAATGCCCAAAACATAAAGAAAATACTATTCACTTACTTTATTTGGACATCGGGAATTATCTTAATAATTAATTAATTAAATTAATTGATTATAATAATAATATATATTATTTGGGTGAGAATATGACCACATGTGCCTCAGTGGCACGGTGGTAGCCTTGGTTGGCTTAGAGTCCTTGGCTCACGCGCGTCAGGGGTTCGAATCTCTCTAACTACAGCTTCCTTTCTTTCTTTCTTTTTTTTTTTCTAATTAAAGTGTAACCAAATAGCAGACACTGGGATAAACCGGGATAGGATATTCCTGGCCCAACAGTGAACTCCAATTAGAATTTCTTAGCCCCGAAACCAAACAAACCCATATCCCATTTAAAAAAATAAACCCTTAATCAAAACAACGTCGTCCCAATAATGCTTTTATGCGGTCGGGCGGGTTCCTGATCCGACCCAGGATCTGACCCGAATAGTGACCCGCATAGTGGTTCCTTCTTTCGTGACATTCCGGTGACCGGACTGTGCAGCTTCGGTCACCTTCTCCAACGTCGGTGGCCGGACTAAAAAGTTTTTACTATTTGTTCTTCAGTTTTTCATGGTTTCAAGGCCCATTTTTCATTCCTAAACAATTTAAAATGCATTTTAAGACCTATATACACCATTTTCAACCCTAGAACATGTTGAAAACCCAAATTTCCAAAGATTACATTTTTCGATAAATTCCTTTTTCTTCCTCATTTCTTCACCATTTCACTCGCGGTTTCTTCCTAATTTCACCATTTTCTTTCTAGATTAACATCCTATAGTTATACATAAGCTTTGTGCAAGTTAAATCGAAAACCCAAAAAATTTTACAGAGGAAACTTTTGAGGGTTGCCTTCTTTGTGACCACTGTCTTCCTCTCATTTTCTTCTTCTTTCTCCTTTAGTTTTCCTCCCTTTTTCCTTTTGTTTCTTTTCTCAAGCATGCAGAGCATGCTTTCGTTTTTATAAAAAAATACTCCACTATCCCTCGATTTCCTTCTTCCTCTCTCTCTCTCTGCACGCATATGTACAGCACACACACTAAACACATGCAAGGTCTGGTTTTTCTTAAATTCCCTCTTACACACTCAACCTACATATATGTATATTTATAACATATATCATACGTATATTTATAGGTAGGTGTATACATATATCTATATATACACATAGATGCTGTATGTCATTGGATTGGTGGGGAAGGGAGGTGGCCCAATAGGGTGTTGCCACCTCAATTTTGAATATTCAGATTTGGGAGATTGGGCATTGCATATATACATTTTGGGTGTTATACATAGCACAAAAGTTATTGTAGCCCAATTGGTTTCTTTTTGGATATAAGTTTCTCCCTCATTTTTGGTCTTGGGATCAAATCCCTTTGCCAACACTTTTTCCCCTTTTTCACTCTTCTACTTCTTTTATGCCTTGTTTGGCATTTTGGGTGCATTTTTTGAATTTCCAAAATTTACATTTTAATTTCCTTAAAGCCCCTTAATATTCTTACCTCATCTTTGATTTTTGCATGCCTCTTCTTCATGTTATTAATTTTATTTTCAACACGTTTCATCGTGTCGGGTTTTATGCCAAATATATATTATTTTTATAAAGAAATTCTTGTTTTACTTGTATTCTTTGATTTCGTAAATTTTAAGATCTTATCAACTCCCATGGCCTTCATTGTCTAGCCTCGATGTATTTAAATGTATCTTATTTATTTTAAAAGTCCATCATAATTATCAGAATAATTCTGATTGAACGCGCTTCCTTTGTTCGTTATGCTAAACTTGCTTAATTGTTCTTCGTGCATTGATTTCTTATAGTGGTCGCCTCTAATTTAGACTCAATTATTTTCATCATTTATACCTTTGCCTTTGTATTTATGAGTCACCATAGCATTACTCATGGTCATTAAGTAAATTATCTTATGATAATCGCCATTATCGTTAATTAATTTGCTTAATTGGGTCGGGGTGTTACAAATGGGCTCCTCGACAAGAGTGTCGAGCTCTTGCATATCTTTCGGAGGGGCCCCCAGAAGAAAAAGGGCAGTCGCATTGTCCACTTAGCGAACCACCCACTCGCGCATGTGGTAAACCCGTTTGAAGGGGCCTTCCAAACAAATGAGACTTTTTGCGGCGAACACTATTAGCGCCATACACCAAAGCGTTGCTAATAGTACCTATTAGTGACGCACACCACGTATATCGCTAATAGTGATGGAAAATATGTTTCCTGCACAGAACTAATGGTGGCAACATTTTCATGGTGTACATTTGAGTTATTAACAGCGCACATATGTGTCGCTAATAATATATACTTTTGGCAATGTGCTATTGTGCGTCGCTAATAGTTTGGATTATTTAAATGACATCGTTTTAGAATTCAGTACAATATAGGCGACACACGGTTGTGTGCCGCTAATAGTATTCTTAAATTCCCAAATTCTACTAGCGATGGAAACCCTATCTATTTCACATCTCTCATGCTTTCTCACCTCTGACCCTCCCTCACAATGATGAATGACCCCACCAACGATGACCTACCCTACCGACGACAACCAACACCAACCCACTGACATTGCCAATCTGCACAACCAACATTGCCAACGTTCCCCTCTCCCGATGCCAACTCTCTTTCTCTCACTCTCTCTATTTCTAACTCACAATGAGTTCTCCCTCCATTTCTATATGTTGTGTTTCATTTTTAGATAACAACTCATGATTTTGCAACATGGCTCAATAGATCTTTTTTTTTTAAATTGGATTCGACTCTACTTCGGTTCATACTTTGTAGATTCAACATTTATGTTTTGGTTCTTTGATTTCATATAAACACTTTATCATCATCATCATTATTATTATTATTATTATTATTATTATTATTATTATTATTATTATTATTATTATTATTATTATTATTATTATTATTATGTTACCAAATTGCGCAATTCCTCCATCTCTCTCATGGTAAATAACAAATTTTTCATAAAGAAAATGAAAAAAGGTTTGAGTTTCAGAGAAAATTGGGAAAGAATGTTAAGCCTTTGAAAGGGTTGGATTGAGTTAGATTGTTTGTATAAAAATAAATAACATAAAAAAAATTTAGTGATAATGTAAAATATTAAATTTTGACATGTAACATTTATTTTGAATTAGAGTATCATCATGATATTATTTGTCACCTATTTAAAATTGATTTGTTTGAATGTTACCTTACTACTTGAGTTTTCTGTTTGTAATAAGACACTAATATGAAGTTGGCTGCAAAATTAAATCATTAGTTGTGCAAAAGTATCACAATTGAGAGTAGCATATAACTTATGGAGAGATCTTCCCATGTATGAAATTTATCTATTGAATCAGATCAATCATATTTTTCCATATAAACAAGATACTTGACTTTTAAGAGATATAAAAGAACATTTGACTTAAATGGTAAAATGTGATTAGTGTGTTAAATGAATCGGGTTCATGGAAAAACTTATCGTAACTTATGTTTGAAGCTTTTGAGTTTTGATAACAATCAATCCCCTCTCATTTGAGCTCTTTGAAACAAAATATGTCATGTTAAAAAGAACACTACTTTTGAAGGGATTTTTCATGAGTTCGGAGTGTCACGTGACAGTATGTCCTTGTAATAATACTCTATCATATAGATTATCGTTCATTAAAAAAAATGGGTCATAGCACACATGATATAATATTATTGAAAGAACATATTAAAACCGTAATATACCGGATTCATTAAAGAATTTTCCCTACTTTTGTCCCAATTTCAATATTCTATTAATAGCCATGATTAATGAAATTCAAACTAAGACTTTTTGGAGTTTGGCCAATCATATGTTATTCCACATTTAGGACCCTACTTAACTACTTTTCTATGTGTGCATGCTAGCCCTAATCTTCTTCTTTTCCTCTCTCAACATTGCAAAAAATACATATATAAAATATATGTGTGATAGGTTAGTTGAATTAAAAGTTAAAGTTAGAGTTACTTGTAATAATCATAAGAATGTTGACATCAAGTGTGAAATTACATATAGTAGTAACAACTCTCACAGGAATAAGGCAAATACTGATCGCAACCGCAGCAAGAGCCAACCATTGAAAATGATATATAGAAATTGTATACGTAAAGATTCTACAAAATATAGCCTTGAGTGGTGGACAACATGTAAAGCTTTTGCTAGATTTCCATAACATCAGATTAGAAAAGTGTCAATCAAAGTACAAGACCATCACATGGTAGACAAGGCAGACTAGGGAGACTTTAATTTGTAAGTCAAAGACCAAATTAAAGTGATGATTGCAGTTCCATCACTATCTTTCATTTTGTTTTTATTTTTTGTTTTTACTATTTCTCTTAATTTATCTCTTCTTCTAATATGGTAGTAGTATCATTTTTATTTATTTTATGAAGAGAACAAAATAGATGGTGCCATTGAGAGAACAAAATACAATTTTACTACATGATTGGTTAAGACTAGTGATTGAAACCCTCCCCATTTCATAACTATTATAGGAGTCTTTAAAGCTTACATAGTTTTGAAGTTTGAAAATTTGAATAAAAAACTATTGAAAAATAGAATTAGGAGTTTTATTTTACTTGTTGCCTTGATATGACAATCAATTTAAAATAGAAGTTTACATTCATTTTTGTAAGAAATAAATTTAAGTCAAAACATAAAGAAATGAGTATACATTACTGCGCCTTGATATGACCTGAACCCAGATTCGACCCGAGACTGACCCACGCACTGTTCATCTTCTTCCCCACCACCCCCGCACTGTAGCCCTAATTCCCGATTCACTTTTTCTTCAATTTTGTGAGGTTTCAGTCATTGAATCGCTCTGTTTTTAGGGGATATACATTACTGGGTGTCCTATCAACATTTTGGCATTGATTTCATGTGTCAAAGCAAGCTCACAACTCGGTTTCTCTTCTCCAACACCGTACCTGCAACTCCTTAGTAAACCCTCGTTGCATAACCATTTTTAATGGAATTTGGTTCTGCGTGATCCTCATGATATGGGGGTTCAATCCCTATTCTCAAAATCGAGTTTAGGAGGCTAAAACTGAAACTGGATTTAATGGCTAAAACCTACAACTCAAATTTTTGTGTTCATTCCTTGGGTTTTAAGGTCGCAGCCTAGCATATTTAAGACACTAGGGTGGTCTATTTTAGGTTCCTATAGGCCAGAATTGAATGGACAATGGTCGGTTTAGACCTATAAAATTTGAGGTCTGTTCATGGCAGATGTGCACTGTGTTGGTGTTCTAGGGCTGTTTTAGGGTCCAATCATCATGCTTTATTCAAGTTTCTAACCCTAAATTTCATGCATGCATTTAAAAAGGCCTAAACAGTTTGTAAATATGAGAATTTCTAGAGAGAGAAAATGGGTAGTTTTGTGTTTTATACCTCCAAACAGTGCTCTCTTCCTTCTTCTAAGCTCAAATCGGTTTGAATTTGGGGTCTCCTTTAGTTCAGGCAGCCATGCAGGGAGCTCTTTTTCTTCTCCTCCTTCTTCTTCACTCCCTCTCTCTAACTTTCTCTCTCTCACTCTAAATTTCTCTCTCTACCCGACCTTACCCTCACATCAAGTCTGATTTCTGATTCTTTTCACTTCACACACACGACACTTCATATATAATCATATATTCTATATTTACTTTAATTTAAAAATGATATTTGTGTTGCATGAAGGGTGATTGGGCAATTTGGGAGGTGGGGTTTTCTTTTGATGTGTATTTATATATATTTGTTGCAAAATAGGACACAAAAAGTAAGCAGTCCAAGTGGCTACTTTTTGGGCTTTAAAACTTTGCCTATTTTTGGGTCAAGGGTTCAAAACCCCTTGGCCTCACATTTTAGTTCCCTTTTTGCTATTTTTCCCCTTTATGCCTTGTTTGGCATTTAATTGCATTATTTTTCCTCTTTGTGATTTTAAAATTAATTATTCACTCTTCATGTACCGACTTCATAAGTTGTAGTCGTATCGTATTTTCCCGAGAGTCGACCTTGATTTTTAAGGTCTTGGAATTATTTTGAAATCATCATATATTTCCCGTTTAAATTTCTTAATCATTCTTTTTAAGGTCACTAATTAATAATTAGTGACTTAATTTCCATTTAATCGGGTCGGGGTGTTACACCCAGGTTTCGCTGGCCACTCTGATACCTCATGACACGTTCTAAAACTGTGCGGGCTAGGCTTCGACAGCCCAAAGAGGACAATATTATGCCATGTGGATCGGGCCGTTGGAGTAGGTATTAGAGTGACTAGTGAAACCTAGGCCCTTACCCCCCCAAGAATATTGTCGTCTTTGGGCTGCTTGGTAGGTCTTGGGCTTCCCCCTCACCACTTTGGCACACCCTCAAGGTTTTGTTCTAGGCCTTTGGCCCAAACGCGTCATGAGGTATCATCGTGGCCGACGAAACCTGGGCCCTTACCCCCCCACAATATTGTCCTCTTTAGGCTGCTCAGTAGGTTTTGGGCTTCTCCCTCATCGCCTTGGCACACCCTCAAGGTTTTGTTCTGGGTCTTGGCCCAAACGCATCAAAATTATGCCATGTGGATCAAGCCGTTATAAATGGTATCAAAGCGCGCCCAGCCGAAAGTGTGGAGATGGTAAGGCCAGAACCTCGCTGAAGACAACGATCTAAAGGGGGGAAGGAGGTGCATCCCACATCACCTGGGGAAGGGAAAGCGGAGGTATTCATAAGTACAGTGCTACTCTCTAATAGCATGACGCGTTTTAAAACAATGCAGGCTGAGGCCCAAAGCGAAAAATATTATGCCATGTGGATCGGACCGTTACAGATCTGAGGTGCATCCCACATCGCCTAGGGAAGGGAAAGCGAAGGTATTCATAAATACGGTGCTGCTCTCTAATGGCATGACTCGTTTGGGCCAAGGCCTAGAACAAAACCTTGAGGGTGTGCCAAGGCGGTGAGGGAGAAGCCCAAGACCTGCTAAGCAACCCAAAGAGGACAATATTGTAGGGAGGTAAGGGCCCAGGTTTCACTAGCCACTCTAATACCTCATGACAAGTTTTAAAATCGTGCGGGCCAGGCTTCGGCAGCCCAAAGTGGATACTATTATGCCATATGGATCGGGCCGTTAGAGTAGGTAGCAGAGTGGCAAGTGAAACCTGGGCCCTTACCCCCCAATAATATTGTCCTCTTTGGGCTACTTGGCAGGTCTTGGGCTTTTCCCTCACCGCCTTAGCACACCCCCAAGGTTTTGTTGTGGGCCTTGGCCCAAACGTGTCAATATTATGCCATGTGGATCAAGCTGTTACAAATGGTATTAGAGCGCGCAGTAGCCGGAAGTATGGAGATGGTAAGGCCAAAACCTCGTTGAGTACAGTGATCCAAGGGGGGTAAGGAGGCACATCCCACATCGCTTGGGGAAGGGAAAGTGAAGGTATTCATAAGTACGGTGTTGTTCTCCAATGGCATGACATATTTTAAAACCATGCAAACTAGGCTTCGGCAGCCCAAAGCAGACAATATTATGCCATGTGGATTGGGTCGTTACAGATGGCATCAGAGTGCACCCCAGTCGGAAGTGTGGAGATGTTAAGGCCAGAACCTCGCTGAGGACAGCGATCCAAAGAGGGGAAGAAGGCGCATCCCACATTGCCTGGGGAAGTGAAAGCGGAGATATTCATAAGTACGGTACTGCTCTCCAATGGCATGACGCGTTCAGGCCAAGGCCTAGAACAAAACCTTGAGGGTGTGCCAAGGAGTTGAGGGAGAAGCCTGAGACCTATCGAGCAGCCCAAAGAGGATAATATTGGGGGGGTAAGGGCCCAGGTTCCGATGGCCACTCTGATACCTCATGATGCGTTTTAAAGCCGTATGGGCCAAGGCCAAAAGTGGACAATATTATGCCATATGGATCGGAACATTACAGATGGTATCAGAGCGCGCCCTTACTGGAAGTGTGGAGATGGTAAGGCCAGAACCTTGCTGAGGACATCGATCCAAAGGGGGGAAGAAGGCGCATCCCACATTCCCTGGGGAAGGGAAAGCGAAGATAGTCATAAGTACGGTATTGCTCTCTAGTGGGATGACGCGTTTGGGCCAAGGCCTAGAACAAGACCTTGAGGGTGTGCCAAGGCGTTGAGGAAGAAGCCTGAGACCTGCCGAGCAGCCCAAAGAGGATAATATTGTGGGGGGGTAAGGGCCCAGGTTCTGCTGGCCACTTTAATACCTTATGACACGTTTTAAAGCAGTACGGTCCAAGGCCAAAAGTGGACAATATTATTGTCACGGCCCGAAACCCACCATGTGCGGATCTTGCATCGCGACCACCACCCTCAGGCCCGAGGGCCTTAGGGCGAAGGCTCGTATAAGCAGTGGTATAGAATAGATGTGCGACATGTGATTGCGGAAGAGTGAAAACTTTTTCTTTTCTTTTCTTATTTTTAAATTACGCACATCCGTTCGGTACTGCCACTCTTTACATAGCATACATGATTTAACATTCAGAGTATAACTAAAAGCTTAAAGGTTATAAATAATACATGTTTAATTACCCCGTGGGGCTTATACATCACAGGGTACCACTTTACTAATACAAGATTTCATACTTAAAGTTCGTAATGCTAGACAAAAGAATTACTTGAACATATCTTCCCAAAATGGCAGATTCATTGACCTTGTCTTCAAATCAAAACTGCCGTCATTCACCTGAAAGAGGGGGTCCGAACAAAGTCCGAGTAAGCTAATCTAAGCTTGTGAGTAATTCCAGCATTTGTCATGGGGTTTCAATTGGTAGTGGTTTAGCACATGAGAGTTTTATAAAATAATCACCACCAATTCCTCATATACTTTGAACACAAAATATATGCATTCCTTAAAACAAATAGCTTGGAAACATTTAAAGTATTCAAGTTAACATATACTTCTTCATATAAAGTATAGAAACTTCAAAACATATGCATAGTGAAAATAAGGGTAAAACCTGCTTCCATTTTCAAACATAACATCTTCTTAAGCATAAAGCTTTGAAACATTTAAAGTGTTTAAGCTAAACACGTACTTCGTCAAATAAAGTATATAACTTTAAAACATGTACTTCTTCAAGTAAAACATATATTTCAAACATGTAAGTATGCATAATAATGTGGGTAAAACCTGCTTCCATTATCATACATGTCATCTTATCACTTTCGTTAGTGGAATCCGTTTCGAACCGGACTCTCGTTTTACTACAGTACTACAATGGAGATATCCCGTACCAAGGGGATCAGATCCTGCTACCTTGCATTTTGACAATCAATTGAGTTCCGTGCAACCCAAAATCCCATCATATATTTACAGATTAATTGAGTTCCGTACAACCCAAAAATCTGTGAGTGCTTATGCACAATTTCTCTTGTATTTCAAATACATTTATCACATGGCTTCTTCAAATAAACACTTTTCATGACTTCATAAAATCTTCGTATGCAAATTCGGAATATTGAACAAGATTTGAAATTTTAAAACTTAGACATGCTAAAAACATATTTCTAAGGAAAAACTGTAGCTGAAAGCTACTTACTGATCAGCATGTCACAATTTTATAAGAACAGAATATTTAAAACAAGAATCACATAAATACTGAATTTGATAATCAAATACTTCACATATTTTGAACTTAAAACTTCTTCAAATTCATGAAGTTAAATCTCCACTTCAAACACAAGGTTACTCACCTTGGTCCTTTAGGGTTAGTGCTAATAATGTGCTTTCCCACTTCCTTTGTAGTTCCTAAGAACAATTCATAATAAGCTCATTAACTTCACATTCACCGTAATAACACCTATTCATGCTTCTTAACTTATGCTTAGTTCGTATTAGATCCTAAAACGATCTCATAATTTCATATGTACTTAATTTAACTCGTACTCTTAACCTATGACACAATTTAATGTGTTAGAAATTTAATTTATTTCAATTTATACTCTTCTGGTAGCTCCATTAGCTTTAATTTAATTTTATTTACTTCACATGTTTACGTGTCGTGTCTTTTCGTATCTTATTTCCTCGTATATGCCTTAGTTTAGTACTTCGGCGATATTATAGTTTATAGTCATCTGACAGATGCTATTCATCAAATTTTATGTCTTTTATTTTAGACATTTCTTTTGGTCGAATAGACTCTACCATTGAGTCCAGAGCGTCGAAGAAAGTCAGTTTAGGCTTTCCTAGAATTTAATTTGGACTTTTGTATGTAAAAGGGCAAAATAGTCATTTATGTATTTACGTGTCACACTTTTTCGTACTTCGTTTCGTAATTTGGACCTCACTATTGAGTTCGGAATGTCGAAGAAAGTCAATTTAGACCCTCTTTGGTTTCAATTTGGCTTTAAAGGTACTAGGGGTAATTTGGTCATTTTATCCCTTTACGTGTCTTTATTTTTTGGGACCCTGTCTCGCAAAACGGACCTCGCCATTAGTTTCAAAATATCCAAAAGAGTTAAAATACACTATTCATATGTTTAATTTGGACTTGGTTTGCTTCATCTATGACCCAGGGGTAAAATAGTAATTTTACTTTATTTATTAAATAATTAAATTAATTATTTAATTATTTTTCCAGGGCTATTATTGCATAAAATTTCCATCATTTGGGCCACAGTGGGATTTTCCAGAAGTTCTGGGGTCAATCCGTAAATAAAGAAAGTCTTAGTTTATTTTATTTTAAATAATTCAAAGAACTAGTGGGTTTAGTTCAAACTTAAGTGAACCGGTCCAGTCTCTTTGTAAACCAACCAGTTTGGTCAGTTTGCCACGTGATGCTGACGTCATGATGACATCAGCCTTAACGTTTTATAATTTAAAACATATATAACTCCATACGTCGCCATTTAAATAAACCCGTAACCCGTTGGATCCGGATTTAACCCAGACCCGTAACCGACCCGTAGTCTGACCCGAACAGTGTCATCTTCCCCAACGAAGTCGACGCTGTTCATATAAAAACCCTAATTGTTACAGTTGAGATTCGTGGCATTTTATGATTCCATTTTCTCTGTTTTCTTGTCCAATAAACTCCTAAAACCTTAAGGCAAGTTTTTATATTGATTTAGAGCTTCGAATATAGCTCAAGTGCTCGGTCCAAGTCGCGATAACCAGACCTGTAAACCGACGGTTCATGCTCATTTCTGAGCCAAATCACATGGGATTTGTTCTGTTGTGATCCTCTCTTCATGGGGTTTCATATTTCATTCATAAAGGTAGGTTTTGGTGTAAGTTTAAATATTGGGTTTTACAACTCGTAACTTGCAAGTTAATTTTTGGAGGTCATTTCCTGGGTTCTATGATCACGTATTAGGATTTTTAGAACCCTTTTGGTCTCTGTTTGAAGTCTCGGTAAGCCATAACTGGTTTCGTAGAAGTCAGTTCAGACCTACCTAAGTAAGGTCTTCAATGGCGGTTTGTTCATGGGTTTGATGTTTTCAAGCGTTTAAGCTCTAATTTGATGCTTGAACAGGTCTAAATATAGTTTAAACATCATATACACATAAAACAATTAATTTTACTTACACATATGCAAGTTATTTTAGAGAGAGAAAAATAATGGTTTAGGCATTTTCTCACCTTTTTCACTGTTTTTCACCTTCTTCTACTTCTGATTCTTCCTCTATTCTCCTCAGTTTCTCTTTCTTTTGATTTCTTTCGTAAGAAACAAACATGCTTTGCATGCTTTGGTTTTAAAGAAAAAGCAACCGACCTCTCTCTCTCTCTCTCCCCCATTATCTCTCTCTCTACACGTTTCAGCCCAAATTCAGTCCCCAATTTCGACTGCCTATCCTTATCTCATAAATTTCTCTTTTCCTCTTGTTGCTTTACATTTATTGTTTACTTGATATTTTGTATATATATACATATAATATAACACACACACTAACTCACTCACTTACACACACATCCTAGCCCACACACTAGCTGCAATCCACCTTCCCTTTACTCCGCTCAAATCAGCCCACTTGTGGCTGTATTTATGTATGCATGTATATACACCTTTTTACATGCATTGTATATACATCTACATATATATATATACACATACATACATATGCACACCATGTATACCCACACACTTAACATCACACTTTAGGATTTTTCATATATATATATATATATATATATATATATATATATATACACACACATTTAATTTATTTATATACATACATGCATACATACTTGATCACATATACATACATAAAATACATCTCCTATGTAAGTGTATTGTGTGCTACAATATTTAATTTATAATTAAAAATTATTATTTCTTATATTTAATTAATTAATTATTCTCTTGAGTGTAAATATTTTTACAGAAATTTTCTTTAACCTCGTAATACGTGCCATATGACCTAGTAAAGCGGAGGTATTCATAAGTACGATTCTGCTCTCTAATGGCATGACGCATTTTAAAACTGTACGGGTTAGGCTTCGGTAGCCCAAAGCGAACAATATTATGCCATGTGGATTAGGTCGTTACACGCATATTTCTCACAACCCATATATAACAATTATTTTGCTTCCCTCAACAAGGGATCCAAAAATGTTTATGATTCTTTAGTATCACTTCTAGGACCTGGACCTGTCACGCCCCAAATTTTCACAAACTCGGGGAATGAGTGAAATGAAAGAAGAAAAGTAAGTGAAAGGTCATAAAGTAGATTTAATTGCTCATTCATTCATTTCCCCATGTTTTCTCTGAAATTAGAAGTGAAGATTTATTAACTAGACCTACCCAAGATGAGTCCCAAATGGTAGTCAAACATTTCCCCCAACTAATGGTCAAGGTAATCCAAAAGTGGTCTCTAAAATAGTCCCAAGTCATCCCTAAAAATGCCTTGGAATAATGGCCCAAATGGGCCCCAAGATACCCTAAGGTATGGGCCAAGAATAGGTCAAAAGGTCTACCAAAATATGTCTAAAGAAGTGGCCAAACATGGCCCATGAGAGTGTCCAAACATAGCCCAATAGGGTGGCCAAACATGGCCCAAAAAGGTGACCAAAAATGGCCCAAAAGGTTAGCCAAACATGGCCCAAGGATTGGCCAAACATGGCCTAACAGGGTGCCCAAACATGGTTCAAAGGGTTACCCAAAAATGGCCAAAAAAAGGTGGCCAAATGGGCAAGTGTTATAGGCTATCAGGCTAGTGCACATGGGCTGGGCAATAGGCGCTCATGGCGCAAGATAGCAGGCACAGGCACGCAAGAGGCAAGCACCAGTGCGTAGACGCGGACACGCAGCATGCGTGCGCGGCTGGGGCATGTTAGGCTGTGTTACTGTAGTGACTGCAAGCTGAATTTTCCTTTTTCTGCATTTTTACTTTAGATGGCTGCGACTGAATTTCTCTGTCCAGCAACCAATTTCTTTGTTTTCCAAATTGTCAAACCACCACCAATCTAGTTTAAACACCTATAAAATAATAAAATTCACATGCTTAAACTTATAAAATACAATTCGGATGCCCAGTTTGCAACTTATGCAAAAATAAGGGAGTTTAGTGTCGAAAACAACCCATTTTGGGCTTTCAACAGCCCAAAATGCTCGAAAGCAGTCAAACCACTACCAAACCAATTCCAAAACCTCTAAACTAATAAAATAAACATGCTCAAACTTACAAACATAATTCAGATGCCCGGTTTGTAACTTATACAAAAATAAGGAACTTTAAAGTCTAAAACGCCCGTTTTGGGCCTTCAACCACCCAAAATGCCCGAAGACCATCAAACCACCACAAAACTAGTTTACACACCTCTAAACTAGTAAAATACACATGCTAAAACTTACAAAATATAATTCGGATGCCCGGTTTACAACTTATGCAAAAACAAAGTGACTTTAGTATCGAAAATGGCCCTTTTTGGGCCTTCGACCACCCAAAATGCCCGAAAACCGTCAAACCACCACCAAAATAGTTCACACACCTCTAAACTAGTAAAATATACTTTCTCAAACATACAAAACATAATTCGGATGCTCGGTTTGTAACTTATACAAAATAAATATGTAATTTTATAATTTTTCTTAATATTTTTTTCCTCACACCTAATAATTTTGAATTTCTCTTTTCAGATTACTAGATTCTTGGGTTGGGAGGGAGATGCACTGGGCTGGGCTGACAGATTTTTTCCCTCTTCTTTTTCAAACATTATTCTTTATATTTGTAACAATTTTTAATTTACTGCACGAATTTGAATTTGTACTCACAATTTGTATTTGTAATTAACTTTTGTGAATTTGATATCTTTGTTGTTATGTATGCGATTATATTATATTATTGATGACCTAGGTTTGAACAGGTGAAAATTGAATGTAAAAATTGCAGGTTTTGGAAAAAAATGTAAAAACATTATTAGTCAGTCACATTGTGCACCGCTTATAATAGACTATTTGCGGCATACAATGTATGCCACTAATAGTCCATTATTAGCAGTGTTTATTCATGCATCGCTAATAGTCCATTATTAGCGGCATTCATGTGTGCATCGCTAATAGGCATTAGTTCATGTGTGTGCCACTAATAGGCCACTATTAGTGGCGTTCATGTGTGCGCCACTAATAATGGACTATTAGCCGCATTTTTGGTGTACCTTTTAACAATACTTACTAACGGCGTTTAAAAACGCCACTAATAAGGTATCAATAACAACATTTTGGTCTGAACGCCGCTAATAGTATTTGTGACACTGCTATTAGTGGCGTTATAAGCGGCGCGCAAACGAATGCTGCTAATGGTTATTATCAGCGTTTATGTTATTTTTAGCGGCGCTTATGAACGCCGCTAATAGTATTGTTTCTTGTAGTGAAAATAAAGCACTTGCGGGATACCCCCACACTCTTCTCCACCGACGGGTGGACCTTACCCTATCTGTTCCACTATTCTTATAAAAAATACATAACATGAGTCTTGGTCATAGGCCAACAACAAAAGACACAAGTCATGAGAATAAAATCACTATGTCGGCCTGAATCAGGTTAAAGGCCAATCGGAACTTATGAACCATGTTGGCGCCCCCGTTAGGCCGGCCGATTTTCCTTCCTCCACTGGCACATGTGGGAAAACATATCTTCCTTGGGCATAACCAAAGGGAATGGCAGCAGCCCCAAAACCTCGTATGCCCAAATCTGTATAAATGACCAAACAGAGGTCAAATGTGGTCCACAACCAAAATTTCCAACCCCACACCACATTAAAGCCTCTAAGTCCATTCACCACCCCTCAAGACATTGAGCACATCCACTTGTAGAGCACTGTTATCGCCACTCCACCCTAGTTAAACCAGCTAAAGTTAGCTACATCGTCCAAAGCAGTAAGGCACTAGAGATAGACCATGTCACCAACATTGGAAAAAAGGTCCCTCCCAAAAAAAGGAGCATAAATGCTCTGATCAATTGATCGTGTGCCACTATGCCCCAATACTTTTTATGTCAGAATGCCTCCCAAATCTATTTCACTCAGGCCATACCACCCAAGGAAAATTGGGGGACCCACCCTAAGAGTCTATAAATCTCCGCCAGCCGGTGGTGGATGACACTATCCCATGGCACTCGGTGGCCACTCACCAAGATGCCGGTGATCATGAGAAAATCTAATAGGGTAAGCGTCACTTCCCCAAATCGTAGGTGTCTTTTCACCGTTTTGTCAAGGCGTAGAGGACCTTCTGGTCCCTATCCGCATGGAAAATTCTATTGAGAAATGGTGGGAAAATAGCTTGACTAATGTGAACCTTATGCCATGGGGGCAAGTTGGCCCACCATTCTTCGATATTAGCCGCCAAACCAAGGTCTTGAATCAACAACTTCTCATGCAAAAGAAATGAATGGGATGGTGTTAGAATCTTGAAAGCATGCCAAACCCAGCAAAAATGTAAGAAAAAAATGACCAAAAAATGCCATTAAGGCATTTTGTCAGGCGCGTGTACTCTAAGAGGCACACGAGTGAAGTGTGCATGCATAGAAAACTCCTCATTTACATGAAAAATCATTCCCACAACATTCCACACGGCCAAAATGGTGGAATCAAAGAAAAAATGCACAAAATAAATGGAGGAAATTGTGAGAAATTCATACCTCTCTATTCCGATACTGATGAGACAAAGGCCGAGTTGACTCTTGAACCAAACTCATATCATTTTGAGCACTCTGATGCATCTTGTAACACTAGATAGTCCCAAGCACTAGTCCAGGTGCCACAAAACCCCTATTTAAATCAAGCATGACATCCAAGTCAACGTAGCTCTCACTCGCCATTTCTTCGGTAAAATCTCAAATTTGCTTACAAAAATCACGTTGCTTGAAATTTTCGTAGGTTTATCTAGGCTCAAGAAGCTTCAATTTAGATCTCTACACAATTTTTCAAAATTTGGGTAAGGATAGGTAGAGAGCAAATCAGGAAAAAAAAATTGAAGAAAAATAAAAAAAATCGCAAGTATTTAACATTGGCTGCTCCTAGCTCCTTAGTGTCAATCGGTACTCACGGACATTGGTCGGCACACAGAAGGAGGAAATCCCCCTCTCTATGTGCCAATCGGCACTTAGTGCTAAATGGGTTTGTAATGCCCCGACCCAAGGATACCGGGTCATATGACACGCTTTACGAGGATACGAAAGATTAGTAAAAAGGTGATACATTTAAGAAATAATTTATTTTTGAAGTAATTAATTATTTTAATATAAGGAATAAATTGTAATATACATATATATATATATGTAATTAAGTACAAATATATATATATATACTACATAAATAATTGTAACTCTAAATATATGTGTAAAATTATACATGAATATATATATATATATGAGTATGTATGCATGTGCATGCATGCATGTATGTTAAAATATGTGTGTATGTGAAATGTATGTATATTATGTATGGAATAAGAGGACATGCTATTGTCCAGAGTGTATAAAAATGTGTGTGTGTCAGTGAGAGGTGTGTGTATATACCCAAGGTGTATTAGGATGTGAACCATGTATATATATATATATAGGCAAAGACAAAACACACACACCCGGCCATCATAGCCTGCCACAAACAGTAGGATGACACCCCTTTTTGGATACTGCAACAAGCAAGAGGAAAACCAGTTGGTGGGGCAAAATCAAGAAGTATAATGATGGTGCATGGTTAAAAAAAAATACATATATACAAACATACATATTGTATACACAAATGCCACACGAAAGTTAGTCACTGAGAGAGAGAGAGAGAGAGAGAGAGAAAGAGAGAGAGGAGTTCTGAGAAGGAGAAAGGAGGAGATTCAGAAGGAGAAGAAGAGAGAAAGGTCCTGTTTAAGGTAAACCCACAAAAATCTCACATTTTCTCTCTCTAGAATTTCTCTACATATGAACTGTTTTAAGCTTTGAATTAGTGTATATGATGTTTAAAGAATGTTTAAACAATGATAAGCATGAAAAATTCAACCTAAAACACCTTAGAAACATCAGCCTGTACACAAGGCAGCCATTGGAGACCTTGCTTATAACAGCTCTGATCCAATGGAAACCGAACCAAATTTGGTTTATAGATACTGAAAGTAGGCCCCAAGAGCATCCCCAAAACACATGTCCGCGACTGAAAATCTTAAGAAACAACCCCCAACAATCGAGTTGCAGGTTACGGGTTTGAAACCCAAACCTTTAAACACACTGTTAAAAACACTTTTGTGATTAGGGATTTCAACCTTATGAAAAATGGAGCATATCAGAACAAACCCCATCGAGTTTGGCTTAAAAATGGGCATATACGACTGAGACACAGGTTTGGATTATCAAACCCAAAGCCAAACACATGAAGCAGTTTTGAACTCTCAAATGAATGCCAAACCAGTCCTTAACGACTTGGGAATGGTTTGGATTAAAAACAGTAGACTTTCCCTGAACCAAACTCCACGAAAATGGAAGAAAAGAGATTCAGAAATTAGGGTAACAGTACGGGTCGAATGAAGAAGGTGACAGTGAGTCAACTCGATTTTAAAACCAGGTTGAGTCGACTCGAACATGTGGCAGCATCTGGGCTTGCCACCGAATAATTGGAACGACGTCGTTTGGGGGCCTGATGTGTATATATATAAGAACTGTGTAAGTTTTAAAAAAGAAGAAAGGAAAATTTGCGGTTAGTGGGGTTCGAACCCCTGACCTCACGTGCCCACGCGCCCCTTCTTTCCACTCGGCCATGCACTCGCGTGTGTCATATATGGGACCAAAATATATATATTATATATTAAATAAGAATCAGAAAATAAAAAGGTGCGATTGCACCTATTGGGATTCGAACGTGGTATCTTTTGGAGATAGAGGTGGCACACTGGCCAGCGTGCCACCCTATTCGACCGTTAATTAAGTACACACTAAATATATATATATATATATATATATCAGACTTTATAAATTTAATTTAATTAAATCTATTTAATTAAATTAAATACTCCAAATTAGTCCGGTGTCCAAATGAGATGAGTTATATATGTATTCCTACTACCTCAGATCTTCTGAGTCCATTGGTGAGGTCTATAACATGAGATGAGGCCCCAAAAAATTTAAGACCCGTAAAAATATCAAAATGACCAAATTGCCCCTGCACCACAAACGAGTCAAACGAGGTCCAAATAAAATAAATAAATAGTAGATTTTGACTATTTGGAACATTCTGAATCTAATGATGGGGTCCGTTTCACGAGACAAGACTCCAAAAAATTTAGACACATTAAGGTATAAATTACCAAAATGCCCCTAACATGTCCTAAGCCGAATTAAATTCTAAGGAAGCCTAATTTGACTTTCTTCGACGTTTCGAACTCAATAATAGAGTCTATTCACCCGAAAGAAGTGTCAAAAAATAAAAAGACATAAAATTTGATGAATAGCATCAGTCAGGTGACTATAAATTTGAAACACTGCCGAAGTACTAAACTAAGGCGCGTACGTTGAAATGAAATACGGAAAGACACGACACGTCGATATGTGAAGTAATTAAAATTAAATTAAAGTTAATGGAGCTACCAGAAGATTATAGCTTTAAAATTTAAAATAAATTAAATTCCTAACACATTAAATTGTGTCATAGGTTAAAAAGTACGAGTTGAATTAAGTACATAAGAAATTTATGAAGTTGGTTAGGATTAATACGATCTAAGCATAAGATAAAAAGCATCAGTAGGTGATATTGCAGTGATGTGAAGTTAATGAGATTATATATGAATTGTTCTTAGGAAGTACAGAAAAAGTGGGGAAAGCGCATTATTAGCACTGACCTAAGGACCTAAGGTGAGTAACCCTACCTTTGAAGTAGAGATTTAACTCCATGAATTTGAAGAAGTTTTAAGTTCAATTTATTTGAAGCCTCGAATATCAAATTCAGTATCATATGATTCCTGTTTTAAAATATTTTCTGCTTTCATAAACTGTATTGTGACATGCTGGGTGGTTGGTTTGAATCACGGTTTTCCTTTTTAATTATGTTTCAGCATGTCTGGGTTTAAAATGCTAAATTTTCATAAATGTTCTGAATTTGATTACTACAAGTATTTGAAGTTCTATTGTAGAAGTTATACATTTCATGTTTTAACTACTCATGAAAGTATCTATTGAAGAAGCCATGTGATAAATGTTTTACAAGATAAATGGTGTTTAAAGCACCCCCTATGATGGTTGAAATCCTTCGGGATTCAACAGTAAATGCCCGATAGCAGGATCTAATCCCCCAGACAAATGAGATCGACAGTATTGGCAGTAAAATAGGGAGTCTAGTTCGAAACAGATTCCACTTAATTAAAGAGAAAAGATGACAAATGTTTTTCGAAATGGAAGCAGGTTTTACCCCCATTTTCCTATACATGTTTATATGTTTTGAAGTAACACTTTTAGAAATGGAAGCAGATTTTTACCCCCATTTTATTATACGTGTTTGTATGCTTTTAAATTGCATATGCTCTATTTGAAGAAATGTGCATTTAGCTTGAATACTTTAAATGTTTCAAAGCTATTTGTTTTAAGAATGCATATACTCTGTGTTCTAAAATGTACGAGTAATTGGTAGTAAGTCTTTTATAAACTCTCATGTGCTAAACCACTACCAGTTGAAAACTCCATGACGAATGCAAGAATTACTCACAAGCTTAGATTAGCTTACCCGAATTTTTATCCGCCCTCTTTCAAGTGACTAATGGCAGATTGATTTTTGAAGACGATGAGGATGAGTCTAGCTTTTTGGGAAGACTTGCTTAAGTAGTTCTTTTGGGAAATCACATGAACTCTAATTAGTACGTTTTGTATTAGCAGACAATTTAAGGATATGTATTAAGCCCCACGGGGCAGCTGAATTAAGATTGTAATTATGAAGTCTTTTAAGTTTTAGTTATGCTCTGAATGTATGATCATGTCTACCATTGTGAATAGTGGCAGTATAGGACGGATGTGCAAATTTTAAAATGATCAAAAAAAAAAAGGGTTTTTCACGCTTCCGCAACCACATGAAGCACATCTATTCGATACCATTGTAGATGCGAGCCTTGTCCCGAGGCCTTCGGGCCTTGGGGCGGCGGTCGCGATCCGGGGTCCGCGCGAGGCAGATTTCGGGTCGTGACAAGGTTGGTTTTGTCCCATTTCACAATTTTGGTCTACTTTGATTTTTTAGGGCCCATTTTTTCCCCTTTCCAGCCCATTTTTGGTATTTTCAATCCATGATTTCCAAAAATGTCTTACAAACTCATCATGATTCAATTCTAATTAGAAAACTAGAGTGGTTAAGTGCTC